>CM038674.1:536099736-536111615 GCA_021605145.1 Aegilops bicornis | reverse complement strand
GTTGGCTCCACCAGTTTTGATCATGAAGTCGCTTTAGTTATCTCAAATCTTTGGCAGGAAGGGCCAAGCCAAATAGTGCTCTTTAGAAGCGTAATCCGTGCTTGAAACTCCTTCGTTAGGATCCAAAAACCTATGCTTCCGCTCTTCCTCACCAGGCAATGCTTACTCTTCTCGATCAAGATTTTGGAGACTTTGAAGCTCAAGGACATGACAGCGCTTGAAACAAATGCTTTGTTTTGGCACCTTCGTCTTCCTTTCTAACATTAGTAAATTCGAGCTAATGGGACCAGTTTTGAATTGCCTAGAGGGTGGAGAAGTCACATCATCCGAGGTTTCTTGTGGGTTCAATTATGACCCCGGTCTAGAAGACGGAGTGGTTGCACGTAAGTACATCATGTTACATATCTATTTTAAGCTAAGCTAAATGCCTAAACTAAACAATTTTCTATTAAGCTGCATCCTCTCTTCGGGCGAGCCCTATCGATGATTTCATTCGTACAATGTGAAACCTGAAATACCAACGGTAGTTTCAAGTGCCATCTCTACTCGACTCCCATGCTTATTCTTGAACGCTTGAAGTGGAAGTCGGGCTGGGTCAGCTAAAGGCGGAGCAGGCGGGATTTGGTTTTAGCTCTCTATGTGCTATTAGCTTAAGCTTATCACTCCGGCTTATTACCCTAGGCAGAGGGGGGTAGGGGAGCATCACTTGAGAGTCTCCGTACCCGGTACAATATCCTGGCTTATATAAATCCATTCAAGGTTATGGCTGAACTGGTGTCACCGCTTCCTTCCTCAATGCTAGCGGGACCCTTGCTTTCCATTGCCTTTCGAAGGGGACCGACATATGCATACTTCTTTATGTACAACTTTGCTCTGTTGGAGCCTTTGCAATAAGAAAGTGGATTAGGAGAGAGACCTCGCAGACGATGTTCCCTTCATTCTATATATCCATATATATATCGCCGGGCACCCCAGAGCCAGTGTGGCATTCTATCCGAAATGCATGCATCTAACATTAGGTAGACACCCCTGACCTCGTGTGTGTTTCCCAAATGCTCTTTCAAATCATCATTTCTTTCTTCCATCCCGGAACGGAGATCTGACCCAAGGAAGGAATTGCCTTCTTTCTCATGCCAACCAGATGGATGCAGCCCAGAGCTGAGTGAATTACCTCTGGGTGAGCGCTATGGAGATAGGCCAGGATCAATGAAAATAACCGAGATCGATCGGTATCCATCGCTCAGAGAGCTGCTTTCTCCCCGATATCTGTATCTGCTTTCGGACGGCCAAACAAGCAAGAAGAAGGAAACTTCCATTTCGCATAGCTGCTAAAGTAGTAGTTTTTGTCAAATCATACTTCTGACCAATAGTATAAGTGGCTTTATGCGTCCGCAACCTAGTTTTGTATCTGCATAGTGAAGGAAAGAAAGAAGCATGTTAAGGTGACTTGAGGGAAAGACTGATAATGATAGACAAGAATGGTATGGTTGGATTGCGGTGAATAAGCAGCAAGGCTAAAGCGAGGATTGGATTTACTTCTTCTATTGTCAGTAGCATCATTTGCCTTCCACCCTCTCAAGAACTTCCTGAAGCCCTGAGACACTTGTTGCCAATAGTATGGAATGGAACATTTGCAACAGTTCTTGTAGGCCATTTATGTAATAGCATATCTCTAAACCCTTCTTGCGGATGGTTCAAAACGAAGCTTAGTGGCAGCCCCTATCTTCCCCATTTTCTAGAAGTAAAGGACAATGATCTGACCCAGCTTGCAAGAGGGATAGTAAAACTTAGGAAATAAATCCTCAGAAGTTGAAGAAACCAGAACTCTATCCAAAACTTCTCTCACTGGCCTGTCTTGTTTGTTAGTCCGTGCCACCAACCCTTCTCGCCTCCTGTAGTTCAGTTTCAGGATATGAAAGCATTAAAAGCTTCCATCCTATTAATATATATTCTGCCATTGTTTCATGAGCAAATCTGATCATGTCCCGCAAAGGTAGATCAACACTCTGCACAAAGTTAGTGAGCTCGACAAAAACATAGCTCTTAAATTTGGTTGGACCATAAACATCCACCCAAGCACAATTATCACAAAGCCTCTATACTCAAACACCATGGAGAAATTGACCCTCCCCAATGAGGTGCGCATCCATGACATCCAGATTGACTCCAATAAGCATTCCACCTTTATCGCCAATCGGCTGGCTTGCAAAACCACTTGAAAAGCTTTACGCCACCAATTGCCATTAACTCTTTATCCGAGAACTGTTCTCTCTTAGTTTCTTGCACACAAACTATGTCCACCCACTCTATCACTTCAAGGTTGCCCCTTCTACTGGCCAGCCCTCACATTCAAGATTAGTGTCTTCATGGCGGTATCTGTTTTTGTTATGCCTCCTCTTAGCTCTGCTCGTAGTGTTCTTGTCACCAACTGGTATACAAGTCTGTGATTATCTAACTCTTCAACAATCTGAGTAATATCCTCATTCTCTGAATCGAGCTTAACTCGACATCGGAAGACTGCTCCTTCTCATGAGCATCTAACTTCTTTTCTCGAGCAGCTTCATAAAGCAATGCTTGAGCAAGTTCTCTTGCTTTAATAGAATTTATAGACCTGTCAATTTCCTCCTGTGTACTGCCCAACACTAGACCACTATCTACAACAGATTTTACTAGACTAGCATAATCAATGGAATTGCTAATAGCATATCTGTTAGTAGAAGACATACCTGGTTCATCAAGATTCTTGCGTGAAGCCATCCTTTCTGCGTGACGCTTTGAATAGGCATGCCATCCTTCGGGATCCTATCCTAGCACTTGTCCTCGTTGCTTTAATTCTTGCATTTGCACCTCATTGAACTTCTCTTGTTCTTTGGTCATTCCAGAAAAAATCTCCATACCTTAATAATAGGGGCTTGTGTATAAAGGAAAGCAAGAAACCGGTCAAAGGCGAAGCTGTTCTATCTCAACTCTCGACTTGAAGGAAGATGTGGCGGATCTCAAGGCTGGCTCTATTCCAAGTACAAGTTCCGAGGTGAAATGCGTTGATGTGGCCAATCGATATACTGATATAGTTGAATGGTTCGACAAGTTCACATGCCGGAGCTACATTCTCCGCGATTCAATTGGTTCTTCTGCCTTGCCTTCTTATCTATCGGTCCCAAGGTCAAAGAAATAGGTTCAGTGGTTCGACCTCCCAAAGGTTAAAGAAAGACATCGGTATTAAGACCAGTCCCTCCGGATGATGATATGTTCCAACCATCTATAGCCCATGGTTCGTTACTCGGGAATTCGGAGAGGTCAGATGAGATAGATGGGTGTGTTCAAAATGGAATGATCCCCTTTTCTCATGTTTGCATTTTTGTTGTCCACAAACAAATAAAGAGTCCGAAAAGACGACGCATAACAGACTCGGTACCTAGGTCAATGGGTTCAGTGGAGAATTGCGTTCTCGTAATAGCGAAGGTATCTATGAAATGCAGTACCAAGGTCAATGAAATTGAAAGGCACCTCTGACAACAGAATCTAAAGGGATTTGGCGGCTATAGACGACTCAGAGGGGTTTTCATAAAGAGAAGCTTTCGCACAGTACACCTATTTTTCTATAGAAGTGAATGGCCCCTTAGTTGGCTAGTCTGATCAATCGGCAGGCTCAGCCTCTACGTCGTATTCTGATATAGAAAGAAAAGAACCGAACTCCTGGAGGGTGAAAGAAGAATCTCAAGTTGATACTCTGCCAAGGGATCTGTCCACAACTGGTACTTCACATGCCTTAGAAGTAGATTTGAATGAGAATGAATGAAATGAGCAAACGTTACTAGGAAGGTGAACTCGCTATCAAACTACTGCCTGCGCTAGTGGAAGCGCGAAAGAAAAACCTGTTTCAAGCAAGATCTGATACCCTTGAAGGACTCCCAGGAATGAGAGAGCAAGTACAAGGACAATCTTATTTTCTAAGGATAGGCGGTTTCCATAATTAACATAGTTCGGTTAGAGTGGATTTGAAAAGCTACTGACGATCGATAAGTTGCTAATTTAGCTAAGTCAACTCCACTACGGAATCTAGCTCTCCATAAGAGGGTATTCCCAATGAGACAAGTAGTTTATCGAAGGGACCCTCGTCTCAAGATTGTAGTCCCGATTTCTCGGAATAGAATAATTGAATGAGCAGGTGCAGATGGTCAATCTCCATCTTGAAGCCGAGTCTCTCATCTTCTTATTTTATATAAAGATATAGAGAATAACTCGATTGATCGTAGAATGATTTCGTGATCTGATCTTCATTTGGGCGGCTTTCGCTCAATCCGTGGCTGTAGTGATAAGGCAAATCAAAGGGGTCAAAAAAGAAGATATAGAATTGTAGCTAACGGGGTTCGCTCGCCCTCGCCTGTCACTATAGCGTGTCAAGTTTCTCTCTTTCCAATCAGGATTTTTTAGGTGTGAAGTGAAGTTCACCAGAAACGCTAGCTATATGCTTAACACAGGGTACAAGAATGAAGAAACCATGAAACCAACCTAAAATCACTGCCAGCACTTAGTTAGTTAAAGCCCAGGAACCACTTGTGTTACACGGTGAAGCGAAGCTCAAAGCTGTCCGAGGAGCCAGCCATAGGTGGGTTCTTTCTTGGCCATAGGTAGGTCCCTTCTGCTGGATCCTCTAAGCGAGGGAAAGATCGTAGCTAGTATGAATTGGAAAACGATCATACCGAACCCAGGATCCTGCAACTATTCTTCCTTCGTTCAAGACTCGCTTTTCTCATGGGGTTGAATGAGTGAGCCTTGGCCATACATACTGAGATTCAACAGTCAACTTTGGAGTCCGTCCAAAAGCCCCACCAATCTACATAGGTGATACCAGGGTAGGTACTTGAAAGACGAGAATAGAACCCATGCTGATGTACCTTAGCTTTTCCGCTCTTCCAATCCTAAACAAGATCATAAATAAGAGTCCCAGGCCGCTTAACGCCCTCTTAGCACATATGATAGGAGCTGGCATACAGAATTACAAGAAGTTGGTACTTTTTCCAATCCTTTCGCTTTCTCACCAAAGAAAATAGGATCGATCGCGAAATCAAAGAAATCTTTCACCTCACTTCTAAGATGAGCTAAGCGCTTGCATCACCTTCGATATCCTATATTTTTTATATTCAACAAGTAGCATTTCCACGGCAATCTTTAGATGGATTTCACTGCCCCTCATCTACTCCTCAGCTGGGTATCTATTTCTCAATACGGTGCTTTAGTGACGGATTCTGGCATCGCAATGGATCTATCTTCAGCTTATTCTCTCAATCAATGAATGCGGGTCATCGTGGAGAATCAGGGGAAGTGTAGACTATAAGTAGCCAATTTGCAATTCATTTCCTTGGCAATGACGAGTGATGGTATCTCGAAGCCATTCATCTTATCTTTGCAGCAGGAGATTCTTCACCGGACAAAAGATAAGGAAAAGACAAAGAAATCCCATGGGTAGTTTTTGGAAAAACCAATTCTGACTTCTCTTCTGATCTTCTTGGCTATGCGGAGGAGTCAGTAGAAACTGAACTCTATAACTCTTTTATTTAAGCTGAGTCGACCAATCCATGTGGAACCATAGGAAGAGGAAAGAAAGATAGAATGAATAGAATACAACTCAACATTTGAAGAATGGAATCTGTCCCTTAAACCTCCAAGAAATCGAATAAATCTAACTATAGTGGTTGGTGATTCCTGGTCGAGTAATAGTATTTCGGAAAATGGAGTTTCCACTGTTTGTATGGTCTCGTGGTAGATTACCTTCTCCAAAGGCGGGAAAGGGCGCCGAAATGAATTAGATATCTTTCCACGGCTGTAACTACTAGTCATTCTACCCCTTAGAACACCTAGTAAAACTACTAGTCCCGGTCGATACACCTACTCGTTTCGTTGCAACTGTCCAATAAGCTAGGGTCGGGCATGTCCAAAGAAGAATGTACCGGGTGGTAGCGAGGAAGTAAACTAGTGCTTTCCAACCCTGAGCTGGATACATCATAGTCTGGATACATACATATAGCAGGGGTTGCTCGCCTTGTTGAAACTAGTCCCCTGGCTCGGAAGCACCAGACCTATTCGTTTCACTCGAGAAAGTCATTTGCTTCACCGGTTCGATATGCGATATCAAAATCCTTTCCTTCCACAGATGCGACTAAAAAGAGAGTAGCTTCTCCCGCTCGCCTTGTTGAAACTAGTCATTCTGTTTCTGCTGTGGCTGGTTTATCGGCTGCTCCAACTCTCCAATCTGTCCCAACAGAGTTAGGCATTCCTTCTGAGCTAGCTAGGGAGTCAATAGCAAGACCGGGTACAACAAGCCTATTAGAGAATGAAGTAGCTCGAGTTCGGGGTTATCTCTCCTTTACGAAATAGAGGTTCACTTTGACTTTACTACTTTCCAGCCAACACACTCTACTCAAATTGAAGGAAATTGTTTGGCCCCTATTCTATTTATTTATTAAGGGAGGGTACTCATAACGTTGAATCACTGTTTTTCTTTCCTAATGTTCATCTCAAGCTGGCTTCGACATCTGGTTATCGTGGTTCTTTCTCCTCCTTTTCTATCGCTTGCTTTCCATATTCCACTTTGACTTTATTTAGTATTGGCTTAAGGCTGTTGGTTCAACCGACTATAAGAAGTTCCAGAAGGGGTCCCGGCTCAGGGGCGGGGGTATCTTACCTCTTTTCCTCTGCGTTTGTGACAAGCTAGTAGGCACTCTTGTGTGGGTTGGCTCATTCCCCCGGAAAACGAATATTAAGAAGATAGATACCATTCCGTCGATACTAGATTCATTCTTTCCGCGAGGGCCTCTGCTTCTCTCTGTTCGGTGGGAGAGTATGGTAGTTGTCCTTCAGCATCTCTCTCAGGCTCAATGCCATTGCTCGATATGATGCGAAAGTCAATTCTATACCAACGGCATCGTATAACAATAGCTCTTGTCTAGGGAAATGCAAAAAGTATGAGGCCATAACATCCATACCAACACCGATTTAACTAACCGGTTAAAGAACAACCGCGTGCTCAATTCTTAGTTCTGCTCTTTAGCCAAAAGGGTAACGGAATAATTGCGCTGTCTATAGGTGGAGATGAGCTGACTCAAACGAATGGTCATGCCAATGACAAAAAGGACATCCACACTGAAGCTTATTACTCGACATCTTGTTAGACCCATGTTGTATGCCCTCATTAGGAGCCCGCAAGCCACTCCTACCTCATGGTGATGCATTCCCTTCTCCAGGTACTAAAAGTGATAAATAGGCTCGATTCTCATAAGAAACATGCCACTGAAACCAAAGGAAGTACATATATCTTCTTAGACGGAAGGGAGGGACTAGGGCAAGATAGCTTTATCACAGACAAGGCTGCATCGACCAATCACTTTTCATTGAGAATAGGAACGAACAGCTTTCGTAGACCTAGCTTTCGTACTAATCTTTTGCATTCGCCGGCCTGCCTAGCCTAGGTTGTTGTATACTCAACTTGAGTTGGTTTTGTCCCTTCGCTCGGAAGAGGTGGCGTCAATGCCGCTCCCAAAGAATGTTGAGTCCATTTTTTTCCCAAGAAATGCGTATAGCAAAGTGAAATAGTTGATGCGATGTGCCCGTTTTCTTTCGATAGACCAATGTCATCCGCTATAGTGCCTACCAATAGTGGAGCCGTGGAAGAACAGAACAGACATTCAAAGCAACCGATCAGAAGATAAGTATGAATTGGGACAAAAAGTATGACTTTTCCCAGGATCAAACTTTTTTAAAAAGATACCCATGAAAATAGGCATTTACAAAGGGAATGATAAAAAGTAAGGTTTTCCACATGGTGAGATGAACTTTTTCCCGATTTTTCGATGAAAAACAGCCATTTATATATATATATAAACACCATTCTATCCAGCATGGGACAAAAGTACAGACTTGTCATCTCCCTTAGGAAATGAGCAAAATCTGCTCCATTTTAAAAAACTTTCTATCCAGCATGGGGCAACTTGGTACTTTTTTTCGTTGCTAAGGGAAATTGCCCTTTTTCATGGTCAATTTTCCGATCACTTCAAGACAGCTAGGGCAAAAAGTAAAGCAAAATGGATTGTTAAGGGGAATTGGCATTTTTCAGCCTCCTTTTAAAAACAAAGTGGAAGCCAGCTACAGCGAAAACCTTACTTTTTTTTGTTTCTAAGGGTGGTTCAATAAAGTTAAAACTTCTGTCTCATATAGCTGCAAAACCTCATATTTTACAGATCGAATTGATCAACGGAAAGGAGGCTAAACCTATTCTTGATACTTGTTCTGACCGCATAACGAAAGTGCATGAAATCGAATCAATGGCTTCAGATCGATAGGAATACAGATTGTATTTAAAGAAATGAAGCTATCTTTCCTCGCCCCCGGAAGGCGCCTGCTCTTTAGTTGAGTATGAAAAGTGCTTGTGAAGGAACAAAACCAACTCAAGTCAACCGTCCCGTCGATTCGATCTGAAGTATGAATTGGCCGAAGCAGATACCAAGGCTTCATTGAACAGAGGACTAGATGAGATGAGGCCGGCCTATCCACACTGTAAGTAACGGCAAGTGCTAATGCCTCTGAGCTTGACACGGAAAAACCCCTTTTGTGAACTTGAAAACCGACATGGTCAAAGCACGGAAAGGAAAGTATTGGAAAAGCTAAGCTACATCAACATAGGTTCTATTACGCTACCTTCACTTCTGACTTCACTCCCACCTATTGATATTGATCTTACCTTACCTCGAGAAGTTATTCGTTTAGGTCTCGATTACCAATTGATACTAGTGTTTATCTAGTCCAACTTGAATGAAGGAAGAGGTTCACTACTGACTGAACTGAAATACGCCAGAAAATCGATTTGTCCAAAGCTGAAGGAAAAGGAGATCCAAGTAGAATCCCAATGGGCCGCAGATCATATGAGGGGAGGCCTGTGGCTGATTGTACAAGAAGGATATGAGAAATCATAAAAAGGGGGGTCAGCGATTTCAAGCTTGGGCGGTTTTCCGACATCTTCCTCGGGCTTTGGAAGAACATAGTATCTCTCGTTTCGTGCTGATCTGGCCAATATAGAAGGAGAAGGTCAGTTAAGCAAAGCAGGTGTGAGCCTTCTCTTGTAAACGGCACCGTAGCCATATCCGCACTGTGTAGAAGCATCCCGCCTTTCCTTAAACCTGATATAATGCTTTTTCCTTGTCCAGAACTAGCTTGTTTCACTAGATGAGGGAAAAGCGGGATACCAATTATGTTGGGCTGACTTGAGAACTTCACTTTTCTATTTTCTAGAAAGGTTTGAACGTGGCACTAAACCCTCGGTGTCAACTAAAGAAAATAGTTCAAGACAGTAGAGCACTGAGGTTCAGCATTTCGTTTAGTGAATGCGGAGATAAAGGCAGCTACTATTGATGCAATGCAATTGGACCGCTGGGTAATGCAAGGGAAGAATGTTCTCATATCCATGCCCCATATTGATTTTTTTATAGAATCAAGCCACTTCTATCGCTTCTCCTAATCTATATCGGGGTTGGCCACTGCTCAAACAAAGGGACCAAATGTAAGAGTCCCCAACCCCGAGTTGGCTCCTCTTCTCAATAATAAAGAGGAGATACAACACTCTAAAGCCAAGATGCACTAATAGCCAATCAAGACCTTTGAAGCACTAAGCACTAATGGCCAATAGTATAGTATCTTTGTTTGGATGACTTCCCTCCTACCACTGATAAGCTGAGGTTGAAGAGACAGTTGTGGGTACGAGATCCTATGGCGGTAAAGGAGACCTTTCAAATACAATAAATGCTCAATGTACCAGCACATGGTCAAATAAGCCTGCTAGGTGCCATAGGATGTGCCGAAATGCCTACCTCTATGGTTTGCGTATAACGTGAATAGCTCCTGTCTGTTGTTTAAAAAGAACAAAAGCACGAGGTAGGGGAGGTTCAGCCGTCAGATATCAAATCTCCCATCAATGGCACGCAGGAACCTTCATCAAGCTGCCCCACCAAAATCCTTCCAAAGATATTGACACTGCCTGATGCTCATGACCAACAATACTATGTAGGGATGACACTTGTTGAATGGTGATGCCTGGGCTGAATAAGCAGCTGCAAGGATTTCTCCCAGAAAGTTGTTTTAATATTGACCCACTGAGAGAGAAGCATGTTCACGAGCATCCATAACCTCGAATTGATCTTCTCTTTCCCTTTCTTTTCTGCTCCCGTGCTTAGATCGAACAATATTGCGAAATCAGTGATACGAAAAATCCTCTTCCATTCTTTCGGGCTGCAGGCAACTTAGAGAAGAAAACAGGCTTACATCTCCAAGCCACACTAGGTAGGGCAAGGAATAGTCCCTATCACGACTGGTTCTTTTCTTCTTCTATAAGCCTCTGCTGAGCAATCTCCCCATTAGCATCAGCATTCCCTTCATTCTCCACCTCTCGACTAGCACCCTCGGTGCTAGCAGAGAATTCCTCCAAGAACTGACTAAGATCACCTCTACCTGTGTTGTGTAGTATGGCTCATGTTCCCGAAAGGTTACATCCATACTTGCGTATAATTTCCTCCCAATAAGATCCCAACATTGATATCCCTTTTGGCTAGATGCATAATCAAGAAATATACACCTCACTGCCCGCGGATCCAACTTTCCAATGAAGGTTGATGATCTCGCACAAAGCACACACACACAACCTTTCACTTTTGTTTAGGAGGCACCTTGAACTCCCTTTGGCCCAAGAGAAGTTCGGCTGGAGACTTCATACCAAGTATCCTAGACGGCATACGGTTTATGAGGTACGCTGCTGTCATCACTGCCTCACTCGATAAATTCTTTGGCACATTTATCTAAAACATAAGTGACCGTGCCACCTCCTGCAGATGTCGGTTCTTCCTTTCCCTTTCCGCCACTCCATTCTGTGATGGGGTTCCATCCAGTTCCAACACAAGTAGTCTGATGAATAATCCCATGTTCTGATATATAAGCATCAACCTCTCTATTCACATATTCAGTCCCATTATCTGACCGGAGAATCCGAATCTTCGCTTCAAACTAAGTAGCCACCAGCTTATGGAAGTCCTGAAACCATCTCACAACCTCACTCTTGTGCTTCATCAAATAAATCAAGCAAGTCATACGAGTGCAACAGTCCATAAATGTAACAAACCACTTGAACCCGCTCACGTAAGTGATGAACATGGACCCCAAACATCGAATGTATCAATAAGAAGGGTTCATCACTCAAGGCCAATGCTAGGATATGTAGACCTTGTATGCTTCCCAAACGCAAGCATCACACACAAGTATGCTCTTGTCCACCTTCTTAAACAAATAAGGATACATACATCCTACTCTTATTATCAATGGATAGCCCAAACGAAAATGATGTAGCAAGATCTCTGCTTCAGGTCCTCTAGCAATCACAGACAATGCGACATCCACTTGATCAACCACAACCCCTTACGCCTGATTCCAGACCCAATCCTCTTCCCAGTGCCCTTCTCCTCAAATAAACTCTAATCCTCATCAAATGTAACAGTACATTTGAATTGCTCAATGATGGAGCTAATAGAGAGGAAATTGACCGGAAAAGATGGCACATGCAAAATGGAAGGCAACACCATAGACGGTGTGCATTTTACAGACCACACTCCCTTGATAAATTGGGAACTACGGCTTGTGACGGATTACCATGAAAGCTGATTGGATAAACAATCGCATCGCACTCACATCGGATCAAAAAACGCATAGAGAAAGAATTGATGCGGTCATCCTTCCTCCGGAGCAAGAAAGGAAACTCCTCGATTCAGCTTCGTTGCAATAAGCTGCACTTGCGTCCCGATTCGAGATTGTGTGGGTGTAGATAGGAAGAAGTCAAGGCTGTG
>CM038674.1:536075497-536099397 GCA_021605145.1 Aegilops bicornis | reverse complement strand
TTGATTTTTATACGATTTTTTGAGCAACTAGCATGAAAGCCGTTATGGCGTTAAGCGCATCTGTTTTCTTGCTCTTTCTCCGGCTTTGACCATGTCTCCCGAACAATTTTAGTACATATGGCGCAAGACGATTCCACATATATATCGAGGTCGGAATGGGATCGGGTGTTTTCACGTCTCACCGTAGTGCGGTTTGTCTTGATTGGTGATTGATAAACAAGAAGGAAAATGGAAAAGTAGAAAATCTACATGTTTATACCGTTGAGGTACTTAGTTTAGTCAAGTAGGCGAGGGCATTTCCATCGCGAAGGATTCAATCCAGCCACAGGTTCCCCACGGCTACCTTGTTACGACTTCACCCCATTCGAAGACCCCACCGTGGTATCGCCAATAAGACCACCGAAGGCCTTTGTGGCACTAGTGGTACATGAAGTCATGGGTGATCATTGATCCGATGTTTGGTGAAACCAATTCCTGTGGTGTGACGGGCGGTGTGTACAAGGCCCGGTACATATTCACCGACATGCTGATCCGCGACATTAGCGATTTCAACTTCATGTTCCCGAGTTGCAGAGAACAATCCGAACTGAGGCAATCTTTCCGGATTTGCTCCGCCTTATAGCCTTGCTTCCCATTGTCATTGCCATTGTAGAACGTGTGTGGCCCAGCCCATAAGGGCCATGCGGACTTGACGTCATCCCCACCTTCCTCCAGTATCTCACTGGCAGTCCCTCGTGAGTGCGGCACGCACCTTTTTATTTGTTTCGTAGCGGGCGCGTACTATTACCACTACGTTCCACACCATTTTCTAGCCTTCATGTCGAGTCTTCCTCCGCCGCCAACTCGGCGTCGTCAGAACCAATTTCAACCAAACCTCCATGCTCACCGGGTACTTTGGCGTCACTATAGGTAGGTCTCCGTGGGTCTTGGGAAAGACGACTTTGGTTCACACATGAAAGTGCTTGAAAGGCACCGGCTCCCAATGGTGAAATTCTTGCCGAAAGCACAGCCACGTCTTGGCACTCAATCAAGTAGTAAGCGCTGGCACGTCACTTTCGGTGGCAATTTCTCCTTAGGCGCATGTCTCGGCAACACAAAACGAGGGTTTCACTCGTTATAGGACTTGACCAAACATCTCACGACATGAGTGACAACAGCCATGCAAAGACCTGTATGAAAGTCGGTACCATCCTATTAAGGACAGGTTTTGTTGTTCATATGTCAAGGGCTGGTAAGGTTTTATGCGTTGTATCGAATTAAACCACATGCTCCACCGCTTGTGCAGGCCCCCGTCAATTCCTTTGAGTTTCGGTCTTGCGACCGTACTCCCCAAAGCGGAGTGTTTCACGCGTTAGCTGGGCCCCCGATCCGCGTAGACCAAGGGCGATCACTCATCGTTTACGGCATGGAGTACCAGGGTATCTAATGCTGTTCGCTCCCCATGCTTTCGCTCCCCAGCGTCGGTAGGGACCGAGAGAGCTGCCTTCGCTTTTGGCGTTCCTTCGTAGATCTATGGATTTCACCCCTACACACGAAATTCCACTCTCCTCTGTCTCACTCAAGTGAATTGGTTTCGAGAGCATTCCACCACTTTTGGCGACTTTCACTTTCAACCCGATTCACCGCCACGTGCCCTTTACGCCCGATCATTCGAAGAACACTTGCCCCCGTCTTATCATGGCAGCCGGCACGGAGTTAGCCGGGCTTCTTCCTCGAGTCATGTCATGATCACGCACTTTTCGGCGAAAGAGCTTTACAAGCGGCATTGCCCTTCTTCACTCACACGATATTGCTGGATCGGGCTTCGCCCATTGTCCAAGATTCCCCACGCTGCCCCCGTGGGAGTCCGGGCCGTGTCTTAGTCCCAGTGTGGCTGATCATCCAAAAAGACCAGCTAAGCATCATTGGCTTGGTCAGCCTTTACGACCAACTACCTAATACTACGCAGGCTCATCAAACAGCGCTTTTGAGCTTTCTTGAGATTTGGCCCGAACTGTTCGGCAGATTCCCACGCTGCTACGCACTGCTCGCCACTTTGTTCTCAACTATTCCGATTCCAGCAAACGGAGGCCGTTAGGTCAAAGTCAGAAGCGCATACTGTAGTTTTGAAGAAGGGCGAGACAACTTTAGCTAGGAGCCTCTTTTCCTTCTCGCCCAGCTCCTCGAAAACAATGTTCGACTTGCATGTGTTAAGCATATAGCTAGCGTTCCTTCCGAGCGAGGATCAAACTCAGATTTTGACTATGATTAGGCGGGACAGATTCGAACCTGCAGTCTTGTGTCATGAGCACGATGAGTTGACCAATTCCTCTACCCCGCTTCTTCCCCTGATCTTTCTTTCCCTCTTCCCATAAACATTGATTCTCTCTCCTAACCACTCTTAAATATGTGAAATACACGGAATCGATCCAAAACTACAAGCAAGGGAATCAACTCTTATATAACCCCTTTCCTTTATATATATATATATATATATATATATATATATATATATATATATATATATATATATATATACAAGGAACAAGTAGCCTTCGCCACCTATTCCTGAATTAAGGAACGCGAGAAATATTTCTCTATGTCAATTCAAAACAAAACAAGCGGATGGTGAATCCTATAAACGAAATTCTTTTGAGAAGAGCTTGCGCCTATGCTTCTATCAAAATCACCTATGTGGAGCGGATGCTTCTACTTGGTCATCATAGACCAGCAAATCCATTTGAGAGCTGTCTTTCTTTGATGGTAGTGTCCTTTCTTCACGCTCACCATCTCTGCAGAGCTTAACAAGATAATCCACGCCAACAACCAAAGCCAACAAGCCTTCGCTCATAAGCTCTTTCTTCATCTAAGCTTTTAGTAACATTAGCTGTCATTAATAGGGTGGAATGCATTAACCAGTAGAAACCTTGCTTCAAGGTAGATTCTTACATGTTTGGAGTTTTATGCGGATCCGGTACCTCAACTATTGGCCTTACATGGCACGACATGGGTATTCCCTCTTTCTAGTCCCACTCTTCTCCAACAGAGCTCCCTCATCGGCGAGCATTCGCATTCCTAGTATGCTCCACTCATTCTACGCCAAGCACCCAATCACGGGATCAGAATCACACTCTAGATCATACCTTTCACGAAAAGAAAAGGACAGCAGCCGCTGCTAAACCAAGATCTCCATCTCTTGACTCGTCAATCAATCTTACCTTATAGGGCACAAAGGTATATTTACCATACGAGATGTGTGCACCTACTAAAGGGAATAGAAAGATCTTGGGCACAAATACTCCACTTTTCACGAAGACATAGATTCACCAATGATTGGTTGGACTAAATACTACATTTATTTGCTCGAGAAGAAGGAAAGTTGGCTGTGAGAATGATTTCTCGTCACGTAGTCTTTCCTAGGACCATTCCAACAGGATGCTCAGAGGTGGGTGGAGAAAAAGCTCAAAAGGCATACTTCCTGCGCTTTCAGAGGATCTAAATCAGTCTTCATCCTTTCGCTTTTCAAAGCCCCTCGCAATAAATATGTAAATTGCTTTAGTAGAAATTCAGAGATTTTCGATCTCCTCGAAAGAAAATGAGTTCGATCAGCAACACCGGTCTCCGCAGCACCAGGATAAAGACCTTCTTTTTACCCATAACCTTTCTCTGCGCATTGGAACCAAGATCGGGCTTGGCATAGTTACGAGGTTCCCGTTCTATTTAACTAACACTAACTGAAGCTAACCGAAGCTTTCTTCTCATGCGACTCTTGGATCGAAAAGAGGCTGTTGGATGGACCACGGCTGAAACTGCCAGCACGGACTAAAAGCTTTTATCGTGGATTCCCGAGTCAAACAACTACCATACATAGCATAGAGCTGGAAGCTGCACTAGTGTCTGAGAAGACTGGATGTGAACAGGCGGACATTGGCTATGTATGGGGCACTCACTAATCACTATTAGCAGGAAACAACTAGCGAGAAAGAAAGATGAACGCACTTTCACTCCTTGCTCTTCAAAGACGTACTCACACGAGGGACTCTCAAATCTCTATTTCAGACCAGAATCTTTCGATCCCTTTATCAAGTGATTGATAGCAGGGCTAAAAATCATAGGGCTTCTTCTATTTTTAGTGTGAACTCACTTCTATTCTATATCAAGATAGGGGCTTGATGCTTGGTGACCTCCGGTGGAAGACCTGGTTCTACCTCACAAGGGCAGCTTTCAGTAGTCCAGGATTATTTTCCTCATATGTAATTTCACCTCAATGTGGAAATGTCCGATCTTATTCCAAAATAGAAGGTCTTCATGAAGGTCTGTCTTGTTTCAGGAATATAGGTACCAAGTTCAATAGCGGTAGGTACCAAGGAGAAGACGAGTCAAGGGCCGATTGACAAGACTAGCTAGGTGACCTTCCAGCCATACTCCATCCAATATCAAGCGGAAGTGCTAAAGGTTTCATGTGATGCTGACCTCAATGAATCGGACCTCGAGAATTCGTTCATCCCTTCGCCCGAGGATTGGTCGAGTACTTGGCCACATGCATGAGTAGGCCTGTTGTCGGATGTCCCATTAAAAGGCAGGTCCCATATTGAAATACAAAAATAAGATCGAGAAGCGCTCAAGAGGTTTTTCTCCATATGAGAAATCCTTCACTCATGAGGAATTCAAATAGATGTGTTGAAGATCATCAAAGAAAGGAAAAGACTGAATTCGATCCATCTCCTCCCTTTTCTTTAAACCAAGAGCTACTCCTCCCTTTTCTTTTATGTAATTTCAATACGATTTCGTTTGTGTTCATGTTTTCAATTTAGAACCCCACGAAGTGAATAGAAAAAAGAAAAATACCCCTGTGATCGCCTTCCTTTACCTATTTCTAGATTGATTGATGTTCAATGGAGGAAACTTGCCATTCCTTCTTTCCTTTGAAATTGTACATTTTTTTGATTCTGAACTAATTGTATCCTTTTTGTTCCCATCGAGCTTTCTTGCCTAGTGACTAAGGATTTTCACACTTGTTGTGTCTATAAAAGATTTTCTCATAAAACACTAATGGAAGTGTTAGAGGGATTCACTTTCGATAAGAATCCAAAAGCAAGTTCCCTATACTACCTTCTTTCCCTCTTCTGTTTCTGTCTGTAAGAGACAGTGCATCTGGCAGGAATCAAACCTACTTTTTGACCCATTTTGCGTTTCTAGGTTGGTGGGCGCTTTCACCATTCAGCCATGGATGCTTTAGCGAGTGAACTAGGTTTTTATTTGAGAGCGAACTAGGTTTTTAGTGGTATTCCTTCTCGAGCTTCTATTTCTTCCGTTAAGGGAGATTCGGGAAAAGATGGAATAGGAAGACATGTTTCCGTAATCTAACAAGATACGGGTAGAGAAGGGAAGTTAGCAAAGTTAGACAAGATTGGAATGGGCATAGGAACTTGTATTGATGTACCAGATCGGCTAATGCTCCTGTGTTGATGCGATGTATTCCACCAGTTATTTGGAGACTTTATTATTGGTATATCGATCGGTCTAGCACGGATTGAAATAGGAGCCGTTCGACAGAAGCTTTTGAAAACGCAGTGCACCTGTAAATAAGGAACAAGATGAATCTGAAGTTAAACGAGCATCCCACACCCGAAAGGTACCCCACATAGGCCTTCCCGAAACCCCCTTCACTAACGTAAACAAAGTAGAAAATGCACCAATTTCTCTACGGTTTCCGGACGAGCGAAGAAAATGGGGATGTTTTGTTAAGGGGAACAAGGACCTGTTTATAGCTGTCGCGATCGGAATAACTATACTCATCCAAGCCGCCGGACCATGTACATACGAAATACGAGAATTTCCACCTTGTTGAAGATCTGTTGGTGCTACCGAAGACTTAAATGAATAGCCATCGCTGTTAAGAACAACCGATGCCTTATGTGTATTGGATCCGCTCTTACATTAGCATGAACACATGAATGAGATTCTATTCCTCTTCCTTATTCTTCCTAAATAGAACCCCCAACCTAGGTGCGGAAGTAAAATAAATCCTTGTTTGTACATCGCTGAACTTACATACCCGGGCCCGCTCAACATTCTTTTAAAACAATCGAATAACGGCTTTTCCATGACTTGGCCATTCAATCTTGTGAACTAATCGAGACCGAAATTGGATAAAGAGATACAAAAGGAGAGGAATACCTAATCGATGAAAGAACATGAAACCCTTCTGTTTCTATAGAGGTACGGGAAGCGGTTGGAGGCAATAAAGTAGGTGAAGTGGTTGGATTTTGCGAGCTATTCCAACCATCGCTGGATGTGATTCCAAGAGCCGAACGAGAATGAATACCACATGTAAGAGTCAAGACCAGGCTCCCTAATAGAATGTTTAACCGATCAATTCGGATCGATCGAATTAAATGGAAGTTGTAACATGGGAAAAGCACAGAAAACACGACTTATTTGAATAACCCGGTGACCTACCAATTGTAGAAGTAGGATTTTTGGCAAGCAATAAGCACTTAAATAATACAATTCGAGTGTACCAGATTCTTTATCATTTTGAGGAAAAGGTTCGGGAGGAAAGGGAAACAACAGAGGGATCCGAATCGAACCTAAATGGGAATGACATGAAGAATCTTTTTCAAAACCTATCATTAAGGGCGTGACGTCGATATACGAGAGGAATAAAAAAAACTCGTGATTGGTGTGGAGGGGAAGATCTGCTTATGAAATTGTTCAAGAAAGAGTCGTCTCATTTCCTTACTTCTGCATTCTTTCGAATTCATTCACTTCGACGGCTGGCGCCACGCTTAGCTTTGCATGATTAGCTCGACAAAACAGGTAATCGCATTTCCTTAGTTGGATCCGCTCTTTCTCTCTCGTGCGGTTGTTGCTTCCGGCTATTTATTCAGTCGTCAATCAGCATTGATCCGGTAGTTAGTCCGTCTCTCTCTTTTGCCCATCCTTCTCTATCTATGAAATTCCTAATTCAGGGAGTTCGCTTTCCAATATCTAAATGTTCATGCAAAGCAACAAAGCGAAATGCAAGAACTGTCACGCAGAAGTCACACAAGATCTTGATCGCTACGAAATGATAACAAGTACGGGATCTCATAAGAGATTCATACATAGAGATCTAAACTCATGGAAGGGCCCGGCCATCAAACAAGATCTCTTACATCCAAAGGACCATGCCAATCGAAGATGAACCATTCACCGAGCCGAGTATGTGCAAGACAAGACACAGCTAGATAAGTCAAATAGAAGATATTGCTTTTACACGAGCAACTATTTTCTTCATGTGGGTACAGCCCACTTTTCCTTTGATGAAATGCGAACACAAACTTCAGGCATCCAAGAAAGAAGTCAAGATCGAAATCGAAGCATTATCATTGGGTTGAAGATCAATTCATATCGACAAGACTTTCGATTCATCTTTTTGTTGATATTTGGATTCCGTTTTCAAATAAAGTCATCTTGTAGTTAGAAATCACCTTTAGAATCATCAGCCTCTATCCCTACACTGACTCGCTTATCCGGGATCGATCCTCACTACGGTCCTTTATTTCGAAATGAGGATAGGTCTCTCATGAACGAGGTGTAGATTGAGAAGAAAGATGAGCGTATGGTCCATACTCACTCGGGTTCAAACTTATTTTGCAGGGAGAAATGGGTACATGCCTGTAGATCTTCTTCTCACAACGAGCACTAGATTACGGAGCCTGATTCTATATATTATTTATGGATTATTATAGAATCTATCTTTTCTCGCAAATCATAGTGGGAATCCTATTATCGATACCTAAACGCTTTTCTTTGTCGAAACAGAAAGGAGGGAAATTGGATAACCGACGACACGAAGTTTCCGTTCAATGTTCCGCTTCGCTCCATCGTTAGATAGGCAATTCAATAGTTACCGACGAAAGGAGTTCCCCTTCTCTTGGCCAATTGACGCTCGCTTCAATAAGTCATGACCTTCACTCTCCTGAAGTGAGGAGGGCATATTGTTTGACCAACGAAATCCTCACTAGTTCCTTCTTCCCGTTCACTATTCATGTAGCCTGATACGAGTTATTTAGTTCGTGTCTCCTTGTTCTTGGGAAGAACCGAAGGTTCATTCATGCACTTGTAGACATAGTTGTATTTCAGACCCTCTTCTTTCCCTAAAAGCTAATAAATCAAAACAAGAGAAAAGCGTAAAGCTCGAGTCGAAGAGTGGAGGTCTCTCGGTAACTCGAGTCGATCGGTCCCATTCATTCTTGCCCGAAACAAGTGGGCTATTCATTCCGGTGCCACCTTTGTTCAATCGAGTCCATGTTCTCTATTTCCCAAAACCCATTCGTTCACCGACCCGTGGACCAGAGGTTTAAAGCTTGGAATTGAGCTTTCTAGCTTTCTTTAGTACAATCTTTTTGCGAGAGCAACCCCGAGTTCGTTCCTAAGACTATACTCACAGCTTTCTCTGTTCATGTTCCGGCGTAGGAGATCTAGTGGTAGGATAGGGGACAGAGCTTTAGGGCTGCAAGAAACCTCATATGCTGCGTGGCTCATCATAAGACCTTAGCCCGATGTCCTACCCAAAGACTTCAAAGGTAGTCACAAGACAACCTTTCCGAAGTTCTAACTTCCAAACCTATAACTTGGTTTGCTTGCCCGCTTCCTATCGACCTATCAATCAAAGAAATGTTCTAGTTCCGTGATACGAGCTTGACTGTCGCCCGAGACAATAGATTTCTTGGTTGGGGTCCCTTTATCAAAGGCTCCCTTCCCTACTGATCATACAACAAATGAAGGTGGTTAGAAAGATGGCACATCGATCTTACAGACACCCTGTTCATCTGCTGAACGCAGAAAATCCGCCTTCCTTGGAAAAAAATCCAGACTCAAGTATCAAAGGAGACTTGGGTGGCGCTCAAGAGCCCTTCATTCTGCGACTCGAGATAGGCTAGGATTCGTGTCTCAGCCGGAAAGGGTCGTAGGACTGACTCGAGACAAAGCGTTAGAAGTACGATCTCCGAATCTATAAGCTTTGGCCTGCCTTCTTCCCTTATCTAATCTCTTAGGTAATAAGAAAGTGGTGTTAATTGTCACGCTAAGGAGCTGACCAGTGACATTTCTGTCTCAATTGAAGTCAACCTTACTATACTCGCTTGTAGGAGATCATCACTCGGAAGGCGTTCTTTCGCTAGAAAAACAAGAGTTTGAAGATCACCCAACCCACGAAAAGGTCGAACTCTCGATCTAGCCCCACTTTCTATAGCAATTTATCGACATGTTGTTTGAATGTCCTTGAAAAGGCCTACACACATACCCTGCCACTCGATGTGTAGTGGGTTTGTTTAGTAGAGATGGGTAGAGCGCACAAGTATTGGAAGGAAAGTTTCACCCTTCTTAAAAGAGAAAAGTCTGTATTGAACTATGATTTGAATTCCTTTCTTATTAGTTTCCAAGTGCAAAATGTTCATTGCCTTGATCGAGCCTTTAAGCCTTTTAGAAGCAAGCATTTCCGCAGCTTCTATTTTTCCTAAAGCTAATGAACCGAATGGAAGAGAAAACTTGGAATAAATAATAAAGAAGGAACCAACAAGAAAATAAAGAATTGTTCCAACCTCGGCTCGGGTCCGTCTGGAAATGGAAAATAGTTCTCTCTCTCATCTGGTCTCGCCACAGTGACAAGAAAAACAAGTGAATAATTGGAATAGAACACAATCGTCAACCAAAAGCGGGTAGGATGTATTATAAAAGAAAGCCTTGCCTCACTCGCAAGTGAGGACCTCACCCCTCCTTCCTCATTTATTGAGAATGGAAAAAGACAATGTTCATTGCTTCCTCAAAACAAGAGTTCCATGGATGGCTACTCCTGAACGAGCTGCTCATGCTCAAACTGATCAACATAAAGTGGAAAGTGTAGCAGAGATATTACTCGCAGATGAGAAGGAAGAGAAGATCTAACCTCTCTACTTGACACCTCTGAACCAACTTCATTCCTAGCTAAAACAGGAAAGCTGAAAGTACTCAAGCTTCAAACTCCTTGCTAACAGCCCTACCGATAAAAGGAATCAAGCTTCAAGGACTATATGACTAGCTCTTATACGAGTTCCTGGTAAACCACTACTTGCGTAAAGTACTCCGCTCGCTAGGATCTTAGTAAATAAGCTTGCTCCTTACCTTTCCTTCCTAGCTTTGAGAGCAATACTACCTTTAATAACACAATGAACTTATCCTACTTAGGGAACAGGCTGGCATAAAGGGCAAAAGAGAAAGAGTTACACCGGTCTAAAACCAGGTGGTGTTACTTTCCGCTTCCACCGAACCTGCTTGCAGGCCTTATAGAAAAGTCTTGTATAAGATAACTAGCTTGACAACAGGAATTCTCTAACTTACTTGTAGATAACGAACTTGCTGAAGGAGGTTAAGATAGTTTCCGTTAATGGGGAGAGAGAAAAGAGTCCTCGCTTTCATAATCGGTAATCGAGTCCGTGCTTCCTACACCCATATTTTACGACAACCTATGAACCGACTAACTCAACAAATTGGCCTTAGAGAAACTGTCCTAACTTATCCAAGTAGTCCTAATAAATGGCCATGATGAAATACTCTTCCTTTCCCTGCGACACTCGCTTGAAGGACTCGAAAGTGACTAATCTTGATAGGATGAACTTTCAAAGTTCTCGTTAGTCCTTTCATTGAAGCTAGTGACATCATCGACTCTATCAATTCATTTCGATCTTCTTTTCTTTCATTTATCTCTTTCCTATCTATACAGTGTATTACCCCAAAAGATAGTGAGTTAAGCAAGCATGTGGGAAGTAAGCGAGGTGGTGAGGCGGCGGCTTGTAGAAAATCCTCAATATCTATATCGGAGTCAAAGATCCGCTTTTGTTTGAGTTTCGTTGTTAGCTTACATCCTTTTAGCTAGTTCGACGTGTTTTCATTAGTCCTTCAAGCAAGTGAGCCGGTCGCGGTAGGTCTTTTTAGCCTTTAAGTAGTAGTCCTGCTCGAAAGATAGTTATCATAGTGAAGTGAGTTATTACAGTTTTTCGAAGTTTCTTGAAGGCCGTGCAATACCAAGGAAGGAAGTTATGGTGTGGAAGTCTTCTAGTCTGTCTTCCCCTTCAAGCTCTCGAGTACACTAGGGAGAGGTATCGAAAGTCAAAGTATAAATCAAAGTGAAAGTAAGAAGTATAAGTAGTAGGCTATCGATTAGGTTTTTCTACTTAATTAAGCTGCTTATGCAAAGTTTTAGAATTTGTTCACATAGGCAGCGTGATTGGGGGCATATTTGTTGCTTCCCAAGGTAGTTAGTTCACCACACGCATGTTAGTACTAAACTGCAGAAAACTATTAAGTCATCCAATTCATGCCGCATTGCAAGATTACTCTACCACTCTATAAATGGTATATAGATAAGTGTCTTCACTTCATCAAATGAAAATCAAAGAAATTGAGTACTAACACGTATTGCTATGGATGCTGCAAACAGGCTTTCAAAGCAATTCCAAAAAAGGAATAGGTGTTTTAGCCAGGTCATCAAATCAGGGAAGATATGCCAAGAAGAAATCCATGGAAATCAGCATTCCAAGAACAATAAGTTGGCACTTTCTTTCATATATAAACTATTTATTGAGGGAAAAGATATGAAAAACAAGAGTGGAATCGATTGAATGCACTATCGTTATGCTTTGGCCAACCCTCTTTCCAAGTTCCTCTTGTTTATCCAATCTGTATTCCAATCGTAAATCCAAGGTAAGATCAAGCCAAAGGGGAATCTAGGTACCGTTGACCTGTGAAATCAAGTATCAAAGGACCCGGCAATAGGTTTATGACTGAACTGAAACTAGAGCAGGGAATAGCAGGATGCCTATGTTTCCAATACGTAAATCCTTAACATAACAGAGCACGGACAATAGGGCCAACTATTGATCTTACTTTCCCTCAATAAAAAGTTTGGATTGGATAAACAATCCTACTTTCATTCCAATCATAAAACAAGGGAAAAGATCAAGGAGAAAACCCTTCCAAGAAAACTAGTAACCAAACCCCCATTTAACTTGCATTTGTTGAGCGAAAAGAAGAGTTCAACAGGAAGAACGTATGAAGAGATTGAGATGTTTGGATCTTGGCTAAATTTATAAGCGAAGAATGCACGTGAAGTATTCAAGGTACATTCGACTATATCTCATTCTATAGAAACCATTTCTCAATCTATAGAAACCATTTGCTTTAGGTAGACGTGATGGTACTTCCACTATTTTGGCATCTTATGGAACCCAATTCGAGATATATAAACTAGATCCTTGTTATTAGAATGATGATCTCTTGGCTATGACTGAGTCATATATTAATGGAAATGGTTTTCCTCCGAAAGTCCAAGTTGAGTCCAAGTAGTGGCAAACTAGAATCCTTCTTTTCTTTTCCCTTCGTGGTTAGTTTCAGTTCAAATGATTTAATTGAGATGTAAACCAATGGATTCCGATGGTGGGGGATCCTATGTCTATAGATAGATTCAAGTACCATTCTATACCCCTTCCCTAGCGCCCTATAGACCTGTTTTGCTAAGTGGGTCCTACTTAGCTGGTCGGCCTAGGGGGATGCAATTCAAGAGACAAGTTCTACAAGTTCTCATGGCCGAGATCCCGTATTAGTAGCAGGGGCTGGTGCTGACTTCGTTAGAGAATGCAGACCCCCGATGTTCTTGGGAAGAAAGAGAGAAGGACGGCCCTGTAAGGGAGATCCTGTGTTGGAAGATATTGGTGGGTGTCATCTCGTTCAATTCTGGGTCAAATGACAAGAGGGCCGTTCAAGCAGATTAGAAGTAGATGTTGTTGAGAAAAGGTCAAAGTGCCACTATGGAGGTCGGAACAAGCGTCTACCTACCAAGTGAATTGTGATTGAAATGACGATGGCAACAGGTTGAGCTCTATCCTTTGAAATGGAATCCATCGATGCGGTAAAGGACAGAGTAGAAACAAATCCTCCATTTCCCTGCCTTGCGACCGAACAAATAAGAAATGCTAGAGTGAGGAGACCTGTTGGTTGACCAATGAAGGAAACGACGCCTCTCTGCTTTGCTGCTTACTTTTGGCCAAAGATTCGTCTTCGGCTTACAGTAGCGTTTGCAGCTCTATTGGAAATCGAATTTCTATGTCCGTCCATAAAAAGCATCAACTTCTAGTGCCGCCATCCACCACAAGAGTAGGTAACCTGCTCGCTCTTTTCTCTATTGGGGGATCTAGGTATATCTTCCAACTCTCCTTCCACACCTTTGGCATACAAAGCAGCCTCATAAACTGCATTTTGTAACTGAACCTCCACAGTTTTCAAACCTAAGGGTGGATCAAAAGGCACCGGTATTCTCTAATCTAACTGGAATTCAGATCAATAATCAAGGGGCACAAGAAGAAGGCAAGAGCGCGGTTCCGGCTAAAACCAACTCTGCGAGGAAAGCAGAACTCAGCGGTGACTGATCCGCTCGAACCATACTACTTACTTAGGCTCACTTACGAGAGCTCCCGACTCGATCTCCGATCTAGTAGATGCGAAATCAATCCAACTCCATCTGATCTTATGATCTTTGCAGAGGACAAAGGTACTAGGGATATTTCCTCCATTTAGATTCGTAAGAAAGAACTCCCACTATTCGTTTGTATCAGCCGTTAGCGGGTCTTGGTGAATCAAAAAAAGGCGTAGATAATGGGCATTGCTTTTGAGTTCGATTTGAACTAACTAGTTTCCACGGTTCTCCAGGAACCTACCGTTTGTTTGGAGTATAGCCAAGTGGTAAGGCATCGGTTTTTGGTATCGGCATGCAAAGGTTTGAATCCTTTTACTCCAGATTATGAAGACCCGATCGGATTTGTCAAGAACGAGCTAACAACTATAGGGGAAGCGGCTCAAGATCAACATACCACCTGCCCGTCTTATCAATGACAATCATCCGCTTGGATGAGGCCATTCTAAGGGTTGTTTAGGATTGGTATCTGCTCTCTTCCCACGGAGTTCTTGTCCCCATGACCGATCAGCAGAGGCAAGACCTGTAAGCATCAAGCTAGCCAAGAAGTAGAAGTTGGTAAAGATGGCACAAACAAAAGAAGAAAGGAACTTGGTTGGTGATCTTACATACGGGAGGCCTTCTATAGAGTGAGGCAAATAGCGATTTTGCTATAGATACTGGGATCAGAAAATGGTAGTGGATGTGGGCCTTGAGCAGGTGGCACGAAATGCTCGTTCAACGGACGGAGTCATACCACCGCCTCCTCCTGCAAACGAGCAAGTTCTAAGCTTTATCGATCTTCTCCGGCTCACGAAACTCTGGTCTAATGCCCGCCTTTAGAAAGGACCTGTTTCTTCCTATTATTCATATCCACTAGGGGTACGAAGGAGAAGGAGACCGGATGCGTTAAGCTAGTTGGTAAGAGTTCTTGTCATTATTGATAGTGGCCCTAGATAAAGAGCTTACGCTGATTGTTCTAACTTCATTCATATTTGATTCCGAATCGAGACCTTTTCCCACATACATGCCGGGAGGGCAAGCGGTCAAAGCAGAAAGGGTTCTCGCTTCTCCGTATGGAAGGACACCAAATCGACCAAATCCTATCGATCTTTCCTTACGACTCGACTTCAAAAAAAAGGCCGCAGAGGGCTAAAGGCAGTATCTTTAGTCTACCTAACTCCCTTGCTGCCTATTTCCTTTTATATGGTCATTCCGTGGGGCCACAAGCACCATCAATTGCATTATCCCCGGTACCACACATCACTCCAATCAGAATAAGCGGGAATGCTGGTTGGAAAGACAGAGAAATAGAATAATGAGAATCATATGGTGCGCTTGGGAAGATAAGCGAAGAAAGCTCTAAGGTTTCCCTTCCCGCATTCGAGCTTATCAATTCGTCCCCACGCTATATAGTGAAGCAAAGCTATCTATAAATCGAGCATATCTTTTATCCGGAAGGTAGTGGGCTTTCACCCGCATCGCCCTTACACTTCACACTTACTAAATTAGGCTGAGTGTATGCGCACATGAAAACAAACAGAAAACGAGTGAGCACTTTCTTTCTATAGACAACGGTCAAGTCTGCGATCCAAACAGTGATGAAAAGAATTCTCAAATCATTCACGGATGGACGTGAAAGAAGGAAGAACCAAATGGCACAGCTTCCTCAAAGCGAGCTTCAATTGCCGATCAAGGGACTAATGAAACACCAGTACATGTCATCTGAAGCTCCACTCATCCCTCCACCAGCCCAACCTAAGTTTCTATCGGATGAGCTATTCTTCAATCCAAAGTGCCCTAATCCTTTCGAACTTGGGTCCAGAAAATAGTGCTATTGTACAACCTGGGAAGTCAAAGCACATTCTAAGTGGGCCGCATGGGTTGGCCCTTTCATCTCATTCTTTCCGCTTCCACGCTCTCAAACCGGTTCTTTCACTTCAATCTCTCTCATAATCAAGCTGAGATATGATGTTGTTTCATCCTAGAATTATGAGAAATCCCTTGTTGGCTGGGACGGACCCTTAGTATAAGATAAGTCAACACAACAGGTTGTGTCAGTTTCTCAAAAGACATGGGCTCGCCTTTTCGGGTGACTAGTTGCATTCATTGGTTTGCTTTCTTCCACCAACTTCACAACCATCCTTCGTTGATGACAGGCAAGCTCAACCACAGTTTCCGTAGTTTGGTTCAATTCATTCGGCATTTCCATTTCCAATTGGTAAGTTCTATTTTCTCCGACCCAAGGAAGAAGATCACAAGCGGGAGTCCCCTCTAGGAAGAGATGCTTTCCAAAGGCCGTACGCTACTGTTGAATGGCCAAATAGGGATTGAAACAGAGTAAATAACTAGAGTATCCCGTCGTAGTGGTAGCTGCATTTACGCGACGGGTCCGAGCCACGGACAAGACCAAATTGGATTGGATTTGTCACATCCGCGGATGGAAGACCGTAGATTTCTCACTTTCCCTACTCGGAGAGCACGTGTATGTAGTCCGCTGTATCTACTTATTTATTCGGAGAGCGCCATTAATAGGATTCAAAAGTCGTACAAGCTATGGCGGAGCCGTTTACCAATGCACCTAGTTCTCCTCATATTTGATTCTTTTTTGGTATCATTGGTTCCACGACGTCTTTTGGGCGAGCTTTCTTCATCGTCATCAAAACCAACGCTCAAACCGAAGCTTTCCGAGCAGTTGTTTATTTCTCACTTTAGCTGCTGTCGTTTTCCTCTTCGAATTAAGCGAGTGAAAACAAGGGGATCGGAAGAACAAACAATAAGAATGAGGGATTGAAGTCGGTTTCCTTCGTATCGTATTTCAACGGATCGGGTAGTTCTAGTCTTTTTTGATTACTCCTTCCTTTTTCCCATCATTTGACATAACAGAATTAAGAAACTGTTTGATGGTCAACGGAACGAGTAGAGAAGAAAAATGCCCTTATTCCAAAGGAAGTGAGTGCCAAAGCGAAAATAGAGTAAAGAACAAAAGAACGAAATGCAAGGGTTGCATCCGCTGTTTCAAGTCCGGACGGTTCCTCCGCTTGGTTATTGAGTTGGCTCCCCGTTATTCTTCATCAAACAACGCACACTTAATGGAAAACGAGGTATCTTTTGGAAAACTTCTCTACTTACGACTTTGTTAGCGCTTTGAGGGCTTCACTATGTTCTCTGAAATCTTGTATAAATAAGAAAGAAGTCTTTCTCAGGAGATGACTCACTGATACCGAAGTTTCAATGCAAAATGGCTCCCGCTTCTTACGAAAGAAAACTGGGAAAAATCAATATGGAGCCGTCGAGAGGCTTATCCGGCCGATATGACTTCCTAAAATTCTTTCCAGATAAAAACCTAAAATGGAGGGGTTGGGGCTTTGGCTCCGTGCTCAAACTCTATCTTGTGGTAGACTGCCCTCCTAGGGAGCGCTTGGGCAACTAACTTGTGGGCATGACATCCCAAATTCATCATTTACATTAGGAATTTCCTGAAAAAAGTCTTATGTGTATTGGATCCGCTCTTACATTAGCATGAACACATGAATGAGATTCTTCTTATTCTTCCTAAATAGAACCCCCACCCTCACCTTTCTTAGGACTATCAAGCCTTCTCGAATTAGGTCTATGGTAGAAGCTTTGAACGTGAACCGGATACAAATCTTTCACTCCTGAAAAGTGAAAACACTGTGACTATATCGTCACGAAGACGGATGCGTGGGAAGAAGTAGCATTTAGAAGTGTTGCTGACTTTACATTTAGGTTTCGGCATAACAAAGCTTGCCTTTGTCTTTTTCGCACTTAGGCGCCTGGCGTGCCGTTGGTAATGATTCTACTACGGTGCTGCAAATTCGCAAGCTGATCCTAAGTAATCATTGTTGTTCATTGGATTCCTCCGGAATTACTTCGTTAGGATTGAAGAATTGCAGCAATTATTCCTGAATAGACTCGATTCTCCCGTCGAGAGTTTCTTTGAAAGTCTTACCTAAACTCTTCCGACTGAATATGAGAAAGCCTATAAAACAACGAGCTACTATCATTTCTTCATTATAGATTGAGATCTTCGGGCTTGATGCACAAATAGATGGAATAGCAGCAAATAGCATATTTCTATCCTTCATATTCGTAGAAAGAAATCTCATCTCCAGGTAACTCCATCTTTTTCAGCTCTGCTCGCTCACTTTTGAAAGGAAAGGAGACTGATCTTGACGTCGGCGTTGGTTTTTCCAAGGAAAGCCTGATTTAGCATGTAACGTGAACATGAGCGGACACCCACACAATCGAGATTGGAAGAAAAAGTACCATACCATTGTCGTTTTTAGGGCGAAAAAGAATGGGTCATCTTTGTCAATTGATAACAGAGTGAGAGAAGACAAACACGTTCTTAAAGCGGTCGGTTCGCCGGATTCACAACCTTCCCCTATTGGCCGGCTGCCCGTGAAACACATAGGCTCCTATCGCATTTATCGATCGAGAATGGTCTCATCACAGAAACACTTTCTATATGTTATTTCGAGATTCGAAGAAGCAAGCAAGTTTATAGGGCATATAGTTGTTTTTTTGTAGGGCGAGCCAAGATCTTATCTTATTTGCAGGTCGTATAAATGAAATGATTGGAAAAATCATATAGAATTTGGAGGTGCGTAGTGTCTTACGGGCTGGCTCACAATACAACAATTATCGCCATCGATTCCAGATAGAATGTTGATACCGGTGGAAAAGCACTTCTTTCTATGTATAGGGCAGTGAACTAAAAATAAAAGTGTCCTTTCTCGATACATAACATTGTATAAGTCAACCCAAGTCGCTTCTTCATCTCCGGGAATCCGGTAAGGTACTTTTGGAACACCAATGGGCATATTAGATTAATATTATTATATTTCAGTAAGAAAACTACACTTTAATATATAAACATAAGAATGGAAGAGAAAGAAAGAACACGAGAAGAGCTTAGTTGGAACTCTTTACCGGGATCATAGGGGCTATGCTCCCTCTCTCTGTCTCACCCCGATAGCGACATAGCAACACCTACTCTTCCTTCTGATGCAGCCTTCCTGGATCCATAATTTGGCTTCCTCGTTTATTGATTGCTTGCAATCGCCACAACACCATTGAGTGAGCGTCATAGAATCCTCAAGGCGTGAAGTAGAAGTTCTTCAAACCTTGATTGTGTGTGATCGTGCCCACTCCAATAGAGCATTTGGCCCTGTGAGCTTTGACTACGAAAGCTACCTATGTCAATCAGTATAGCCACTAGAGGGATTGGAACGGGTATATTCCTTCTCAGATAGTACTTTAAGACAAACACGGTTCACAAGGTGGATTTTCTATCTATTAGTTGACTACGGAGCTTCTTCGTCCCGACCTATCTATATGTGAAATGCTCTCCGCCAGAATCTTCGTAGTATTAAGTCGTGGGTTACAAGCTGTCCCTTCCTCAAACCACCCCACAATAGATATAGGGTTTACCAACCTCGTGCATGGACATAGACACCAGATCATTTTGATCGAGGACCCATTTTGGAATAAAAAGGATAGAGACCGGGCGTAGTCCAATCGGAAGGTCGTGCTTTAGAGAAAGACTTGTGTTCTATAGGAACAGCTGCCTATGTTCACCGGCTGCCTGCCTGTCAGCAGAACATTGTGAAGCATCCAATCTAATCAATTACAAATAGCATCTATAACTAGTAGTAGACGGTTGCTTATATGTATCACAGTTCACTCATAATCGAAAATGTAGTTGTGGAAGTAGTCTTGCCCACTTTGCCTTACGCTCATAGAGATCTATAAGTATCCCTCTTGTCTAAGTAGGTAAGTACGCTTGGCCCAGTACTAAACTTTAGCATTAAAGCTAGAGTCCTTCTTTTCATGAAATGTTCAGGAAGAAGAGAATCCCTAAGTGAGAATTGAATGCCATCCCATTTCCTAAAGAAAGAGATTTCCAATATACGTGAATCACGAAAGAGCCAATGCTGTAACTTGCTTCATTTGGCATTATAAGTAATCAATGAGATTTTCTTCCTCGAGAACAAAAAGCTACACGAGGAGAGCCTTGTTTACTGATATGTTACTAAAAGACCAGAGGTGATGGCCTCTGAATTGCAGGGTATGGAAAGTGGGTGTTAATCAACAAGATTATCTACATTTGCGGAAACCACTCTTTGGAATAAAGTTAGATCTTTATTTCATTTCAAGGAAAAGTTTCAGTGGTTTAGCCACCACTGCATAAAGAGTGAAAAATCAAACTAACTCTAGGCGAAAGTGCACGGAGGATCTTTGATTCCTCCTACCTTATGAGCCCTTACGAAATGCCATTTTGAATGATGGACAAATCATGGGTGTCGGCGGTCTAGTCGAGAGCATTTTGGAGGCGCTGGCGGGCAAAGTAGGTTGACCCGTCCCGAGGGGAGGGAACAAGCGGGCAATTGAACACCATAGGGCACAAACGAATCGCCAAAGAACGACCTGTATATATCGTGCAAGAGGTGCTACTCCGACCGGAATCCTGCGTGATGGTTGGTCACCTTACCAATCAATCTTGAAAAACTTCGATAAAAAGAAATGCGGACATCTAATCTAGTCTTTGCTTTACATCTTTTACTATTACTATTATTTATAGAAAGGCATCCTCTCTATACTCTAAACCCTTATCGGGAGAAGTCACTCTTCTAAGTGCTATATACGAGCAAAGGAGGAGGTCTCTATGGATAGAGTTCTATCGTAACCCAACCCCGAAAGCTATGACATTACGGGCCTAGCGGATGAAGTGGCGGAGATCGGGAAAGCGGAAAAACTCAGACAGCTACTACTAAAGAAGACTCGGTCCTATAATGCCGAGTGCCTAGTTAAAGTTATGGTTACTACCCGGAGAGGAAAGTGATTCAGATTATGAAGTTTAGAGAGGCGCCTAAGGCTAAGATAAGGTTAGGGAAAGAAGAAGACAACAAGATTATGGCAGGCAGCCAACTCATCGAGTAAAGGCTTCCACGGCGGGTTGACCAAAATGAGGATCCCAAATGGCATGAGCAATAGGTCTTACGTGTAAAGGATCCTGTATCCAGCCTTGCCAAGCTACATGAAACAGATTTCCGGACGTCCATAGAAAGATTATTGCTAATCGCCCAAAGTGAGAAGCAAAATGTTACGATAAAGACGTTCCTCATAATATCATCATGACTTTGAAATCATGCGGTAGCAATACCATACCAAATCTGACGAGTAGTGGGGTCCTGAGCTAAGCCTTGGCTAAACTCGGGAAATCTTAATTCCATAATGCCTTTCAAATCCTCCTAGCCACTATCCCATCGCAATAATTCTCGCTAAGAAGAATGCCCATGTCGTGGCAATTCCACCCAGAAGGTAATGGGTTACTCCTACATCACGTACTTGTATAATGCTCAAGGCTCCAGGCTGAGTAGCAGGAGCAACTTTGAATTTGTTATGAGCCCAAACGATAGATTCAATGAGTTCTTGCCAATAACCACGGCCGCTGAATAAAAACATTAAACTGAAGGCCCAGACAAAATGAGCACCTAAGAAAAAAAGACCATATGTAGATAATGAAGAACCATAAGACTGAATGACTTGCGATGCCTGTGCCCACAAGAAATCTCGAAGCCACCCATTAATCGTAATGGAACTCTGTGCAAAGTTTCCCCCTGTAATATGAGTTACCACCCCTTGATCACTTATAGTACCCAAACATCCGACTGCATTTTCCAACTGAAATGGAAAATGACTACCGAAATTGCATTGTACATCCAGAATAAACCTAAGAAAACATGATCCCAGGCGGATACTTGACATGTCCCCCTCGGCGGGCCCATCGCAAGGAAAGCGAAAACCTAGATTTGCTTTATCGGGTATCAAACGGGAACTCCGAGCAAATAAAACACCTTTCAAAAGTATTAATACAATCACATGTATGGTAAATGCATGAATGTGATGGACTAAAAAATCTGCGGTTCCTAATGGAATAGGTAACAAAGCCACTTTGCCACCCATCGCTACTAACTCGCCGCCTCCCCACGTTAAGCTAGTACTTGTTGTTGCACCAGAGCTGTTACGCGGTAGCGATAGCATGGATATTTTGTACCCATTGAGCAAAGATAGGTTGTAATTGTATGGCAGTATCCGAAAACATATCTTGTGGACGGCCTAAAGCACTCATGGTATCATTATGAATGTACAAGCCAAAATTGTGAAAACCTAGAAATATACATACCCAGTTAAGGTGGGATATGATTGCATCGCGGTGTCTAAGGATGCGATCTAATAGATCGTTGTATCGAGTAGTTGGATCATAGTCTCTTACCATAAAAATTGCTGCATGTGCAGCAGCACCGACTATTAGAAATCCACCAATCCACATGTGGTGTGTGAACATGGAAAGTTGTGTACCATAGTCAGTAGCTAGGTATGGATAGGGAGGCATAGAATACATATGATGAGCTACAACAATGGTTGTAGAGCCTAGCATAGCTAGGTTAAGAGATAATTGAGCATGCCATGACGTTGTTAAGATTTCATAAAGACCCTTATGGCCTTGTCCCGTAAATGGGCCCTTGTGAGCCTCCAAAATATCTTTAAGTCCATGGCCAATACCCCAATTGGTCCTATACATATGACCTGCGATTAGGAAAGAAAAGCAATAGCGAAATGGTGGTTCGCAATATCGGTTGACCCAGAGACCACCGATTCTTGGATCTAGTCCTCCGCGAAAAGTCAGAAATTCTGCGTATTTGGACCAATTTAAAGTGAAAAAGGGGTTGCTCCTTGGCAAAACTAGGATAAAGTTGAGCCAAAAGGTCCCGATTCAAGATCAATTCATGAGGAAGTGGTATCTCTTTAGGATCCACCCAGCTTCAAGAAATTGGTTAATTGGTAAAGATACATGAATTTGGTGCCCGCCCAAGAAAGAGAAGATAGGTATGTTTTCATTCGTAGAACTGCTACCTCGTTAACGAACTTACTCAAAGAGTGCTATAGAGCCGAGTCTAAGAAAGCCGCCCTGTTATTATTTTCTTAACCTCGAGAAAGTCTCACGCGGGGCACCTCACATCGCACTAAATCACTACTATTAGGCCCTTCTTATCATTCCACAATCCGAAGGAAAAAGAGTATCCTATGAAGTAAATAGTATCTGAACTATCACCTTCCACGTATAGATGATTGCAACCGCGTCAATATGTTGATCATAGCTCTTGATTAGCTTAATGGATCACCAAACTGTATTCCGGGAAGTGTGCATTCCACAAACACTTAAGTAAGAGGTTCACTACAGCCTTGCTTGTTAATGGGTTTACGACTTCACAGCAGAGTGCTAGACTAGGGATAAGCTGGATACTGACTTCTTTCCAAGAGCTCCATCAGCCCTGCTTAGCCATACATCAGCTCTACCATTACTATACGCATTCTACCTACGCTTTTATGGAAAGAAAGAAGAAAGGTTGGATGGTTGATCCACACAAATAAGAGATATGTAGGCCCAACCTTCAATTGCAGAGAATAGCAAGCCCCTTCTTTGAACAGATGTATAGAGGAAAAGGGTGACCCACATCGCAAGGGCTTTCCGATTGTGTGAATCGAGCCCAAGAGAAGATCAATTCATTAGGAGACAGTATCGATGCTTGCCAAGAGGAGAAAGATCACTAGGTTCAGTCTACGATCCGATCAATAGGGTTCCCTAGGTACATTCCGTTTTCGAAATCCAGCAGGGATAGTAGCTGCCTTTTCTAGGGCAAAAAACAAGTTAGGCTATCCGAGATTTGCTCTTTTTCCAACTTTTGGAGTGAAAATAAGGAGGGACTTGTGATTGGTTTTCTACAGGGAAGAGAGATACCAAGCCGGGCAACTTCCCCTACTAACTACTGAACACAAAAGCCAAGGTGACCCAGAACAATTATTTCACTTATTTCTAGTTTAAGAAGGACCTTGTGCGCGGTTCACGACTCCCGGTGCTTAGAGATGCGGTTCACTACAACAGTGGTAAGAAAAGCAAGAAAACAGGTATCAAGAGATGGAAGTGAAAGAAGAACTGTTGATCGAGCGGTGGTTTGGATCTTGCCTTTTAGGATTCAGATTCATATTGAATTGACTTTGCCTTTGCCGAGGAGCAGAAATCGAGCCCTTTGATTTGATCCAGTGAGTGACGTTACGAGCAGAAGCCTCGACAAGTTGAATCCGGTACCGAAACAAGGATGACATTATTGAATATATTCTTCTTTCCTGTGCTTTGCCTTTCCCGTTTTCGGTACCTTTCGTAGTAGTTACTTGCCACTAGAAACAGGATTCATGAATTCAAACTAAAAGCAAAGGTATCGCTAATTCCATTTCAGTGGAAATATAGGGATGAAAGTTTCTCTCCTACTGATTTCAATTGCACATCTAATGAAAATATATGCACATGAATGTTCAAAAGCAAGGCTATCCCCTTTGCCGTTACCGAGGATCTATCTTTGTC
>CM038674.1:535723492-536075352 GCA_021605145.1 Aegilops bicornis | reverse complement strand
GTGAAAGAAGCCCTCATACCCACTCCTCTTTCCCCACTATATTGAAATATATTCGTAGTTGGGATTCGTCGTTTCTTCGTAGTTGTCGCAATCACTTCAAGCAGTGGAAAGAACCAAAAAAGTGCGGAAAGTCCTTGGGCTGTTGAACAAAATCCAACCACACTAGAATGGTTGGTACAAAGCCCTCCAGCCTTTCATACTTTTGGAGAACTTCCAGCGGTAAAAGAGATAAAAAGCTAAAAAAAACCTCTCCTAACTATGAAGGAAGTTTCATAGAGATAGGTGTGGGGAAATAAGTTCTTCATTTGAAGAGTTAGTTGGCTGGCCTACCGGCCCTTGATTAGGTTGGCTTTTATCGCCAACTGAACTGCGTAACCAAAGCGATTCCTTCTTGGTGGAGATAGGTGGGTCCTGGTCCAACCTAAGTCAGTTCAAACCTGACGGGTCGTTTGTTCGTGTGGAGAATCTCTCTCCTTTTCTTCTAAGTCTTGCTTCATTAAGTTACTTGCTCTCTCAGCCTCAGAATAATAATCAATATTCAAATACTTTATGCTAAATTATGTATAGCAATCAATGTCTGAGGGCATAGAGAACCTTAAGAGGATAGGAAAGTCTATTTATTTGAGACCATTGAGGTCAGAAATTCAAGCATTCGGGTTAAGACTATAAGGCGCTATCAGGCCATACCTCAAAAGGCTCGCTACCTTCTCTAGATACTTGATTGGAAGAGAGGGTAGATGTAAGAGAGTTAAAGCACTTCATTTGGAAGAAGGGTATAATGGAAAGTCAATCAATATTTCATCCGAACTAAATAGGTCATTTACGACTCAATGGTTTATCAATCAAATACATCAACATTCCAAAATACTACCCGCTAACGCCCTCACTCTTTGACTTAGAGGTCTTAGCCCCACCTTTACTTATATCTTAGACTTATACTCTTCCTTACTTCCCTTCTCTGGCCATGTGGTTGAGGATATTTGAAAAAAAAGAAGAAATTGACAATACCTACTATCGATGCCTAAGAGTAGGTCTTTACCACTTGCCTAATAAGAGTAGTTTAATACCGCTTACTTGTACAAGCTTATACTATAAGAGTGAGTACGCTACCTTCTTGATTATTATCATAAGAAAGATATTTTGAAACCATCCTGGTGTCATTTACTTTCATAAAGCAAATCTTAGTAAATAAATGTGGGTGATCCTACTTAGAATAAGACTTATATTTTGGTGTGAGGTACTAATATAACTCCACTTTATGCGTATAGGAAGGCGGCTGCTTAGAATGCTAAACATGCCTACTAGATGGCTTATGCTAGAACAAGTCAAGCTCAACAATGCTTAAGCCCAAGGAATGGATGCGTTAACATTTGGAAATATAGAGTTTGTCTCAACCTAACCTATGCAAGCACTTATCCCTTGCCTTGGATTAGGCATTACAACTATATGTGACTTAGAATCGACGGAACTATACCTTATGAAAAGTAAGCACTAGCTATAGACAGAACTATATAGTCCCGAGTAAGTGGCGGCGGAGCGGATTGCAATAAAGCAATAGAGAGTTAGCTACATATATTGAAGTTGAATCTATGCTCTTTGCAAGGCAAAAAGCTATCCAAGATAGTAAGTACTCGGCGGTATACTCCTGTAGCTCCTTGATTCCTTACGCAAGTTAGAGCCTTATGAAAGAGGGAAGACTGCTTATTAATAGGCAACTTTTCTTTAGACATAAAAAAAAGACTGCTATTTGAGGGAATGCAGCATGGGCCCTATAACTTGCTTTTCTATTTCCAACCAAAGCTAGAAGAGCGGTAGCGTCTATCACGAGTTTTCGTGTCTAGCTTGCTTGCTCACTTCCTATAACGGCAATCAAAGAAAATCTCGCTCGATCCTATAACTTAACTAAACTTAACTAAGTAGTAAAGAGAAGATTAGGATGAGTAAGCCCTGACTTCAAGTCTATGTATAGCAACTAGCTATATTACTACTTATTAGTCATACTTTATCTCGATGGACCTATTGCCGCCTATTTAGAATAATAATAAAGTCTTCTATAATTCTTGGCATATTACTCCCATCGGTGAGAATTGTATACGTAGGAGAGAACCTTGCATAAAAAGGGCTTTGCTTTATGGTATAGATTAGGAATTGGAATAAGTAAGGCTAACTAAAAGAGAGAAGAGGGTCTATAGTAATTCTATCTCAACACTTTGAAGAATAAGACGCGTCTATCCTTACTCTTGCATTAAATAGAATAATATTAAAGGGAGGGAGTATATCGAATATAAGGCAGCCCTCAGCAAACCCATAATAAGGCTGATGAAAGCGAAGCAGAATTTAAAACAAATAAGGTACACTCTTGATCCTTACAACACATCTTTACTATGACTAAAAAGTGCGGAAGGAGAAAGTCAAAGAAGGACTCGAAACTTGCGGATAATGAATATAAAGATGAAAGATTGAATGCTTTATCGAGATAGATTTTGACTTGGGCTTGAACAAAGCCATTCTTCGCCTTTCTTCGCTAGTTTGCTTAAGTACATAGGTTATGGCAATACAACATTCTATCTTTTGCTTAGGCTTGAAACACTTATTTTCTTATTATCTTCTGTATTTTCTTTCGCCCTAGGCAATCTCTTTGCTTGCTGACATAAACTTTCAACATAGATCAAGTTGTTTTTTAGGAGTTTTACCTCTTCTTACTTCTTGACATTAGAAAGACAAGCGCTTACCTCCTTCCTAGCAACCTACATATCTGTTTGCTCAAAGCACATTCGGAGTATAGTTGACTATTCCTCCTTTATGTATCTCAGCCAAAGCCTACTTTATTCTCTGCAAGCTAGGTAGTTAAGGAATTAAGTAACTAATTTAGACTGATTGGTGGCAGGCTCCGACAAAAGCTTATGGATTCATCACTTTGCTATAAGAAAGAAGCAAGGTTGTCCGACAAAACTAGAGTTTTAAGTAAGCAAGAGATTGATAGCGAGGTAGGAAAGAAAGGAAACAACCAAGCGAGGGATTGTTTGCATATTATATACTTATTAACTTCCTGTCAAGAAAGTACTAGTTTTTAGTTAGTAGTGTGCAATACTGTTTAAGAAATGCATGCAATCTGAGACTTCGTAAAACTTATACTTGAGTCAAACTACACTAGAATAATTAGTGAAAACTACACTTTGAATTAGAAAGGTCTTTTCCTTGAAAGAATAGGTTTTTGCATCAAGAGGCTGTGAGGAAATAAGTAACATAGTTAATGAGGAGGGGGTATGCATCTTATCATCTTCTATTCTAGAATAATAAACGATCGAGAAAGGCTGCACATGAATCTTACTCTAGAAATGCCTGTGGAATGTCCATCATCAAGAAGAAGTCGATTATTTGAAGCATAAAAGAGAAGGAAGAAGAGATCTTATTAGTTTAGTTAACCCTTTGGCCAGCCCTTAGCATCTCAAGAATGCGCTCTTCTCAAGCGAATCCAAATAGGTGTTGGTTTGTCGACTAAGCGATCGCCTTAGGAGCACGTCGTCGATATCACACTTGTTATTCGCAAAATCTACCTTCCAAACGATTTCCGGAGGATCAAGCAAGAAAAGGAGATAGTCAATCTCTGTTTGAACCCGGTTGCTTTTCTGCGAGAGATGTTTGCTCGTGTACATCTTCCGGGTCATCTATAGAGGCTTCATTTGGATATAAAAGCAGACGTATAGGTTGCTTTTAAGGTGATGTATAGTATGCGGTTCTTCCAGTTGTACTAGATTTTATCTGGTTTAATCCAGGTGTGCTAATTATATTCATTATAGAAGATATAGAAGATCTCGCCATGCCAGCTGTTTCTTATTGGTAAGCTTGCTTTTCGTCGAATGTCTCTAAAGAGTGATGGTGAGTCGAGTAGCATGAATTGTCTATCCAAGGGGTCGCTAATGCGTTATTTGTATAGGATCCCAGTTATTATTGGCAGCTAGATCTACATAATATGCTTCACGTGAAGCCCTTACTTGGTTTGATTGGCATTTTTCTTATCATCCATCCACATAGGGAGAAAGGCCAAGGGCCCAGTGGAGTGATAAAATGAACTATCCAAATTAAGCTAATCCCGTGTCCAAGTTCAAACCCCACATAGCCACTCTTCTTGATCCCCCACCATCACTTGAACCAAGAATCAACCCGTTTCTTTGCCAATGGGTTTACGCACGAGAGCTAGATTAGGGATCGGATGTGCACCTTTCACTAGATTAAGGTACAAAATCCCTTACTAGGTTTGGTAAGTACTTTATGAAGGTGAGAAGTCATCAAACTTCTCGGTAGTGCAATGGATTAAGGTAAATGTGCTAGCTTTCGTCCTGCTGGTTGATGAAAGCGGACCTATCCCATATCTCAAAATGGCCCCGTACACTCCAATGGGAAGTAGAGAAAGGGGAAGTGCAGAAAGAAGGATCCCAAATCGGAGGGTATATAAACTTTGTTTGATTAAGGGAATTAGAGAATAGAGAGCAATGGGATAGGAAAAGCTCACGGGAATGCAGTACCGTTTCGAGGGAAAAGAAAGGGAACTTCACCTCTTCCTACTAATAAGATAAGGCAATCCAATCCTGATTCAAGATCATGTTGTCTCAACATAGCAATGCGTGTTATGGCAACCTGATTGTGATAACAACATCAAAGCCAAGAAATCAAGGTCGAAGCGATTGGAATGCAAAGTGTTCTCCAAGATTTGATCGAAGAAACTCTTTTGTTTTCTCATTCCCTTAACAAACTGCAAAAAAACATGGAATTGGAACCAAAAAGTGCGTCTGTCTCCCTTTTATTACTCGAATGCCGTTGCACTAGGAAACCTGTGCTGCCGTTTCCTCGCTTGCAAGCCATTTTGGAGCTCTAGAGTACTTACTATTGACAGTTGATGACGGAACGAACTATTCGACCTGATCCACCAACTCTTCCTTTTGGGGATGTGAGAGGCTAAGCTCGGGCGCCTCGGCTCTTGAAAGGGGTGGTAGACCCGCCTTCCTTCCATCGGCTAATAATGATTCCCGAATTCTTTCAACAGTCATTCTCAAATTCTTGACGGAGGGGCTTTCCATGCAGAGTTGGCTTATGCTCTTCTATCTCTGTTTCGTTTTCAACTTCTTTTATCTGAAAGAAAAGCCTATTGGATTGGCTAGACAGCGTGTAAAAAGCTTCTATTTTCTCTTCTTGGTTCACACGGATTAACGGATGGTTCCAGCGCATAGCTTGGCGTGGAAGTTTTCGAAAAGAAGCCAGTCTTTTTGGATTGGGAATCCCTGTTCTCCATCACAACTGACCACTCACACAATCTAGAAAAAGATTCCCGTTTTCATCTGCGGATAAGAAAGACAACAAAGAATCAATAGATGAAGCCATCTCGGAAGGTTTATAACTCTAGTTCTAGTGTTTGTTGTTGGTTGTTCAGAGGATAAAACAGGTTCTAAGATGTTGTTCACGAGTCCTGGGGTGAAGGTAAATGAAATGGTGGTCGTGAGGAGAATCACTATCTCGTGAAGTCACGAGCGTAAACCTTACATAGTTCCAACAAAGCGCCAAAGGCGATGGTGAAAACCTTTGTTCTTGTCCGGCCGATGTTGTTCAAAGAAAACCTGGACAATGAGGGGCAGGTTATATTCCCTTTCTTACGATCGATTGAGGAATCACTGATAATGACACCACGTCTGTAGCATCTATCGCTATTGCAAGGCCCAAAGCACGTGGGAGAATGTTCGTTTTTACGGATCGGATTAGCAAAAGCAAGCAAGCGTGTGATGTGGCGGGAAGCCTAAAAGAAGCCTTTGGGAGGCGGTGTGGTGACGCCTTTGTTTGGTAGCGTGGGAATTCATTAATCTAATGATATATTGGTAGCGCTGTGGGTCCGCACACCACTCCTTATGTTTAGCTAAAAAGCCTTCGGGTTGAATTTATTAAGAAATAATAAAAGATTAGAATGCCAATGTGTTAGAATGTCAACGGAGCTTTCACAAAGCCAAGTCACAAATACAATGAAGAAGTGCTACATAGCAGACGCAACCACGGATCCGATTCGGAAGATTACGAGAAAGGCGAGTTAGTTATCACATGAGAGCCATAAGAGCTCTCCAGAGAGTGATCGCCAGTTCGACCGATCCAATTTATAGTCGCATTCAAGGCTCCACATGGGTGGTAAATTCCAAATAATATTTGGATATCTCAAGAGAACCCCAATAGAACCATTTAGATACTTGATGAGAACCAATAGAACCATAATGGTGAGCGTCGACGCCTTGTCAATTTATAGTTCTAGTCATCGGCCCTAATTCACAGTCGCATTTATTACACTTTTACAAGACGAAAGCGATAGTGGTTAGAACGCTAGACTGGTTGATGCTATAGATTTGCTCCATCGAGTCACCCAAAAGGACCTTATCTGTTGAATGATCGGTTTTATCCTCGAAGTCTTTCTAGCCCGCCCGTGCCAAACTAGTCTTCTTTCAAAGATGTGGATCCAACAAAAGTGTAGATCCAATTAACAATTCACCGCAAATAAGGGTTTTAGGAGAGTCATTATCTCCCTATAGGCACACCGGTGGAAGAAACTCCTAAAGCAGGGAAGCACGATCTTGTTGCTTCTTACGTTCTTGTGGATCCACGCTTTGTGGTTAGCGAGGCTCTGAGAACACAATAAAATAGCATTGATAACGAGAGAGAGATCTGCGGGCCTATTACCAGTTTTGGCATGTTAGTAGTTTTGGTCATAATGTTAGCCATTTTAGGCCTATTAAATTCAATGAACATGTTTTGCATGGAGTCGATAAAGACAGTGATATGATTGCCACATAATAATAATGAGTCGATTACCAAAGAGTACGAGGATAGCCCAAGCCTTCCACAAGTTCCTCGCTAAACAAAGGTCTCATCTACGCTTCATTTTATACGTTTTTATAAATAAAAAGGCCACGATAGACCATCTGATGCTAGCTCCTCAAATCATTGGCCAGAGAGGGAAATGGATACAGCAAGTCTCCCCTCATCTACCAGAACGTGTTTGGAGTTATCTTCGCTCCCATGCATGGCTAGACAACCGAAAAACAGCCTAGCAAAGATGACTTCTCTTGGGCAATGCAGGGACAAGTAGCTCGATTCTGAAACACAACACAAGTTGGCATAACCCAAGTCAATATGATAACTCGATCATCCAGGTCTTGCCTGTAGCCGACTTCTTTCTTTGGATCAATGAAGACTTGGCACCCTTGATCCGATCGATATGAATGAAAGATACATCCGTCTTTTCTTCTCCTTGAAGGTTAGGTATCCACTCGTTAGTTCAGCGCCGCATAAATACCGACTTTAAAGGCGACTCCGCTTTGTGCTTAAGTTGTTTCAAGCTTGTAAAGACTCGCGATCGGAAGATTGACCTGGTTTTCTTTCAGCTGAAACTCTACCTAATGGTTCAGACCTGGCGGACACGGTGCGAGAACAGAGGCAAGTCAACTATACCAGCATTTACGAAGATAGGCAACTCTTTATTTACGAAGATAGGAATTCCGGATAAATAGATCCGCATTCAAGTTTTAGGCTTGTGTCCTTTCATCTAGAATGGCTGCTGCTTGGTCTTGATGGCGAAGTCATTTCCTCAATAGAGTTCTTTGCCCGACAAAAGTGAATCTTGATCTTTCTTCTTGATAGTTTGTGATCGAGCCAATCTCACAATTTCGATCTTGCTACTACCACTATAGCCCCGAGTGACTATGGCTACAGGACTGAAGGAGTTCCCACAAGACCTGTGAATGTCAACTTCACTCTAAGAGTAAAGCATGCTCGCTCCTTCGCTCATCTGAACAATCGGTCGTTCTTTGGGAGCTCTATCCTCCTCGCACTACTAAAAATAGGGTGAAAGAATCTCCCGCGTTCGATCTGTGGAGGCCGACCATCATAGTCGTCTCTACACCAAGTTGGTCTTAAAGTCTACCGGGCTAGCTTCTTCATTCTTCGATCGGGGGCTTCTTCCCTTATATATGATGACTTAGATAGATAAACTTTTTTGATCCATTCATTGATAAAATCTTCGGGGGCTGTTTACCTTTTGAATCGACAGTAGAGTAGGTTTGATCTTGCTTTCTCAATCTTTCTCTGATCCTAGCCGTGTAGTAGATCCGGTTGTACCAGGATCATCACGAGACTCTGTTTCTGTGGTAGATGACTCAATAGGCAGGGCCTAGAACCTCTAAAGAGGGTGTGACCGATCACCAGATCACGATCAAGAAGAGTCAAAGCTGTCTTACTAGCGCGAGCAATCATCCAACTATGGTGGTTTCTCAACCGGTGGGTACATTTACATTGTACATTGTGAGTTCATATTTTCTTTTCTAAGAAACAAAAGTTTGAGCAGATGCCGTTCTAGTAGGTACAAGAACTCCCGTTCGGTAGGCGTCTGCTTTAGCAATGTCTTTGATCCTCGATCAACAATTTGAGGAAGACGAGGCGAAGCCTTTGGATGAAACCAATGAATCTTCCGATCCAAAAGACTAAGGGCTAGGCGCTCACCTACTATCTACACATTTCCTCTTTGGCGTTGGCTCCACCGGTTTTGATGCATGAGTCGCTTTAGTTATCTCAAATCTTTGGCAGGAAGGGCCAAGCCAAATAGTGCTCTTTAGAAGCGTAATCCATGCTTGAAACTCCTTCGCTAGGATCCAAAAACCTATGCTTCCGCTCTTCCTCACCAGTGCAATGCTTACTCTTCTCGATCAAGATTTTGGAGACTTTGAAGCTCAAGGACACGACAGTAGCTTGAAACAAATGCTTTGTTTTGGCACCTTCATCTTCCTTTCTAACATTAGTAAATTCGAGCTAATGGGACCAGTTTTGAATTGCCTAGAGGGTGGAGAAGTCACATCATCTCGAGGTTTGTTGTGGGTTCAATTATGACCCCGGTCTAGAAGGCGGAGTGGTTGCACGTGTAAGTACATCATGTTACATATCTATTTTAAGCTAAGCTAAATGCCTAAACTAAACAATTTTCTATTAAGCGCGGCATCCTCTCTTGAGGCGAGCCCTATCGATGATTTCATTACGTACAATGTGAAACCTGAAATACCAACGGTAGTTTCCAAGTGCCATCTCTATTCGACTCCCATGCTTATTCTTGAACGCTTGAAGGGAAGTCCGGGCTGGGTTAGCTAAAAGGCGGAGCAGGCGGGATATAGTATTAGCTCTCTATGTGCTATTAGCTTAAGCTTATCACTCCGACTTATTACCCTAGGCGAGAGGGGGTAGGGAGCATCACTAGAGAGTCTCCGTGCCGGTACAAGATCTGGCTTATATAAATTCATTCAAGGTTATGGCTGAACTGGTCTCACCGCTTCCTTCCTCAATGCTAAGCGGGACCCTTGCTTTACATATCCTTTCGTAGGGGTCCGACCATATGCATACTTCATTTTGTACAACTTTGCCCCGTTGGTTCCTTTGCAATAATTAATTGGATTAGGAGAGAGAGCTCGCAGATGATGTTCCCTTCCTTCTATATATCCATATATCTATCGCCCCGGGCACTCGAGCAGTGTGACATTCTATCCGAAATGCATGCATCTCACATTAGGTAGCCATCCATGACCCGTGTGTGTTTCCCAATTGCTCATCCAAACCATCATTTCTTTCTTCCATCCGGAACGGAGATCGACCCAAGGAAGGAATTGCCTTCTTTCTCATGCCAACCAGATGGATGCGGCCCAGCTGAGTGAATTCCCTACGGGTGAGCGCTATGGAGATAGGCCAGGATCAATGAAAATAACCGAGATCGATCGGTATCCATCGCTCGAGAGCTACTTTCTCCCGATATCTGTATTCGCTTTGGACGGCCAAACAAGCAAGAAGAAGGAAACTTCCATTTCGCATAGCTTCTAAAGTAGTAGTTTTTGTCAAATCATACTTGACCAATAGTATAAGTGGCTTTATCGTCCGCAACCTAGTTTTGTATCTGCATAGTGAAGGAAAGAAAGAAGCATGTTAAGGTGACTTGAGGGAAAGACTGATCACGATAGACAAGAATGGTATGGTTGGATTGCCGTGAATAAGCAGCAAGGCTAAAGCGAGGATTGGATTTACTTCTTCTATTGTCGGTAGCATCATTTGCCTTCCACCCTCTCAAGAACTTCACGAAGCCACGAGACACTTGTTGCCAATAGTGCGGAATGGAACATTTGCAACAGATTCTTGTAGGCCATTTCAGTAATAACATATCTCTAAACCCTTCTTGCGGATGGTTCAAAAGCGAAACTTAGTGGCAGCCCCTATCTTCCCCATTTTCTAGAAGTAAAGGACAATGATCTGACCCAGCTTGCAAGAGGGATAGTAAAACTTAGGAAATAAATCCTCGAAGTTGAAGAAACCAGAACTCTATCCAAAACTTCTCTCCTCGGCCTGTCTTGTTTGTTAGTCCAGGCCACCAACCCTTCTCAGTTCCTCGTAGTTCAGTTTCAGATATGAAAGCATTAAAAGCTTCCATCCTATTAATATGTATTCTGCCATTGTTTCATGAGCAAATCTGATCATGTCCATAAAGGTAGATCAACACTCTGCACAAAGTTAGTGAGCTCGACAAAAACATAGCTCTTAAATTTGGTTGGACCATAAACATCCACCCAAGCACAATTATCACAAAGCCTCTATACTCAAACACCATGGAGAAATTGACCCTCCCCAATGAGGTGCGCATCCATGACATCCAGATTGACTCCAATAAGCATTCCACCTTTATCGCCCTTTGGCTGGCTTGCAAAACCACTTGAAAAGCTTTCTACCACCAATTGCCATTAACTCTTTATCCGAGAACTGTTCTCTCTTAGTTTCTTGCACACAAACTATGTCCACCCACTCTATCACTTGAAGGTTGCCCCTTCTACTGGCCAGGCCCTCACATTCAAGATTAGTGTCTTCATGGCGGTATCTGTTTTTGTTATGCCTCCTCTTAGCTCTGCTCGTAGTGTTCTTGTCACCAACTGGTATACAAGTCGTGATTATCTAACTCTTCAACAATCTGAGTAATATCCTCATTCTACGAATCGAGCTTAACTCGACAACTGGAAGACTGCTCCTTCTCATGAGCAGCTAACTTCTTTTCTCGAGCAGCTTCATAAAGCAATGCTTGAGCAAGTTCTCTTGCTTTAATAGAATTTATAGACCTGTCAATTTCCTCCTGTGTACTGCCCAACACTAGACCACTATCTACAGCAGATTTTACTAGACTAGCAGAATCAATGGAATTGCAAATAGCATATCTGTTAGTAGAAGACATACAGTTCATCAAGATTCTTGCGTGAAGCCATCCTTTACTGACGTTCTTTGAATAGGCATGCCATCCTTCGGGATCCTATCCTAGCACTTGTCCTCGTTGCTTTAATTCTTGCGTTTGCACCTCATTGAACTTCTCTTGTTCTTTGGTCATTCGGAAAAAACCTCCATACCTTAATAATAGGGGCTTGTGTATAAAGGAAAGCAACAAACCGGTCAAAGGCGAAGCTGTTCTATCTCAACTCTCGACTTGAAGGAAGATGTGGCGGATCTCAAGGCTGGCTCTATTCCAAGTACAAGTTCCGAGGTGAAATGCGTTGATGTGGCCAATCGATATATGATATAGTTGAATGGTTCGACAAGTTCACATGCCGGAGCTACCTGTTCTCCACGATTCAATTGGTTCTTCTGCCTTGCCTTCTTATCTATCGGTCCCAAGGTCAAAGAAATAGGTTCAATGGTTCGACCTCCCAAAGGTTAAAGAAAGACATCGGTATTAAGACCACTCCCTCCGGATGATGATATGTCCCAACCATCTATAGCCCATGGTTCGTTACTCGAGAATTCGGAGAGGTCAGATGAGATAGATGGGTGTGTTCAAAATGGAATGATCCCCTTTTCTCATGTTTGCATTTTTGTTGTCCACAAACAAATAAAGAGTCCGAAAAGACGTATGCATAACAGACTCGGTACCTAGGTCAATGGGTTCAGTGGAGAATTGCGTTCTTTGTAATAGCGAAGGTATCTATGAAATGCAGTACCAAGGTCAATGAAATTGAAAGGCACCTCTGACAACAGAATCAAAAGGGATTTGGCGGCTATAGACGACTCAGAGGGGTTTTCATAAAGAGAAGCTTTCGCGCGATACACCTATTTTTCTATAGAAGTGAATGGCCCCTTAGTTGGCTAGTTTGATCAATCGGCAGGCTCAGCCTCTACGTCGTATTCTGATATAGAAAGAAAAGAACCGAACTCCTGGAGGGTGAAAGAAGAATCTCAAGTTGATACTCTGCCAAGGGATCTGTCCACAACTGGTACTTCACATGCCTTAGAAGTAGATTTGAATGAGAATGAATGAAATGAGCAAACGTTACTAGGAAGGTGAACTCGCTATCAAACTACTGCCTGCGCTAGGGGAAGCGCGAAAGAAAAACCTGTTTCAAGCAAGATCCGATACCCTTGAAGGACTCCCAGGAATGAGAGAGCAAGTACAAGGACAATCTTATTTTCTAAGAATAGGCGGTATTCCATAATTAACATAGTTCGGTTAGAGTGGATTTGAAAAGCTACAACAGATCGATAAGTTGCTAATTTAGCTAAGTCAACTCCACTACGGAATCTAGCTCTCCATAAGAGGGTATTCCCAATGAGACAAGTAGTTTATCGAAGGGACCCTCAATGCGAAGATTGTAGTCCGGATTTCTCGGAATAGAATAATTGAATGAGCAGGTGCAGATGGTCAATCTCCATCTTGAAGCCGAGTCTCTCTATCTTCTTATTTTATATAAATATATAGAGAATAACTCAATCGATTGTAGAATGATTTCCTGATCTGATCTTCATTTGGGCGGCTTTCGCTCAATCCATGGCTGTAGTGATAAGCCAAATCAAAGGGGTCAAAAAAGAAGATATAGAATTGTAGCTAACGGGGTTCGCTCGCCCTCGCCTGTCACTATAGCGTGTCAAGTTTCTCTCTTTCCAATCGGGATTTTTTAGGTGTGAAGTGAAGTTCACTAAACGCTAGCTATATGCTTAACACGAGGTACAAGAATGAAGAAACCATGAAACCAACCTAAAATCACTGCCAAAGACTTAGTTAGTTAAAGCCCGGGAACCACTTGTGTTACACGGTGAAGCGAAGCTCAAAGCTGTCCGAGGAGCCAACCATAGGTGGGTTCTTCTTGGCCATAGGTAGGTCCCTTCTGCTGGATCCTCTAAGCGAGGAAAGATCGTAGCTAGTATGAATTGGAAGAACGATCATACCGAACCCAGGATCCTGCAACTATTCTTCCTTCGTTCAAGACTCGCTTTTCTCATGGGTTGAATGAGTGAGCCTTGGCCATACATCTTGAGATTCAACAGTCAACTTTGGAGTCCGTCCAAAAGCCCCACCAATCTACATAGGTGATACCAGGGTAGGTACTTGAAAGACGAGAATAGAACCCATGCTGATGTACCTTAGCTTTTCCGCTCTTCCAATCCTAAACAAGATCATAAATAAGAGTCCCAGGCCGCTTAACGCCCTCTTAGCACATATGATAGGAGCTGGCATACAGAATTACAAGAAGTTGGTACTTTTTCCAATCCTTTATGCTTTCTCACCGAAAAATAGGATCGATCGCGAAATCAAAGAAATCTTTCACCTCACTTCTAAGATGAGCTAGCGCTTGCATCACCTTCGATATCCTATATTTTTGATATTCAACAAGTAGCATTTCCACGGCATTCTTTAGATGGATTTCACCGCCCTCATCTACTCCTCAATTTGGGTATCTATTTCTCAATACGGTGCTTTAGTGACGGATTACGGCATCACAATGGATCTATCTTCACTTATTCTCTCAATCAATGAATGCGGGTCATCGTGGAGAATCAGGGAAGTGTAGACTATAAGTAGCCAATTTGCAATTCATTTCCTTGGCAATGACGAGTGATGGTATCTGAAGCCATTCATCTTATCTCTGCAGAGGAGATTCTTCACGGACAAAAGATAAGGAAAAGACAAAGAAATCCCATGGGTAGTTTTGGAAAAACCAATTGACTTCTCTTACGATCTTCTTGGCTATGCGGAGGAGTCAGAGAAACTGAACTCTATAACTCTTTTATTTAAGCTGAGTCGACCAATCCATGTGGAACCATAGGAAGCCGAAAGAAAGATAGAATGAATAGAATACATCTCAACATTTGAAGAATGGAATCTGTCCCTTAAACCTCCAAGAAATCAAATAAATCTAACTATAGTGGTTGGTGATTCCTGGTCGAGTAATAGTATCTCGGAAAATGGAGTTTCCACTGTTTGTATGGTCTCGTGGTAGATTACCTTCTCCGGTAGGGAAAAGGGTGCGAAATGAATTAGATATCTTTCCACGGCTGTAACTACTAGTCATTCTACCCCTTAGAACACCTAGTAAAACTACTAGTCCTGGTCGATACACCTACTCGTTTCGTTGCAACTGTCCAATAAGCTAGGGTCGGGCATGTCCAAAGAAGAATGTACAGGTCGGTGGCGAGGAAGTAAACTAGTGCTTTCCAACTGAGCTGGATACATCATAGTCCTGGATACATACATATAGCAGGGGTTGCTCGCCTTGTTGAAACTAGTCCCCTTGATGGCTCGGAAGCACCAGACCTGTTCGTTTCACTCGAGAAAGTCATTTGCTTCACCGGTTCGATATGCGATATCAAAATCCTTTCCTTCCACGGATGCGACTAAAAAGAGAGTAGCTTCTCCTGCTCGCCTTGTTGAAACTAGTCATTACATTTCTGCTTTGTGGCTGGTTTATCGGCTGCTCCAACTGTCCAATATGTCCCAACAGAGTTAGGCATTCCTTCTGAGCTAGCTAGGGAGTCAATAGCAAGACCGGGTACAACAAGCCTATTAGAGAATGAAGTAGCTCGAGTTCGGGGTTATCTCTCGAAATAGAGGTTCACTTTGACTTTACTACTTTCCAGCCATCGCACTCTACTCAAATTGAAGGAAATTGTTTGGCCCCTATACTATTTATTTATTAAGGGAGGGTACTCATAACGTTGAATCACTGTTTTTCTTTCCTAATGTTCATCTCAAGCTGGCTTCGACATCTGGTTATCGTGGTTCTTTCTCCTCCTTTTCTATCGCTTGCTTTCCATATTCCACTTTGACTTTATTTAGTATTGGCTTAAGGCTGTTGGTTCAACCGACTATAAGAAGTTCCAGAAGGGGTCCCGGCTCGGGGGCGGGGGTATCTTACCTCTTTTCCTCTGCGTTCGTGACAAGCTAGTAGGCACTCTTGTGTGGGTTGGCTCATTCCCCCGGAAAATGAATATTAAGAAGATAGATACCATTCCGTCGATACTAGATTCATTCTTTCCGCGAGGGCCTCTGCTTCTCTCTGTTCGGTGGGAGAGTATGGTAGTTGTCCTTCAGCATCTCTCTCAGGCTCAATGCCATTGCTCGATATGATGCGAAAGTCAATTCTATACCAACGGCATCGTATAACAATAGCTCTTGTCTAGGGAAATGCAAAAAGTATGAGGCCATAACATCCGTACCAACACCGACGAACTGACCCGGTTAAAGAACAACCGCGTGCTCAATTCTTAGTTCTGCTCTTTAGCCAAAAGGGTAACGGAATAATTGCGCTGTCTATAGGTGGAGATGAGCTGACTCAAACGAATGGTCATGCCAATGACAAAAAGGACATCCACACTGAAGCTTATTACTCGATTACTGTTAGACCCATGTTGTATGCCCTCATTAGGAGCCATAAGCCACTCCTACCTCGCGGGTGATGCATTCCCTTCTCCAGGTACTAAAAGTGATAAATAGGCTCGATTCTCATAAGAAACATGCCACTGAAACCAAAGGAAGTACATATATCTTCTTAGACGGAAGGGAGGGACTAGGGCAAGATAGCTTTATCACAGACAGGGCTGCATCGACCAATCGCTTTTCATTGAGAATAGGAACGAACAGCTTTCGTAGACCTAGCTTTCGTACTGATCTTTTGGATTCGCCGGCCTGCCTAGCCTAGGTTGTTGTATACTCAACTTGAGTTGGTTTTGTCCCTTCGCTCGGAAGAGGTGGCGTCAATGCCGCTCCCAAAGAATGTTGAGTCTATTTTTTCCCAAGAAATGCGTATAGCAAAGTGAAATAGTTGATGCGATGTGCCCGTTTTCTTTCGATAGACCAATGTCATCCGCTATAGTGCCTACCAATAGTGGAGCCGTGGAAGAACAGAACAGACATTCAAAGCAACCGATCAGAAGATAAGTATGAATTGGGACAAAAAGTATGACTTTTCCCAGGATCAAACTTTTTTAAAAAGATACCCCGCGAAAATAGGCATTTACAAAGGGAATGATAAAAAGTAAGGTTTTCCACATGGTGAGATGAACTTTTTCCCGATTTTTCGACGAAAAACAGCCATTTATATATATATATATATAAACACCATTCTATCCAGCATGGGACAAAAGTACAGACTTGTCATCTCCCTTAGGAAATGAGCAAAATCTGCTCCATTTTAAAAAACTTTCTATCCAGCATGGGGCAACTTGGTACTTTTTTCGTTGCTAAGGGAAATTGCCCTTTTTCATGGTCAATTTTCCGATCACTTCAAGCCAGCTAGGGCGAAAAGTAAAGCAAAATGGATTGCTAAGGGGAATTGGCATTTTTCAGCCTCCTTTTAAAAACAAAGTGGAAGCCATTCAAATGAAAACCTTACTTTTTTTGTTTCTAAGGGTGGGTCAATAAAGTTAAAACTTACATCTCATATAGCTGCAAAACCTCATATTTTATAGATCGAATTGATCAGCGGAAAGGCGGCTAAACCTATTCTTGATACTTGTTACGACCGCATAACGAAAGTGCATGAAATCGAATCAATGGCTTGGATCGATAGGAATACTGATTGTAATTAAAGAAATGAAGCCATCTTTCCTCGCCCCCGGAAGGCGCCTGCTCTTTAGTTGAGTATGAAAAGTGCCCCGCGAAGGAACAAAACCAACTCAAGTCAACCGTCCCGTCGATTCGATCTGAAGTATGAATTGGCCGAAGCAGATACCAAGGCTTCATTGAACAGAGGACTAGATGAGATGAGGCCGGCCTATCCACACTGTAAGTAACGGCAAGTGCTAATGCCTCTGAGCTTGACCTGGAAAAACCCCTTTTGTGAACTTGAAAACCGACATGGTCAAAGCACGGAAAGGAAAGTATTGGAAAAGCTAAGCTACATCAACATAGGTTCTATTACGCTACCTTCACCCGACTTCACTCCCACCTATTGATATTGATCTTACCTTACCTCGAGAAGTTATTCGTTTAGGTCTCGATTACCAATTGATACTAGTGTTTATCTAGTCCAACTTGAATGAAGGAAGAGGTTCACTCTTGTTGAACTGAAATACATGGAAAATCGATTTGTCCAAAGCTGAAGGAAAAGGAGATCCAAGTAGAATCCCAATGGGCCGCAGATCATATGAGGGGAGGCCTGTGGCTGATTGTACAAGAAGGATATGAGAAATCATAAAGGGAGGGGTCAGCGATTTCAAGCTTGGGCGGTTTTCCAACATCTTCCTTGGGCTTTGGAAGAACATAGTATCTCTCGTTTCATGCTGATCTGGCCAATATAGAAGGAGAAGGTCAGTTAAGCAAAGCAGGTGTGAGCCTTCTCTTGTAAAAGGCACCGTAGCCTTATCCGCACTGTGTAGAAGCATCCTGCCTTTCCTTAAACCTGATATAATGCTTTTTCCTTGTCCAGAACTAGCTTGTTTCACTAGATGAGGGAAAAGCGGGATACCAATTATGTTGGGCTGACTTCGAGAACTTCACTTTTTCTATTTTCTAGAAAGGTTTGAACGTAGCACTAAACCCTCGATGTCAACTAAAGAAAATAGTTCAAGACAGTGAAACCGAGGTTGACATTTCGTTTAGTGAATGCGGAGATAAAGGCAGCTACTATTGATGCAATGCAATTGGACCACTGGGTAATGCAAGGGAAGAATGTTCTCATATCCATGCCCCATATTGATGTTTTTATAGAATCAAGCCACTTCTATCGCTTCTCCTAATCTATATCGGGGTTGGCCACTGCTCAAACAAAGGGACCAAACAGAAGAGTCCCCAACCCCGAGTTGGCTCCTCTTCTCAATAATAAAGAGGAGATACAACACTCTAAAGCCAAGATGCACTAATAGCCAATCAAGACACTGAAGCACTAAGCACTAATGGCCAATAGTATAGTATCTTTGTTTGGATGACTTCCCTCCTACCACTGATAAAATTTGAGGTTGAAGAGACAGTTGTGGGTACGAGATCCTATGGCGGTAAAGGAGACCTTTCAAATACAATAAATGCTCAATGTACCAGCACAGGGTCAAAGAAGCCTGTTAGGTGCCATAGGATGTGCCGAAATGCCTACCTCTATGGTTTGTGTATAACGTGAATAGCTCCTATCTGTTGTTTAAAAAGAACAAAAGCACGAGGTAGGGGAGGTTCAGCCGTCAGATATCAGATCTCCCATCAATGGCACGCAGGAACCTTCATCAAGCTGCCCCACCAAAATCCTTCCAAAGATATTGACACTGCCTGATGCTCATGACCAACAATACTATGTAGGGATGACACTTGTTGAATGGTGATGCCTGGGCTGAATAAGCAGCTGCAAGGATTTCTCCCAGAAAGTTGTTTTAATATTGAAGCACTGAGAGAGAAGCATGTTCCTGAGCATCCATAACCTCGGAATTGATCTTCTATTTCCCTTTCTTTTCTGCTCCCGTGCTTAGATCGAACAATATTGCGAAATTAGTGATACGAAAAATCCTCTTCCATTCTTTCGGGCTGCAGGCAACTTAGAGAAGAAAACATGCTTACATCTCCAAGCCACACTAGGTAGGGCAAGGAATAGTCCCTATCACGACTGGTTCTTTTCTTCTTCTATAAGCCTCTGCTGAGCAATCTCCCCATTAGCATCAGCATTCCCTTCATTCTCCCCCTCTCGACTATCACCCTCGGTGCTAGCAGAGAATTCCTCCAAGAACTGACTAAGATCACCTCTACCTGTGTTGTGTAGTATGGCTCATGTTCCCGAAAGGTTACATCCATACTTGCGTATAATTTCCTCCCAATAAGATCCCAACATTGATATCCCTTTTGGCTAGATGCATAATCAAGAAATATACACCTCACTGCCCGCGGATCCAACTTGCCAACAGAAGGTCGATGATCTCGCACAAAGCACACACACACAACCTTTCACTTTTGTTTAGGAGGCACCTTGAACTCCCTTTGGCCCAAGAGAAGTTCGTCTGGAGACTTCATACTAAGTATCCTAGACGGCATACAGTTTATGAGTGCTGTTCTTTGTCATCCGCCTCACTCAATAAATTCTTTGGCACATTTATCTAAAACATAAGTGACCGTGCCACCTCCTCCAGATGTCGGTTCTTCCTTTCCCTTTCCGCCACTCCATTACGTGATGGGGTTCCATCGATTCAACACAAGTAGTCTGATGAATAATCCCATGTTCTGATATATAAGCATCAACCTCTCTATTCACATATTCAGTCCCATTACCTGATCGGAGAATCCGAATCTTCGCTTCAAACTAAGTAGCCACCAGCTTATGGAAGTCCTGAAACCATCTCACAACCTCACTCTTGTGCTTCATCAAATAAATCAAGCAAGTCATACGAGTGCAACAGTCCATAAATGTAACAAACCACTTGAACCCGCTCACAGAAGTGACAGAACATGGACCCCAAACATCAGAATGTATCAATAAGAAGGGTTCATCACTTCGAAGGCCAATGCTAGGATATGTAGACCTTGTATGCTTCCCAAACGCGCAAGCATCACACACAAGTATGCTCTTGTCCACCTTCTTAAACAAATAAGGATACATACATCCTACTCTTATTATCAATGGATAGCCCAAACGAAAATGATGTAGCAAGATCTCTGCTTCAGGTCCTCTAGCAATCACAGACAATGCGACATCCACTTGATCAACCACAACCCCTTACGCCTGATTCCAGACCCAATCCTCTTCCCAGTGCCCTTCTCCTCAAATAAACTCTAATCCTCATCAAATGTAACAGTACATTTGAATTGCTCAATGATGGAGCTAATAGAGAGGAGATTGACCGGAAAAGATGGCACATGCAAAATGGAAGGCAACACCATAGACGGTGTGCATTTTACAGACCACACTCCCTTGATAAATTGGGAACTACGACATGTGACGGATTACCATGAAAGCTGATTGGATAAACAATCGCATCGCACTCACATCGGATCAAAACGCATAGAGAAAGAATTGATGCGGTCATCCTTCCTCCGGAGCAAGAAAGGAAACTCCTCGATTCAGCTTCGTTGCAATAAGATGCACTTGCGTCCCGATTCGAGATTGTGTGGGTGTAGATAGGAAGAAGTCAAGGCTGTGTCTTTCTCTTTAGTTTTCTCCTTTCTTTCTCCTCAACCTATCTCCATTGGATGGACTTACGAAAGAATAATATCTAATCTCCCCATCGCGGTTAGGATCCCATGAACCAGGGCGCCCGGCACGGTTCCTCGATCTTCCTCTTTGGAGGCATGGTCATGGCTTTCATTCATTCATTTCATTCTTTCTTACATTGTGGAATCGAACCACTCAAAGGATTTAGAGTCCTTTTACCAACCAGTCGGAACCAATATTTCTCTGTTATATTCTGTTTTTCTTTGTCGGCTAGCACAATTTGGATTTGAGTCCAATGCGCTAACGCTTTCTTTAGTTTTCTTGCTTGATTTTTATACGATTTTTGAGCAACTAAGCGCGAAAGCCGTTATGCGTTAAGCGCATCCGTTTTCTTGCTCTATCTCCGGGCATTGTCCATTTCTCCCGTACACTTTCAGTACATATGGCGCAAGTAGATTCCACATATATATCGAGGTCGGAATGGGATCGGGTGTTTTCACGTCTCACCGTAGTGCCCGGTTTGTCTTGATTGGTGATTGATAAACAAGAAGGAAAATGGAAAAGTAGAAAATCTACATGTTTATACCGTTGAGGTCCTTAGTTTAGTCAAGTAGGCGAGGCCATTTCCATCGCGAATGATTCAATCCAGCCACAGGTTCCCCTACGGCTACCTTGTTACGACTTCACCCGATCGAAGACCCCACCGTGGTATGCGCCAATAAGACCACCAAAGCCCTGTGTGGCACTAGTGGTACACATAAGTCATGGGTGATCATTGGTCCGATGCTTGGCGAAACCAATTCCTAGGGTGTGACGGCGGTGTGTACAGGGCCGGGTACATATTCACCGCGGCATGCTGATCCGCGATTACTAGCGATTTCAACTTCATGTTCCCGAGTTGCAGAGAACAATCCGAACTGAGGCAATCTTTCCGGATTCGCTCCGCCTTACAGCCTTGCTTCCCATTGTCATTGCCATTGTAGCACGTGTGTGGCCCAGCCCATAAGGGCCATGCGGACTTAGCGTCATCCCCACCTTCCTCCGGTATCTCCGGCAGTCCCTCGTGAGTGCGGCACGCTGCTTTTCTTTGTTTGAATGAGCGGCGTACTATTACCACTACGTTCCACACCATTTTCTGGCCTTCATGCCGAGTCTTCCTCCGCCGCCAACTCGGCGTCGTCGTAACCAATTTCAACCAAACCTCCATGCTCACTTTGGTACTTTGATGTCACTATAGGTAGGTCTCCGTGGGTCTTGGGCAAGACGACTTCGGTTCACACATGAAAGTGCTTGAAAGGCACCGGCTCCCAATGGTGAAATTCTTGCCGAAAGCACAGCTACGTCTTGGCACTCAATCAAGTAGTAGCGCTGGCACGTCACTCGGTGGCAATTTCTCCTTAGGCGCATGTCTCCGGCAACACAAAGCGAGGGTTTCGCTCGTTATAGGACTTGACCAAACATCTCACGACACGGCGGCGACAGCCATGCGACACTGTATGAAAGTCGGTACCATCCTGTTAAGGACAGGTTTTGTTGTTCATATGTCAAGGGCTGGTAAGGTTTTGCGTGTTGTATCGAATTAAACCACATGCTCCACCGCTTGTGCAGGCCCCGTCAATTCCTTTGAGTTTCGGTCTTGCGACCGTACTCCCCAGCGGAGTGTTTCACGCGTTAGCTGGGCCCTGATCGCGTAGACCAAGGGTGAACACTCATTGTTTACGGCATGGACTACCGGGGTATCTAATCCTGTTCGCTCCCCATGCTTTCGCACCCAGTGTCGGTAGGGACCCGAGAGCTGCCTTCGCTTTTGGCGTTCCTTTGTAGATCTCTGGATTTCACCCCTACACGAAATTCCACTCTCCTCTGTCTCACTCAAGTGAATTGGTTTCGAGAGCATTCCGCCACTTTTTGGCGACTTTCACTTTCAACCCGATTCACCGCCTCGTGCCCTTCACGCCCAGTCATTCGAAGAACACTTGCCCCGTCTTACCACGCGGCTGGCACGGAGTTAGGGGGCTTCTTCCTCGAGTCCTATCATGATCGCGCTTTTCGGCGAAAGAGCTTTACAAGCGGCATTGCCCTTCTTCACTCACGCGATATTGCTTTGGATCGGGCTTTCGCCCATTGTCCAAGATTCCCCACTGCTGCCCCCGTGGGAGTCCGGGCCGTGTCTCGGTCCCGGTGTGGCTGATCATCCGAAAAAGACCAGCTAAGCATCATTGGCTTGGTCAGCCTTTACGACCAACTACCTAATACTCTGTGAGCTCATCAAACAGCGCTTTTGAGCTTTCTTGAGGATTTGGCCCGAACTGTTTGGCAGATTCCCAGCGTTACGCACCCGTTCGCCACTTTGTTCTCAACTATTCCGATTCCAGCAAAAGGAGGCCGTTAGGTCAAAGCCGTGGCAGCGCCTGTAGTTTTGAAGCGAGGCGAGACAACTTTAGCTAGGAGCCTCTTTTCATACCTTGACTCCCGAAAACAACGTTCGACTTGCATGTGTTAAGCATATAGCTAGCGTTCCTACGAGCCAGGATCAAACTCAGATTTTGACTATGATTAGGCGGGGACGAGATTCGAACCTGCAGTCTTCAGGTCATGAGCCTGATGAGTTGACCAATTCCTCTACCCCGCTTCTTCCCCTGATCTTTCTTTCCCTATTCCCATAAACATTGATTCTCTCTCCTAACCACTCTTAAATACGTGAAATACACGAAATCGATCCAAAACTACAAGCAAGGGAATCAACTCTTATTGCCGTAAAGGAAAAATAACCCCTTTCCTTTATATATATATACAAGGAACAAGTAGCCTTCATACCTATTCCTGAATTAAGGGAATGCGAGAAAGATTTCTCTATGTCAATTCAAAACAAAACAAATGGACGACTAAATCCTATAAATGAAATTCTTTTGAGAAGAGCTTGCGCCTATGCTTCTATCAAAATCACCTATGTGGAACGGATGCTTCTACTTGGTCATCATAGACCAGCAAATCCATTTGAGAGCTGTCTTTCTTTGACGGTAGTGTCCTTTCTTCACGCTCACCATCTCTGCAGAGCTTAACAAGATAATCCACGCCAACAACCAAAGCCAACAAGCCTTTGCTCAGAAGCTCTTTCTTCATCTAAGCTTTTAGTAACATTAGCTATCATCAATAGGGTGGAACGCATTAACCAGTAGAAACCTTGCTTCAAGGTAGATTCTTACATGTTTGGAGTTTTATGCGGATCGGTACCTCAACTATTGGCCTTACATGGCACGACATGGGTATTCCCTCTTTCTAGTCCCACTCTTCTCCAACAGAGCTCCCTCCTTTGGCGAGCATTCAGCATTCCTAGTATGCTCCACTCATTCTCGTAAGCACCCAATCACGGGATCGAGAATCACACTCTAGATCATACCTTTCACTAAAGAAAAGGACAGGCAGCCGCTGCTAAACCAAGATCTCCATCTCTTGACTCCGTCAATCAATCTTACCTTATAGGGCACAAAGGTATATCTACCATACGAGATGTGTGCACCTACTAAAGGGAATAGAAAGATCTTGGGCACAAATAGTCCACTTTTCACGAAAGACATAGATTCACCAATGATTGGTTGGACTAAATACTACATTTATTTGCTCAGAAGAAGGAAAGTTGGCTGTGAGAATGATTTCTCGTATGTAGTCTTTCCTAGGACCATTCCAACAGGATGCTCAGAGGTGGGTGGAGAAAAAGCTCAAAAGGCATACTTCCTGCGCTTTCAGAGGATCTAAATCAGTCTTCATCCTTTCGCTTTTCAAAGCCCCTCGCAATAAATATGTAAATTCGTTTCGCAGAAATTCTGAGATTTTCGATCTCCTCGAAAGAAAATGAGTTCGATCAGCAACACCGGTCTCCGCAGCACCAGGATAAAGACCTGGTGCTGGTTTGTTTGGTTTGGTGGGGAAAGAGGAGTGGGTATGAGGGCTTCTTTCACTTGTTTGTTTTCCTACAACGGTATCTCCGAACTCAACGGCTCCCACGATTCGGAGCGATAGCGAATTCATACGAGGACTACGTAGCGAATAATTGCATTCCTTCCAGGAGGTCGGCGACGCTTTCCTCGGTTTCGAATCAAGGGACAAAGATATATCCTCGGTAACGGCAAAGGGGATAGCCTTGCTTTTGAACATTCATGTGCATATATTTTCATTAGATGTGCAATTGAAATCAGTAGGAGAGAAACTTTCATCCCTATATTTCCACTGAAATGGAATTAGTTATGGAATGTTGCATTACGGAAAGAGCAAAGAGACTTGCCGGTAACGAGATTGAACTAGGTATTGAGATACCGACGATCGAATCTCGGGCAAGTAACGTACCGATGACAAAGGGAACAAAGTATATCATTATGCGGTTTGACCGATAAAGATCTTCGTGGAATATGTAGGAACCAATATGAGCATCCAGGTTCTGCTATTGGTTATTGACCAGAGACATGTCTCGGTCATGTCTACATAGTTCTCGAACCCGTAGGGTCCGCACGCTTAACGTTCGGTGACGATCGGTATTACGAGTTTATGTGTTTTGATGTACCGAAGGTGGTTCAGAGTCCCGGATTTGATCACGGACATGACGTGGAGTCTCAAAATGGTCGAGACATAAAGATTGATATATTGGACGACTATGTTTGGACATCGGAAGGGTTCGAGTGAAGTTGAGCGTATCTGAGAGTACCGGGGTTACGGACCCCCGAGGAGTTTAATGGGCCTTATGGGCCTTAGTGGAAAGAGAAGAGGGGCTGCCAGGGCAGGCCGCGTGCCCCCTCCCCCTCTGGTCCGAATTGGACTAGGAAGGGGGGTGTCGGTGTCAAAACCGGCGGATCTCGGGTAGGGGGCCCCGAACTGTGCATCTAAGGGTGATGGTAATAGGAGGCGGGGGACACAATGTTTACCCAGGTTCGGGCCCTCTCGATGGAGGTAATACCCTACTTCCTGCTTGATTGATCTTGATGATATGAGTATTACAAGAGTTGATCTACCACGAGATCGTAGAGGCTAAACCCTAGAAGCTAGCCTATGATTATGATTGTTGTTGTCCTACGGACTAAACCCTCCGATTTATATAGACATCGGAGGGGGCTAGGGTTACAAAGAGTCGGTTACAGAGAAGGAGATATACATATCTGAATCGCCAAGCTTGCCTTCCACACAAAGGAGAGTTCCAGCCGGACACGAGACGAAGCCTTCAATCTTGTATGTTCATAGTCCAATAGTCCGGCCAAAGTATATAGTCCAGCTGTCCGAGGACCCCCTAATCCAGGACTCCCTCAAGGGGCGGCGCCCCCCTTTCCTTCTCCATCTTTCCTCTTTCCTTCTCCTACTCCTACTACATGGAAAGGGGGCGAATCCTACTCCCAGTGGGAGTAGGACTCCCCATGGGGCGCGCCATAGGAGGGACGGCCCTCCCCCTCCTCCAGGCTTCAATGACGATGAGTCCGGCGCGCAGATTGTCTTCGGCATTGCAAGGCGGGTTCCTTCTCCGAATACTCCATAGAATATTATGAACACAAGGATTGTGTCCGGCTCTGTAAAACAAATTCCATATACCACCGTAGAGAGTATAATATTCCACAAATCTAATCTGCTAACAACTTTTCATAACGTGACATCCTGCCGTGGTCCGGTCATTACGAACTGTTTTTCCCAGCCTGCTACTGCACGTGTTGCGAGGCGGTTTTATTGGCACGTCTTGTCGAAGCAGAGATCGTGTTCCCCTTATCACGGGATTCTCATCAATACGGGTGTGGGTAACCCAACTGTGCCATCAATCGCGGCGCTTGGGGAATAAGGGATTTTATGGGGCAAGTGGGGAGGCGCACAGTTTCTACCGCCTTTATAAAGGGACAAGGATTCCTCTTTTTCGCCCACGCCTCCTTCTTCCCCTGCCCATCCATTCTCGCGCATTCGAGCTCCAGCGCCCAAGTTCTCATCTTCTCTGCAAAGCCATTCCAAACATGTCCGGAGCGGGAGGCAAGTGGATGGTCTCGTCCGTTATGGAGGAGGACATTACGAAGTTCCGGGAAGCCGGATACCTGGCCGCAGACATCGCGCACCAGCTCCCAGATGCGGGGCAGATCGTCCCTACTCCAGAACCCCATGAGAGGGTTGTATGCCTCACCCACTTCGTCCGTGGACTGGGATTTCCCCTCCACCCATTTGTCTGCGGGCTCATGTTCTACTACGGGCTGGACTTCCATGATCTGGCCCCCAAGTTCATCCTCAACATCTCGGCATTTATCGTCATGTGTGAGGCCTTCCTCCGCATCAAGCCCCACTTCGGCCTGTGGCTGAAGACCTTCAACGTGAAATTGAAGGTGGTGGTCGGCCAGCAAGTGGAGTGCGGAGGCGCCATGGTGGGCAAAATGCCCTACGTCACCTGGCTCGAAGGCTCCTATGTGGAGACCGTGAAGGGGTGGCAATCGGGGTGGTTCTACATCACCGAGCCGCGCGACACCAACTGGGTGGTGGCCCCCGAATTTTGATCCAGCATCCCCAGCGGCTCACCTCCTGGATAGAGAGGGGCCTATCCTAGGGTTCATCGGTGGAGCTGACCGGACTCCAGAGCTGTGTTAAAAATATGATAAGCAAGAAAATCAAGCTTGTCAACGTGGTCCAGGTCATGCTCTTTCGCCGGATCCTTCCGTGTCAAAGACGGGCATTCAATATGTGGGAGTTCGACCCGGCCGAGCACCAGACGCTGCGAGAGCTTTTCGACACGACGCACAAAGACGTCTGGAAGGTGTTGTTCAAGGCCGCCGAGGTACCTCCTCCCCTTACCGAGGATCGCGGACTCAGCGCAAAGCGCCCTGCCAATCCGGTAAGCTCTTTATATCTCACAAGATGTTCCTTTCCCCAGTATAATCATGTGAGGGATCTGAGCCTCTATGCCATTTTAACAGGACTAGGTAGCGACAGCGGAGCGGATCGATTGTCCGGCCCCACTGCCCGAAGATCCAGCAAAGGCTCTCTTATCGGATATGCTGGTTCCGGCGCCATATGAGGCGCCCGAGAAGAAGGCCAAGAAGAAGGCCGCGGGGGCCAGGAATGGTCTCCGGCGCAAGGTTGTATCGGACTCATCGTCCGAAAACACCGAGGCGCACTCCTCCCACGAAAACGAGGAGGCGGAAGAGAAAAGTTCTCCCCCCAACCGGGGGGACAAGAAAAGGAAGGCCGCCCCATCTAGGGAGGCCGAAGGGTCCAAGAAGGGAAGGACCCTCCTTCCGGACCACTCCACAACAGCCGCTTACAGCGATGAGGAGTGGTTGCCCAGGGACAAGCCCCTAGCGAAGTCGTAAGTATCCGGATACTATAATAGTTCTGGTATGTTTTGTTTTTTTTCTTCTTTATCATGTCAAACATGACCGTGCAGTCTATCCAAAGCCCACATCGACGTATCCTCTTCGGATGGGTCTTTGGGCCAGTCGGCGATGAACATCAATTCACTCCCGACAGCCACCTCCCCCCGGCCCACGGACTACATCGAGGTGTTGTCTCAGAGGGCACCGAACGAAGGGAGATAGTGCAGGCGTCCCAAGGCGACATCCCAGATGCCGGGCGCATGGGGGGTAAGACTCCCATGGGTTCTAATGACGGGGGCCGCAACAAGTTTGGCCCCTAGCTGGATACTGCACCGGAACCTCCAGTGGTTCCGGATTCTGTCAGGCGACCCCTCGCTAAGGGGGGTGAGCCGTCTGTGCCGATGGCCTTTGTCCATCCAGAGGCGTCGGACAACTTGCTGGAAGCGCTTCGCGGTGCATCCATTGATGAAGAGCACCGCACCATCATGAGTGCGGTGGTCGAGAAGGTTCGGTCCGCCAAAAGCGGATTGACCGAGGCCTGTGCCAGCCTCCTAACAGGCTTTGAGGTAAGTAATCAAATTATGAGAAAATATCATAGCACAGACAGTAGCCCCTGATGCTCTGTTTGGTGTTCGCAAAGAAAGGCCGAACAGAGGATCAAATAACAATCACAGGAGTATAATCAGAATATGTCTATGTGAAAATAAGAAGGCTTCGCTGCTGGCCGCTGCCGCTCGTACTGTGGAGGTCTCCGGACTGAAGCGGGACCTTGAGTGGTCTGAGGAAGAGCTCGGCCTTACCAAGAGGCAGCTTGAAGAGAACAAAGGTAAGTGATACCCGGTCTGTATATTGATAAAGAAAAAAGTGGTCATTAGATCATAGGATCATCATGAATTTTGCTAGGGGCCACGACCGAAGTGGCGGCCCTGAAGAAGGCGTTGTCCGAGGCCGAAGACAGAGCGGCCAAGGAGCGCATCGAGCGTGAGAAGCAAGAGGCCCGAGTCGGCGAGGTTCAGCAAGAGCTCCAGGATTTCGTCAAGAAATACGAGTGCTTGGAGCGTGACTCTAAGACGCAGGGGTCCGAGCTTGCGAAGGCCCTCGGGAACACACAAAATGCCAGGGCCGAAGCCCAAAAGGCCCTCCAGGAGATTCAGGCGGTCAAGAAGATAGCGGCGGGTAAGGCATTCTTATGCAAAGCAAGCATGTGAAGGAGACTTTCCTTTTACTTACCCGAATTCAGAGCTCTCCAGGAGCGTTCGCAGATCTAGCATGCAGCATATCGGATGCCGCGGAGTTCTACCGGGCCGAGGAAGGGAGCTCGACGGAAAAGTTGTTCTGGTCTCAATATGCTGGGACTGAACATCCGATGCCCTTGAGCGACCAGCTGAAGCAACTAGTCGAGCTTCACAAGGTGGCTGAACTGGCCATGAAGGGTCTCATAGTCCGGATGTGGCCTGGCGAGCCCACTGGCTTCTACCCGGCTGGTAAAGCGGCTTGTGAATGCACCTTACGGTTTGAAGTCATAAAGCGGTCCATCTGCATTGAAGGTGTCTTGTGAGGCCTTTGCCCGTTCAAAAGTGCACTAAGCGAAGATCGATGCGAAATCTTTGGTGAAGGAGGGGCCACGGAGGCGAGGAGGATCGCCACCCGAAAAGTATTATAGCGGTGTCTGAAGGGTGCCGCCTTGTGGCGGAGGAATGTGCTAAGGATGTAATATTTGAATGAATGTACTCATGTGATCCTATAATATGGAAGCGAGTTCATATGCGCTATATAACAGCTTGTCGATTTAAAATATTACCTTCTGCGCATTTGTTTATAAAATCGAGAGTTGGCGGTCATTAAACACGCCCCCATGTAATTAGTAATCTTGAGGTGTTAGGGATAAATCTTAAACACTCTTTATCCAAATTTTTTTGGTCCTTTAAGGAGGTGTTTAGCGCAGTGAACAAGGCAATCGTACTATACAGCTTTATCACTCTCACTTAGCCATAGAAGTCTAAATTTTAAATTTTGGCGAAACCCCTAGTATTCGGAAGGCCGAACTTGGGGTGCTATATACGCCTAAATCAGACAAGGCTGATTGCTACTTGAAAGCGGAAAAAAAATCTTTAAGGATTTGAGACCTCTCGAACAGCGACCAGCTCTCGCCGCATCATGACAGTCAGTTTTTGGCTTTCTCTACTGAGGTGCTCATCCGGAAGAAAACCGGGACACAATCGTAGTAGTTCTCCCAGTGCTACCTTAGCCGATATAGCGGAACATAAGGTACCAAAACATGGGAGCCGGGCAAACCCAACTATTGACCCAAGACATGATTCCGAGTTGATGCACACACTACAAAAAAAGACACATCCGTGACATTTTGGGCCGAACAATTTTTTTTCTGTCATACATATGACACTTCTATGACGATAATTTTGACAAAACCCGGTATCATCATAGATGTGGTGGGCTCCTACTTCTATGACAAAAAATCATGACAGAAAATGGGCTTTTAAGTCTGGGCGGGCGGAGGCGCAGCTGCATGACATTCTTTGGGCCGTCCATGATGGAAAAAACCATGGTAGAAGCGAGGGAGGAAAATTTGGGGAGTTGCGGTTCACGGTGGGAGGTCGGGGCGAAGCGATCGCATTCTCTCGTACTGCGTGCGAGGCGTTGGCTCTAATTGAACCCGGCGAGGCGTTGGGCTCTAACTAAACCCGGCGATTACCTTTGCGAGCTCTGGCGTTCTTGAACTCGGCGATCGATCGATGGCTGTTAACTGAACCCGATGGGCGATTCCTTCCTGCTGCTAAGCTGAAGCCGATCGATTGGATGAGCAGTGGCGTTGCGGGGGGTTGGATGAGCGGTGGCGGTGGCGTTGCCTCTGGATGAACAGGACCCGTGGTATGGAGGCTGGATGAGCGATGTAGATGGTGGAGGGTGGCCGTGGAGGGTGGTTGAACAGGACCCGTGGTGTGGAGGGCTGGATGAGCGATGAAGCGGTGGAGGGTGCGGTGGAGGGTGGTTGAGCGATGGCGGTGGAGTAGCACGCGGTGAAGGATGGATGGACATGAGCCCGTGGAGGCTGGAGGAGGTCGACGGTAGCCCGTGGAGGCTGGAGGAGGTCGACGGTGGAGATGAATAGTATCCCGTGGAGTCCCGTTTTGCGGTATGCCACACCCCTCCCGATGAACAGGACCCCCGTTTCCGACCGTAGGAGGTCCGTTTAAATCCGTTTGCGATGCCACACCCCTCCCGCTCAACGGGAGACCCATTTCGACCGTAGGAGGTCTGTTTCCTCCGTTTTGCGGTACGCCACACCCCTCCCGATCAACAGGACCCCCGTTTCGACCGTAGGAGGTCCATTTCCTCTGTTTTGCGGTACACCAGGCCCCTCCCGATCAACAGGACCCCGTTTCGAACGTGGCCGGTCGAACACAAGGCCATTTCCTCCGTTGTGCAGTACGCCAGGCCTCGTTTCCATCGCCTATTCCGTCCAAGCCCTCCCGATGAACACGACCACGCATTCCGTTCCGACCCAGTCGGTTGGCTCCCCATGAACACGACGACAACGTTGTTTCTCCGTTCCGACCCAGCCATGTACGTATGCGCGAGTAGGCGTTCAAGACCCTGCCCGTATGTACGTACGTGGCCGTATTTTCTTTCTTGCACCCTACGCGTATGCGTGCGTGTACATACTACGTGCTGCGCCTCTACATCGACACGTGTGCGCCTCTGTCGACACGTGTGCGCCTCTACATCGACCAGTATATACGTACACGTTGCGACCAGAATGACAATGCTACGTACGCTTCGACCAGGTGGGTCCCGACTGTCACGCACTTCCTTGCGTGCGAAGATGTAGCTGGTGGGTCCCAACAGTTAGGGGGCGAATCGTTTTTTTTCCGGACGCACTTCCTTGCGTGCGAAGATGTAGCTGGTGGGTCCCGGCGATCGGGAGAAACATTTTTTTCACGAAATACGGTGGCCCGTCCGGTGGGTCCCTGCTGTCAGGTGGAGGAATCATTATTTTCCGCGTAATAAGGAGGCACTTCCTTGCTGCGGCCATGGATCCAGCTGTCAGCTTCTTGACGTACAGTCCACGTTCGATGAAAGTCGTTCCTTGACCACGTTGACCACGCCGCGTAGAGAGCACCATGGCGGTGGACGATGGCGAGGCCTAGGAAGGGGACGACGTGGAGCTGGTGAAGATGCGACAGTGGATGCCCACGCGGAGAGGAGTATGAGTATTCACTCATTCGGCTGCGGTGTGAGGCTGCCGTCGTCGCGAACTGGCCTAAGGTGGGAATAGTAGGGGCGGTGAGGCCTCCAGCGGCAACCTGACCCGACCCACTGGAGGCGCGGCGGGAGACGGCCGGGGAGCTGCTTTGGCGGCGGAGCAAGAAGACCGAGAGGTTGAAGAAGCACTACGACCATCGGATGGACATCGTCACGGTCCTTTGGAGCTAGAATCGTTCATATTGACTAAGTTGACAAAGCCCTCCATCCCGTCAACTTAGTAGGCCCACAAGTCAGCTTCCCACCAAGGTGAGTCCCAGCTAGCGGGGAGTATTCATTTTTTGTGCGTAATAAAGAGGCACTTCCGGTGGGTCGAGCTGGCAATGGGGGGCGTTTTTTGCGAAATCTTGTGGCCCGTCCGGTGGGTCCCAGCGGTCGAAGCGTTTTTCGCAAAATAAGGTGGCCCGTCCGGTGGGTCCCTGCTGTCAGGTGGAGGAATAATTATTTTGCGCGTAATAAGGAGGCACTTCCTTGCGGCCGCCGTGGACCCAGCTATCAGCCTCTCCAGGTACAATACTTTTCCGATTGATGTCGGTCGTTGACCATGTTGACCATGCCGCGCCGAGAGCACCAGGGCGGTGGACGACGGCGATGCCTATGAAGGGGCGGCGGGCCGGGAATACGCATCGATGGAGGCCCGCGGAGAGGAGTACCGAGGTTCACTTGGTTCGGCTGCGGTGTGAGGCTGCCATCGCTGCAGAATAAGAGGGGTGTGGGTGAGTGGAGGGATGGCACGGCCAGCGGTGGGAGTAGTATGGGGCGGTGAGGCCTCCACGGCGACAACCTGACCGGCCACGGGAGGTAGGAAGCGGTGACACGACCGGCTGCTTTGGTAGGCTGGACCAAGAAGACCAGAGGTTGAAGAAGCACTACTGACCGTTGGATGGACATCGTACGACCTTTGAAGCTAGAATCGTTTATATTGACTAAGTTGACAAAGCCCTTAGTGCGCTCCAACTTAGTAGGCCTGAGTCAGCCTCCGAAGCAGTGCGCCCGGATGTCGAGGGGAAGAACCATTTTACGGGCGGCGAAGCTAAGAATATCCGAGATTGAAGAAGAAGCACGACATCCGTTGGATAGACATCCAACGGCCACTGCTGCTAGAACCGTGTGTTCACTATAATAAGTTGACAAAGCCTTGCATACGCGTCAACTTTTTTTAGGGGACACGTCACTTAGTAGGCCCACAAGTGTGTGGCAGAGAACTTATAGCCCATTTGTGTTTTGTAAGAATGTACAACCCATTTTTTAATTCTAATGGAATTTACAACAGCCCATTTACAGTTTGTTAAAAGTACAGCCCATTTTCTAGCTAGGACAACGATTAATAATTTCAACCAACCGTTGAAGACAGAATTCAATAAAATTTCCCACATTTTGATGGGATCCAAAATATTTTTATCCCGAAATTTCTAGTCAGATTAAATATAAATTTGTATTACGTAAAAATCCAACGAAACATTATGCGCGCAACAATGAAAATTTAAGATTTTCAAAATCCATAAATAATATTTTATAAACTAATTTCGTGTTTGGTGCTTTTTTATAATTCTTGCCCAATTTTATAATTACATACCATTTATTATTTTAAAGCCCATTTTCCTACTAAGCCTAATGCATCCCTCCTAGGAAAGATTTGCAGCCAGTGAAGCGGAGAATAACAAGTTAACCTTGCACAGGTATTCCTCAAAAGGCGTATAGCTGGGCTAGCCATTTTCATCTTGAAAAAAGTAGTATCTGGGCTGGATATCTGGCCTGGGCTAGGCAGACCACAGCCCTTGATTAATACCCTGCTCTCCTCTGAACAACAACGAAATCATCGCCAAGAAAAACTCTGCAGTGCTCACGCCTCAAAAACACAAATACTGCTCGAGATGCTTGGTCCCAGCTGTCGGCCGCACCTTGTGCAATTCTCTTATTTATATTGAGTACATATGTTGACAATGGTGTGGGACCGTGATGTCAGTAAACCAGGAGAAAGCAAAAATATATAGTTGTACATAATAAGGAAGCACTTGTGTACATACGGCTATGACCCTAGTGGGTCCCTAGTGTCATCCAGTCAAAATAAAGTCATCTCCTGAATCCTCATGTTCGTTGACCATGTTAACAATGCTCGGCGCCACGGCGAGCTCAACAATTCGAAGGACAACGGAGAGGGCCTCGCGGGCCCTACGGAGGTCTGATATAGCGCCCGCTTCTCATTCAGGAAGACAGGATCATCGGACACCTATGAGCACCTTCGAGAAACTGAGACGGCATGAAACGGTAAGGCCGCGCTTGGGAGCTCTGGTTTATTTCAAACCTGTATTAACATGCAAGTGTAATTTACTCTTCATCGAAGGCCGAGTGCGTAAGTAAAACTGGCGGGTTCTGGCGTGTAATTTGAGAGACGGTGTATATTTTATGAAACCTTTGCTATATGGACGACATTACCAGACGATACATGCATGACATGCGTATCATGCCATCCATGGGCAAGGCTCAAACAGCAGCTAACGGCTGGATTAGCAATCGTCCGAGTGTCGTTCAGCGTTTTTATCGTGTGTGAAATACTTCCGATATTTTACTAGTCGAAATCGACCAACCAAGCACCTTCGCCCTAGACCATCTGCTTTAAATTAAAAGCGTCAGTTTTACAAGCGGTTTTGGTTGGAAAACAACGATCCAATCACGGCCTAATATCATGAGTTGGTTGGAAGATCATATGGTTTCACGTCTAACCTACCCCGACATGTCGTATAGGATATGAATGAGGGCCTGTTTGGTTCCAAATAAGTCACCAACTTATAAGTCGAAAAGTGAAAAAAGTGACTTATTTTGCCAAACAGACCCGACTTATAAGTCACCTCAACTTATAAGTCATAAGTTGCTCCACCCCAACTTAAAACTTATAAGTCATCCCCTTTTGCGTGGGTCCCACTACCTGCATGATGTTGATTGGTGTGGGAAGGTGTGTCAGGTGTTGGAAATATGCCCTAGAGGCAATAATAAAAGCATTATTATTATATTTCCTTGTTCATGATAATTGTCTTTTATTCATGCTATAACTGTATTATCCGGAAATCGTAATACGTGTGAATACATAGACCTGTCGTCCCTAGTGAGCCTCTAGTTGACTAGCTCGTTGGTGACGAGATAGTCATGGTTTCTATTGTGGACATCGGATGTCATTGACAAGCGGGATCACGTCATTAGGGAGAATGGCGTGATGGACAAGACAATCCTAAGCATAGCACAAAGATCGTGTAGTTCGTTTTGCTAGAGCTTTTCCAATGTCAAGTATCTCTTCCTTAGACCGTGAGATCGTGTAACTCCGGATACGTAGGAATGCCTTGGGTGTACCAAAGCGTCACAGCGTGGGTGACTATAAAGGTGCATTACGGTATCTCCGAAAGTGTACATTGGGTTGACACGGATCGAGGCGAGGGATTTGTCACTCCGTATGGCGGAGAGGTATCCTTGGGCCCACTTTCGGTAGTGCATCATCATATTGAGCTCAAAGTGATCAAGTGTGCAGTCACGGGATCATGCATTCTGATGCTGAGTAAAGTGACTTGCCGTAGCTTGAGACTAAGCGAGGTATTGGGATACCGGCGATCGAGTCTCGAGCGAAGTAAAATACCGTCGACAAAGGGAATAGCATACGGGGTTGATTGAACCCTCGACATCGTGGTTCATCCGATGACAACATCGAGGCGATGTAGGAACCAACATGGGTATCCAGATCCCGCTGTTGTTGGTTATTGACGGAAGGCGTCTCGGTCATATGCGCATGTCTCCCGAACCCGTAGGGTCTACACATAAGGTTCGGTGGCGCTAGGGTTAATAGGAAGACAAATATGTGATTACCGAATGTTGTTGAGTCCGGATGAGATCCGGACGTCACGAGGAGTTCGGAATGGTCGGAGGTAAAGATTTATATATGGAAAGTGGTTAAGCGGACTCGGAAAGTTTGAGGGCATACGGTAATGTACCGGGGCCCAGGGAGAGTTCGGAGGTCCACGGGAGGCCACCCCTCGGGGGCCATGGGCTAAGTGGGAGAGGAGCCAGCCTGGTGGGCTGGGCGCCTCCCACCTAGGCCCATCTTGGCTAGGAGCTTGGGAGGAAACCCTAAAGGGGCGAGGGGGGCCCCCTTGGCTTGGGGGCAAGCCACCCCTTTCCTCCTCCCTTGGCCGCCGCCCCCTCTAGATGCCATCTAGGGGGCGGCCCTCTCTCTTCCTCCTATAAATAGAGGGGTGGGGGAGGGCTGCACACACCATTGAAGCGCAGCCTCCCTCCCAACACCTCTCTTTCTCCTGTGAGCTTGGCGAAGCCTGGGAAGAACTGCCCGTACCAAGCTGCACCACGCCGTCGTGCTGCCATTGGAGTTGTCTTCCTCAACCTCTCCTTCATCCTTGCTGGATCAAAGGCGGAGGCGCCATCGTCCCGTCACGTGTGTTGAGCGGAGGTGCTTTGTCCGTTCAGCACTTGGTCATCGGTGATCGGAATCACGTTGGGAGCGTCTTCATCATCACCACTCCCTCGAGCAGCTTCCGTACTCGATCTACAAGTGGTATGTAGATGCAAACTCTCTCTCTTGACTCGTTGCTTAGTAGAACTCATAGATGGATCTTGGTGAAACCGTAAGAAAATTTTAATTTTCTGCAACGTTCCCCAACATCAGGTGACTTATAAGTCAGGTGAAAACCAAACAGGCGTGACTTATAAGTCACTGGTTTTAAGTCACCTGACATATAAGTCAGGTGACTTATTGGAACCAAACAGGCTCTGAAACATCAGAGGATGAACTTCTTACGCACGGAAACAACAAAAGAGGATGATCTTCTTAACAAGCAAATCACTGGCATTAGATCGACATGTAAAACAATACGAAGCATTATTCTCAGGAGGCACGGTGAACAGCTCGTGATGCCGCATGCCACAACATTCCAAGCTCAACTTTGCAATCAAACACAAGGCCTGGCATTACATAGAAAATATTCAGAACAAACTCTTAACACAGGAATATCACTATTTACTTCTAAACTGAACACATGAATAGGAAAAAAAAACACTCGGCGCTGCTCACGACAAGGCGTCCCACTCAAAAATATCAAATGCATGTGTTCTGGCTAACATCAATGAGCAAATTTTGACAAGGTTTTCCAATTCCAATATATTAAACTAACGTCTTCTTGCTAACATCAATGATTAAACTTTGACAAGCTTTTCCCATTCAAAATATGTAATGCCTATCGTGGAGTCCTGTAAACTTCTTGCTAACATCAATGATTAAACTTTGACAAGCTTTTCCCATTCAAAATATGTAATACCTATGATCTTGGAGTCCTGTCGCTTCTTGTACTTGTTTGGGCACTTTTTGCCCAGGGCACTCCACGTGTTGTTAAATTGCCAATGGTCTCTGCAGACTAGTCATGTCACCAGTGTCTAATATTTATGGCACCGGCTATAGCAATGGAGGGATTCGGTGCCAAACTAAGAAAAGGTGAAACTGGCACCTCCTTTGGCCTACATAGTGGAAGGCCTAATACTTTGTAAAGCTTCTCGGTCATTCCTTCTGTAATGTAGCGCAAATAGTGACTGCTTCTTTCTGCAAGGTGGAACGACCAACTGGACCCAGTAATGCAGCAGTTTGCCTTGGACACATTGGCTCCCTTTGTGCAGTTGAACTAAAATCGAAGTCGGAATAAAACCGAGCTTTAATTGTGATATCCCTGTAAGCAACAAAACGTATAAGGGTAACAATTACTGAGAAATAACGGTTGATGACTTGTACTCCTAGAAGAAAAACATCTACTGATCTACCTTATCTTAATGGGAAACAAAGAAGGAGAGTAGCAATTCTCAATCAATGTGATTCATTAATATTAACTGAGACATTATCTTAACAATGCCTTGTTTCAACATGTATAAAGAACGAAAAAGCAGAAAAGTATCATTCCTAAAACAATGTGACTGATTCATTTTAACAGAGACATTATCTTAACAATACCTTGGTTAAACATGTAGAAAAGAACTACAAAAGCGAGGACAATACCATTCCTAACAAGTGTTGCAGTTTTGAACTAAGATTGAGTAGTTAATTAATTACGAGAGTGGCATTGCTTAATTTTACCAGTGACATTAGATTAACAAAAAGCATAAACAGTTCGAGGAGAGTGGGTGCAACAACGGTATGTGCTTCCATCTACTTATAAAGGGGTGATGCAAAGTTTGTTGTAACAAAGCAACAAGCATCATATGCAGGTTGGTCCCATTTTGTTCACTACTTAATGGGAAAAGACTGACAATACAATAGCTTCAATTCAACATTTATTTAAAATAGTACCAATACAAGTAGCACAACATCTCAAAGCACCTTTGCACAATCATGTGGATGAAGGCCTGTATTGACCTTTCATGAGGAGCGGACAAGATAAAATACGAATCTGCCAACACGAATAGGAAATCCAATCTCGTTTTGTGCGGTTTACCCTTTGAAAATCAAGCAAAGTGTTTAGCGTGGCGAAAGCAAAATGTCATAATAGCAACAAGTTGAATAGATATCCCTGTTTAAACAGAGGCAAAAAGGAATCAATTCTTGGCTAATAAAGGAGGATGAAACATGCGGCCACAAAAATGGTAATCCGCCAATCCCTAACAAGTGTTGCAGTTTTGAAATAAGATTCAGTAGTTAATTACGAGAGTGGCATCAATTCTTGGCTTATAAAGGGGTGATGTTGAATTTTTGTAACAAAGCAACAAACATCATATGCAGGTTGGTCCCATTTTTTCACTACATAATGGGAAAAGACAGCAATACAATAGCTTCAATTCAACATTTATTTAAGCAGTACCAAAACAAGTAGCACAACATCTCAAAGCACACTGCACATCATGTGGATGAGACCAAGATTTGAAACAACTCGACACGAAGAGTGGAAACAAATCTCGATCTCCTTTTGTGCAGTTCCACAAGAATTAAGCAAAGTCACTGGTGTGACATTCAAGTTGAACTGCACAAAACACTCTTAAAACATAAGTGTTTCGAGTAGCGAAGCAAAATGTCATAATAGCAACAAGTTGAATCGATACCCCTGTTTTATGAGAGGCAAAAAAGAAACAATTACTTGCCGATAAATATGATGAAACAAGCGGTGACGAGAAAAGAAGCATCTAACTTATCTTGGATGGAAAACAAAGTAGGATAGTAGCATTTCTAAAATGGTTGCATTGATTCATATTAACATAGACATTCTCTTGAAACAACATTCGTTAAAAAATTTAATTTACTTTTAACAGTGGCATTGCTTCAATTTTCAGGCGGCATTCATAGATTAACAACAGCAAAATAGCTGTATGGGACATGCCAGCACCGTAATAAATCCCTGCGTATAAATGGGTGATCACGAGTATGTAGCCAAGCAGCATATATGTGTTGGTCCCATATTTGTTCTATTTGAACCTTTTTCCTAAGTTAGGGCAGCAAATCTAGTCCTGCACAAACTACCCGACCCCCCAGTTTCTTTCCCTTTTCAACAAAGAGATCGGTTCTATGTGTGTCTTTGGGTTACCCCTTTTTCCTTTTACGACCTACAAAGCGGTGGATAGCCAGTCTATACTACTTTCCGCCCCTCCTTTCCTCATTGAACCACGTCCTAGATTCTTGCTCCAGCCCATCGCACCCTTCTTTCCTCTTTGAAACATGTCGTGGTATTCTCACGGGGGGCTTGCGAGTCGACAGATGCCACAAGGACTTAGTGTGAGGTAAGGCTGCTGCTGATAGGACGGGAGAAGTCTGTGAGTAGCATGCTTGGTGGTTTACCCAACCGGAGATCTCAGGAGATAATACTCCTCTTGCTTTGCATATACATGTGTATCGATATATCTAGTCTGAGTGCTCACAGGTATGTCTGAGATCAGTAGCAATGAGGGCTAGCTAGCTAGTGTGGCACATGTTCCTGGCCATGTGTGGCCGAATGAGTGTGTGTACTCATGCGTGTGTGGCGATGGATCAATGGATGGATGGATGGCTAGCTTATATAGTGGTAGGCATGGGTGGTGGTAGCGTTGGTTGTAAGCTACCTTGGGTAGCTTACAAACCAAGCTATGTAGTGGCATGGCCTAGGCATGGTGTATGTCATGCTTGTCCCACAGGGTACTTTATAAATCAGTACCGGGGACCGCAGTCTATATAGATGATGTTGCGATGCAGTCGTCCGTCGGTGTCTTGTCGGTGTCGGGCGGGCTGTAGTCGGCAACCCGGTTGGTTAAGCCTTGATCGGCGGGAAGCGGCGGGCGGTCGGTTGAGGGCTTTGCTAGCCCGATGTCTTGAATAATTGTCTTGCCGTCTTGAGTATCCGTGTCCAATTACTTGACGGTAGCCCCCAAGCCTCCGGGCAACTTGGCAAAGTTAGGCGGATGTTTTTGCCGAGTGTTCATGGAAATGATCATGAAAAAAGACAAAGTTAGTCCATTCAGATATATCAAATGTTTGCTTTTAGCATTGCAAGTTTTATGTGGAGGGTGCCAACTCGGTTTCGTCCGAGCCCCCTTCAATCTTTTTCATGTTCCCTCCACTCTTTGGCTTGTGCTCTCGCTGCCGGACAGCCGCTCTGGGTCTGTGGCTGAGAGTGGACCGCGGAGTGGAGTGTACAATACTCAGACTCCGGGAGCGAATTTAACCGAGCAGATACTCATAAAGGAAACGGCCGGGTCACCCGAACCGTTTTCTTCGGATGTTTTTGCGTGGGTGGCCTCGGCGTTCACCCTTGCTAGCCGGACAGCCGCTACGTGATGCTGTGACTAAGAGTGAGCCTTTGGTACTGCGCACGCTACTAAGCCGTCTACGGGAACAAACGTCTCAGGCCAAGCGGCCAGCCCCCGGGCCAACTCTGGCTGGCGCCGGGGCGAACAATGATGCAACTGTAATAAATGCGGAGGGATAGCCCCCCGAGCATCGCTCGGGGTTATCCGTGCTTGCGCGTGGTGCGAAAGTATGTGGGTGAGGAGCTCACATTGATTTTCGTGTAGTCGCGGCAGAGGTCGTCGAAGACAGCCGGCCTGACTTGGCGCTTCATGAGTCTTGGCCGGCGCACCAGTGGTGTAGCCGAGCCCCGGGTGCTCGAAGAAGTCCCGACGGTCGAGCTCGACCGGCGGCGAGGCATCTTGCAATGCCCTTTTTCTTCTTTTTCTCTTCTGCCGGCTGCTGGCAGCCAGACAAAACTGTTCTCTTGTCAGGCAATCTTGGCGAGGCGGCAGTACCGTTGGAGTGTAACCCGAGATTCGGGCGGCTGCTGGCGGTCGGGCCGGATCTCCGGCGACTACTTTGTCTTCTTCTTGGCGAAGCGGCGTCCCACCGCTGAATGTAACCCGAGATTCGGGCCGACTACTGAGCAGTCGGGCCGGATCTCCCGGCGACTACTTTGTCTTCTTCTCTTGCCGGCCGTCGGCGGCGGGCGCTTCTTAATGTCTGGCGGTCGGGTGGGCACCGGCCTGACTTTCTCCACAGCAACAATCTTTTTCCTTCTCTTTTACATTCGTCCGCCCATTGCTTTGGTAGCGAGCAGACACGTTTCTTTTCTCGGCACTGGCCACTTTCTCGGCGGACGCGATGCTCTTTCTTTTATTTTTCTTTTTTGTTTTTTCTTGATCGTGGGCGATCGACCCTTTGACTTTTCTTTTATTGGCGAACAGCGGACGAAACCGGCTCATGAGCGTCTTACCCGGCCGTGGGGGTGCCAGAGTGGCGTGGCAGACGGTGGCCTTGAGCGAAGCAGCCGTGGCCGGTGTGAGGAAATCGGCGTTAGCGGCGGCAGGCGGAAATCGGTCTTGAGGCGGCTGGCGGGCAACCGAAATCAGGCGAAGCTGGCCTTGATCGGCGTGGCTTTGATCGTGAAGTGGAGGAGGTAGGCGGCGTCGAAACGCGGCGTATGTGAGCGGCAGCCTTGAGCAGGTGGAAGCGGCGGTGACCCGGCAAGCCAGGGTGAAAGCGGCCCAGCAGTGGCAGCAGGTGAGGCGGCCCAGTGCTTGTAGAAGCGGCGGCGGCCGGCGGCTTCGGGCCAGGGCGGGGCAGGCCAGTGTGCGCAGCAGGAGGCGAGGCCGGCCTGAGGCGGGAGGCAGCGTGGGTCGCGGAAGCGGTCGGCAGGCGAGAGGCAGCGGTTGGCGAAGCGGCTCGAAGCAGCGAGCGTGGCGACAGGCATGGCGACCAGCGACATCGAAAACGGCGGAGTGAGGACTGGCTGGCAGCGTGGCAGGCGGTGCGAGGAAACCCAGGCTGGAGTTGAGACCAGCCGGGCGGAACAACGACCAGGCCAGTAGCGTGAGGTGGTGAGGCGGGCGGAGCCCGGTCGGCCTTGAGCAAACGAGCAGAAGGCGGCGGTGCGAGCGTCGCGGCTGAGCTTCGGCAGGCGTCAGCGCTGCGGGCTGCGGACCTCCATGAGTGGCGCAGCTATCACGGAGGAGGAGGCCTGTGCGTGGTGGGGAGCCGGAGGAGGCGCGGCTTCTTTGGCGGGGCCTTGGCATGGTTGTTGTGCCACAGGCGCCCGATACTGAAGGCACTTGGGAGCTGAGCAGGCGAGGCACAGGACCAAGTCTTGTAGCGCCTGAGGAGGCTGAGCAGCATGGGGCGCATGAGGACATGCAGGCGGTGTCTGGCAGGACCCATAAGCATGGTAGCGCATCTTGTGGCTGTGTATTGCGTCAGCCCTTTGTATGTCGCCATTATCTGGCGTTGCATGGCGATGACCAATCTTGTCTGAGTGGTGTATGGCAAATAGGTGATGGCAAGGCTGTGGCTTAACCATTGTATGACTTGCATCTAGCCAGCTTGCATATATGGTGTATGGAGGAGCGAATGCGTGTGTCGGCCAGAGCAAGGTGCAACACGGAGGAGCTGATCACGAGCACCGCATGGAGGGCCACGGCCGGCCAAAGCAAGGCCCCGCGCGCGGACGGATGGCCGGTGTTGCGGTGGTGGTGCAGAATGCGATGCCGACCGCGAGGTCGCGCCACCCCTCGCGGCCGCTCTGGGGGCGGGTCGTCATCGAGCCCCCGAGCGCTACCGGAGAGACGACGCGATGCCGCGGCGGAGGTGATGAAGAAAAAAGGGTCCCGCCCGGACAGCGAAACCAGCAGCAGCGTGGTAGCAAAGTACCACCCCACGGTGGGCGCCAACTGTCGTGGTATTCTCACGGGGGGCTTGCGAGTCGACAGATGCCACAAGGGCTTAGTGTGAGGGTAAGACTGCTGCTGATAGGACCGGGAGGCGGGTACACGAGTAGCAGCGGTGGTTTACCCAGCTTGGAGCTCTCAGGAGAGATAATACTCCCTCTTGCTGCATGTGTGTATGTTTCTGATATATCTAGTACAGAGTGCTCCTAGAGCTGTATCTGAGATCAGTAGCAATGAGGGCTAGCTAGCTAGTGTGGCACATGTGCCTGGCCATGTGTGGCTGAATGAGTGTGTGTACTCATGCGTGTGTGGGGATGGATCAATGGATGGATGGATGGCTAGCTTATATAGTGGTAGGCATGGGTGGTGGTAGCGTTGGTTGTAAGCTACCTTGGGTGGCTACAAACCAAGCTATGTAGTGGCATGGCCTAGGCATGGTGCATGTCATGCTTGTCCCACAGGGTACATTATAAATCAGTACCCATGGGACATGGTACCTTTATAGAATGGCGTCATGATGCGATCGTCCTGTCGGTGTCTTGTCGGTGTCGAATTCGGGCTGCGATCGGCGGCCGGCTGGTTAAGCCTTGATCGGCAGCGGCTGGTTAAGCCTTGATCGGCGGGAAGCGGCGGATAGTCGGTGAGGGCTTTGCTAGCCCGATGTCTTGAATAATTGTCTTGTCGTCTTTGGGGTATCTGTCCAATTACTCCGACAAGCGAAGACCTAGATTCGACTACGGATCGAAAAAGATCCACATGCAGCTAGAGCTACGACGGTTTCAAAGAAACTTATACCTTAGGGTCGTCGGGATGTGGCAAGGCGTGTGGCGGGAGGCCGGATCTGCCCACACTACGTATGGCAGCGAGGAAGAAGGGGTCGGTGGCCCTCCCACACAGGCGCTGGGTGAAAGAGAACAGTGCAGCCGGCAGTGGATTGCATCCCTCGCCGAAGGCGATAGAGTGAATGTTGCACCTCCTCCCCTTCCGGTCTGACGGGATCTGACGCCTCCTTCACCATCTGTGAGGGGAGAGAGAGACAAGAGGCTAATGCAGTCTTGTTTAGATCTAGTGAAGAGAGGTGAGAGGCTGTGAATATAGCAAACCCCTAGCAAATGAGCAGCTGAGCCTCCAGCGTGTAACATATATGTAGTGTGGCGGCGTGTGGAAGTGCAAACCCTAGCGAACAAGCGCCGAGGCTCCCGCTTATATATATACTATTGTAATGCAATTGAGCTCCGGTGCCTTGATGCACTGCTTTTGGCTGTATGGCAGGTGAGCCAGCCACATTTTGGGCCCTGTCATAAACCCAAAAGGCAGTGCACTAAATCAACCTCCTCCATATAGTACTCTCATGTATCTGAGTAATACATACTAGTGGAGTGGTTTTCTTATTCTCTCCATAACAATCATTTTAAATTGTGTAAGTCTGAAAGCGAAACTCTTTATCGATGTGCAGTGAAGAAAACTAGTACTACTTCCGATGAACTAACGATCACGCCCACACATCTTGAGTCGCACTTCCTGTCCTTGACGTGTGGTACACTACCCTCCCTTAAGTGAACAACAACAAATGCGCCAAATTATCGAAAACGTGTGAGAGTGTTTACAAATAAAGAATTTTAATTTCAATTATCGGAAAGGTTTGAGACTATTATAAAGTTTGACTTCAGCCAAATCTAATATGCGGAGTAAATAAAAATGGTGGGCTACTACGTCCATCCGGGTTTTTAGTCCACACCATTTTTAAATCAAAGTTAATAGCTGGACAAATAAAATTACAAGGGAGCTGGATACAAATTTGTGAGAAGGCTTAGAAATCAATACAAAACTTATGCTCTTAGTACCGACGTCGATCCTTCTTCGAGGAAACATTTGGTTCATAGCCGATTGTGTGATAAAATTGCACCAACATGAAAGACGACTACGTCAATGCTGCACCTCCTCACCTCCATGGCGGGCCGGGATTCGGGCATTCGGCCGGATCTATGACCACCGGTGAGGAGAGAGATAGAGGGGACACTATCATCTAGTTTTGATATGGAGAGGGTGAGAGAGCGAGAGCGAGAAACTCTATCAAACAAGAGGCTATAATGGAGTGAAAAAATCTCTCCATAGCAGTGGTTTTAAGTAGAATACGCGTGTTCCCGGAAAAAAAGAAACGAAAACTAGCGGACACTTTTTTAAGGGTCTGTCTAGGACACATCTAGATGTGACATAGTTATGTCACATCTAAGTTGATGTCCACTCTGTTTGTGGTCTATTTTTTTGTCCTAGTTTTTTTGTTTCTTGTTGCTAAATTATATACTTGTGGGAGCTTAGATGTGATATCCTTAAATAACATCTAGATGTGAATTAGACAAACTGATTTTCTAACGTACCAAGAAAGAAAACTCGATCAAAAACCGTCCCGCTTCGGTCGCGAGAGTAAATCGCGCACACACACATAGACATAGACATGCATATCCGTGTTTACGTAAAATTCCATTTCCATCTCCATATCCAATCATATTTGTCCAAGCGGCACATTATTTACGTTATTAATTATATCGTAACAATATTAACATACATCATCTCTTGTTTGCGCGTCCGGACGCTGCCACGGCGGTCTGACCAACCGAACCCTCTTCATCACCAGCGTGGGCTTCCGTAAAGCGGTGAGTGCCGCATTCATGCCCGGCGAAGCGGGCCGCGACCTCTCCTTTAGCGCCCGTCATTGAAGCGGCGTGCGGCGAAGGCGTCGCCCGCGCGCCGCTTCCGGGTGCACGCGGCTGCTCCGCGTTCAAAGGTCGCAATAGCCGGCTACAACATGCATGTAAAAAGTTCTTGGGAGTCCGTGCTACAGCTAGCTATCCTCCCCCAACTGGTCAATCTCTTCCAGTAGTGCTAGTAGTAATCCATGGCGCGATCCATCGACAAGCAGGCGGGAAAGTTATCGTATACTCGGTTTGCGGTGAGTGGCATGCCGAGCGACCGTGTGGGGTCGAGCCGTGGAGGAGGGTGAGACACGAACACAACAGACATGATTTAAACGTTGGTTTTGCCCGATGGCCCGATCAGATGAAACGAAACGTTGGTTTCTCTCCGTTTCCATTTTTTCTCCGGAAAAACGTAAATTTTCCACTCCATTTTCATTCCTATTCCAAGGTTGCCCCGTTACAACATTCCATCAAATACAAAGGAAAACTAACACGCATGCTGATGCATCTCAATGATTCAGAGATCATAGCCAATATTTACTTCACAACTAAAGAAAAAAGTTGTGAGAGCGTGTCTGAAAAGAAAAACTCTTGATGGGGTCACTATGACTTAACCTAAACATGATTTAATTCCTGGCGGAGTAGAACCTGTCCGAAGGAAGGCAATTTGGCACCCTTGGATCATCTGATGCTTTTGTGCGGTTCCACTAAAATCGACTGAGCATCCACGATGGCAAAGATATTGAAGAAGTGTGATTAGAATAATAATCTTGGCACTAGTTCATGAGACATAAGCTCATCACAAGTAGAAGCGGTAGAAGTAGAGAAAGATCGACATGGAGATGGAGCTACGATGAGTGGAGCAAGCCGGCTCCAAAGGAAGATGGACTACACAGGACGTCGGGCTGTAGCTAGAAGAGGCGGTTGGAGAGCGGCATCGGCCCATACAGTGACCCCGATTGGGGCGCACCAACTGTGGGTTTTCTCCCTCGCCCGATGTCATTGCGTCTCGTAGAACATTGTTCCCTTCCCGACTTGAGGATCGGGCCTGTCATTCTATGCTTGTGAAGAGACAACCTTAGCAAGCGGGCTTGTAACAGGCTCCTGCTAGTGTATATATAGTGGTTTTCTTTTTCTCTCCATATCCACCATTTTATATTGCGTAGTGAAATGCTAGTAATGCTAGTGCCATTCAAGAGTGAAATGATGGTTGCTTCTTCCGACTAACTTATTGTGTGATTTGACTGCTCCTTAGTGGCCCCTACACGTACTCCCCCTACGTGTATGCAGCGATCCACATGTACACATGGGCCCAAAAAGCAGCATGACGCCCTAATGCATGCATGTCCGAGCACCGCGATGGAACACACGCAGTCACGCTAAGTGCTCAACCTACGTGCATGCACACACATACTCGGTCGAGGTGAGCTAGTGACCGTATAAACACCGGAATATATATATTGGCGCAATGGCGTATTATGAAGTCTCTTGACCGTATTTTTACAAATATCTGATGTGAGACGGTGTATTTATCTCGTTTGAAATTAATCCATATTAACGGAGAGGAGGCGATGCGGACTAGCATTACTTGCAGCGGTGGCTCACGGGACAAGGAGAAACTTTTAACTAATGCAAGCTCTCCCTCGCTCGAGGCGGTGGGCCAGGCTGTGATTAATTCGGTGTCAGATTGCGAGAAGCATACACTATACTACTAGTGCTACTATTGTTCGACTTCGAATAGGCGAACAGCCAAAGCGCAAAGTTTACTAGTACTAGTACTACTAATATAGTCTATAAAAGATGCGTAAGTACTATACTAGTACTAGGAACCCGGATGGAGGAGCGTCTGCACTCTTATTATAATTTTAAAATGTGATAAAGCAATCTTCAACACATTTGGTTCTCTTGAGGTTCTCGCATGTGATAATGGAAGTTGATTGCATGGAACACTCGCCATACAATTCTCGCAATTCTGGCTCATATCCTGTTACAAATAGTAGCGCTTCGGTAATATTTCCTCTTTTTTGTTATTGACATGTAAGCAGGTCAGCAAACCTTGCGGCACATCTTAAATCCGAACCGTTCTTCTTGCACTTTGAATGTGGCCGAGAGCTGGCTTGATTAAACACCTCGCTTCCTACTTCTTTTTTGCGGGTACCTCGCTTCCTAGTGACAGTGTCTTGGCTGATCGTCCTAAGAATGCTTATATATGAATAAAGCTCTCTCATTTACCATAAAAAGATTAAGCCATATTAACGAGAAAGGAGGGAGTATGGACTAGCACTACTTTTTGGTGTGTCCCGTCAACTTCATGAGCGAGGAGAAGCTTGCGAGGACAAGGTGAAGCTTCGCTTCGCCTTTGACTAATGCAACCTACCCTCGGTGGACATGGATCAGTCCATTCGGTGTCCAGTTATCGAGAGGCATACCTTTGTAGTACCCAACATGCAGTACCATCATTGTTCGACTTCACGAAGGCGAAGAGCCAAGCGCTTGATAGTAAGAGTAGTACTACTACTAGAACCGCATGATGGGCGTCTGTACTCTTATTTTTTATCTCGACAAAGTACCGTTTATTACGGACAAGGGCGAAAATGGCAGCCCAACATGTAATTAATTATATCGATCAACCAACCATGCTCGAATATATCTTGGCCTCCATGTGAACCCGTCTGTGTGTTCTCGCTCCTCGTCTCTCTCAAGGAACGGCGGGTTGGCTCTTTGCCGTCAATTGGGATCGGTTTGCTCACACTCCTGTCCCACATGTCAGTGATATGCCAAGAGGAGGTGCGTTGACCCGGTAGCGTCTGGCGTGCTTGGTTTTGAACCTCCATACTACTCCTCCCTCCGTCGCGGTTTACTGGTAGGCGCTTCATTATGATGCATTTCTCTCAATGCATTTCCACCACCAGAGAGACTTTAGGCAGCGTTTGGTTTAATGCTCAATTAATTAGGGCGTGGTAACATAATCAAGTCCACAATGTTCTCTCCATGTACTACGTACTCTGAGAACTACAGTGGAGTAAGTGCATGCATGTGTGTACCGGGGTGGAAGCCTTTGCATGCATGTGTATCTGTAATTATTCCCTCTAGTAATGGGCGTGCGTGCTATAACTACCAATGCTATTTTTCAGGCCGATCTCTAGTCGCCTTGGTCCCCTGAGATCTTTTTCTTTTTTTTTACGAAGCCTTGTTGTATAAATAGTGACGGATGGAGTATGAGCAGATTCAAAGAAGAAGCGTATTGATGGTTGCTTCTTCAGAGCAACTTACAGTGGGAAAGGTGGGGCTTACGATTTGAGTGCTCATTACTCACTATTAATGCGGTGCAACGACCGGGCTGAGTCTCCCATGCGGTTGTGCACTACCCCCTCGGTTCTTAAATATACTCCGGAGTATATTTGTCTTTCTAGAATTTCAACAGTGACTACTCAAATATTTGTCTTTTAGAGATTTCAAATGGTGGCACATATAGATGTATATACATATTTTAGAGTGTAGATTCTCTCATTTTGCTCCGTATGTAGTCACTTGTTGAAATCTCTAGAAAAACGAATAAATATTTAGGAGCGGAGGAGTACACATCTGAAGCAAAATGAGTGAATCTACACTCTAAAATATGCCCATTTGAAATTAGTAAAAAGACAAATATTTAGGAACGAAGGAGTATAATTTTGTGCATGGCACATGGACCGGATGATGAAGAGGCTTCTGGCAATGCTATCAAGATTCCATCATTTGTTTACATAATTGACGTACTATACAAATAATTTTCCAGCGAGACATGAAATTGTACAATGGTGTGAGCTTTTCGACTTACATTTGGCGTGTCTTGCCATCGATGCTCTTTGGAAACAATAAAAAACTAACTTCCTTGCTAATGCATGTCAATTATTAGCAGATCGAGCTAATAATTACATCTGGCTGAAAACGAGTTGTGAGAAGGTGTTAAATTAAAATTGATCCATGCTTTCATTGGCGACAGCGTCCCCTAGCTCTGTCTAAATCAACAAGGCATGTTGGGAAAAAAGTAGCTATGCGGAGCATGCAACATTCCGATCATTTTGTGCAGTTCCACTAAAATAGAGTTGGCGTCCTGTTCCAAAAGATATTAAGTGTGATTACGATAATAGAGGACTGCTGATGAAACAATAAACACATAAATAGAAGCCGGTCACCTTTGCGGTCTCTCTTAAGACTAACTAGTTGGAGAAGATTAGGCTCGAGTTGGATGAGGAGGATAGAGCAAAACCAATCTCCCTTTGTGCGATCGCCTTTGAAATGTAGAGGCGTTGCCCATGTGACATTTTGGTACAACTGCACAAAACACTCTTAATAAAAAAGTGATTTGTGCAGTTCACCAAAAGGTGCATAATAGCGAGGTGAAATGGATAGCCCTGTTTGCAAAAAAGAGGTAGAAAGGAAACAATTCTTGGCCAATAACAGTTGATGACACATGCGGCGACAAAAAATAAGCATATTCCTTGCCCTAAGGGAAGATAACAACACGGTTGTGTTTGTCTAAAAGCAGTGTGAGGGCGAGAATGCAATATGGAAAATCTTATTTGGGCGAGCTACGTTTTGGGCAAAGAACTATGGAAGATCCACATGTGAGGCGGCGTGGGAAGGCAGGCGGTGGAGCAAGGCGGAGGGATACTGGAGGTCGTCGGGATGTAACTAGGTGGCGGCGGCGGAATCTCCGAGCAGGTGGCATAGGCCTGCCACGCGCGGAGCTTAGTCGAGAGAAGAGCAGCGTGTACCGCATGATCGAGGCGTGATGTCTCGGCGCCGTCGAACAGAAAGCGATGCACTTCCTCCCTTTCCCCGTGAGACGGGATGCGGCGGCGGATCGGTGACCAACGGTGAGAGAGAGAGGCCACCACACTCCCTTTCACCTGGCGGACGGGATGCGACCGGATCAGTGACCAACGGTGAGAGAGAGAGAGAGGCCACCGCAGCCTTGTGTGAGATACTCTGAAGAGCAACAAACCAGGCACGCAAGGCTCCATTGTATATAGTGAGCGGACTACCTTTTTCTCCATAAAAATTGTTTTATATTATGTATGCGTGCCATTGGCGCTATAACTTTATTTAAAAATAATGCGACAGCAGCGTCAAGTCGAACTTTGTTTAGATGCGGCGTGGTACCACGACCTCCCTAGGTAAACAACCGCTTCTGAGGCGTTCAAATTATACGTGGGCTGCTATTTCTTAAAGAAATGAGCTCCACCGTGTACCATGTGAGTGTCATTTGGAGCGCAAGCGTGAAATGCGTGCAGTGCACCTATTCTCTTCTTGTATCGTACACCACCTACATTGGGGTTGTGTTAGAGAGATACAAACCTAGAGAGATATAGTGTGTGGGTTCTTGAGAGTTTTTTTTTTTGGGGGGGTTCAACCAAAAATGTAACATATGCAATGTGTGTGAAATAGAGTCCTGGATATAACATATATATATATAGAGGCGATCCACGAGAAGAGAGTGGAGGTATCACCCGGCTTGAGGTGTCCATAGAATCAAAAGAGGGATGATGTGTGTGTGTGTTGTGGCGTGATCGATAAAAGTGCCATCAATTTGTGTGTGCCCACGTCAAAGATATAGAGTGGCTGGCCCTCTTTGGGCGTGAGAGGGACATGTGCGGTTTGTCTACGTGGCATGGATACCTACCTGCGGCCTTCGACTATCGGTGTGTGGTGGGGAAGAGGAGGTCAATTAACTATAGAGGTACAATGGCTGGTATATGTGTGGAGGAGAGAGAGGCCTACCTCATGTATTAAGGAGATCGATCGGCATCCGTGCATATGTGCAGGAGAGGAATAAGGTTGGGAGAGAGAGATAGAGCTAGAGTGTTGGAGGGGTGGTAGTGGAGTTGCTTCTAACAAATGGTGGGATAGGCTCGCTAGACAAGCGGAGGGCACACCATAATATCAATAAGAGAGGAGATGGCTGCTTGTTATGCGTACGTGCGTGCGTGTGAGAGGCGGGTCGGGAGGCATGCACGAATGATGAGGGGAGACGATGTGGCTGTGGTAAGTAGACATAACTACATAGGAAGATCAATACGCCCTTTGTTAGAGAAAGGAGAGACATAACTTGTGAAGATGCGTCGATCGATGGGGCGTAGTTAAAGTCGATCCGGTATATGTTGGGAGATCGATCGGTATACATGCATGTGTGTGTTAGAAGCAAGCGAGGCACGAGGAGAAGGATAGAGATAGAGGGATGCATGTAGGAGGTGAGTGCGAGGCATACTATATCGAGCGGGGTGGAGTGTGCGAGTACGAGAACGATGAAAAGAGTGGTGGGAGTGAGGCATGGACGGTGACAAGAGAAGAGGGGAAGCTTGTGTTTGTGCTAGGCACACCTGGCTAGGGAGGCATATCGATCGATGTGTGCCGTAAAGGAGTTGGGGGGCCTACACACACCGTGGGTGAATGACCTAAAGTGAAACGACGAATTTGCGTTATGGATCTAGAGAATGCCGAGGGAGGGTGAGAGGGATGCGGGCGTGTGCATGCACAAGAGAAAGTTAGCGCTAGCTACAAAGATAAGAGGGTTGTGTGGGTGTAAAAGACGAATAGAGATCATATATACTTCATTATAAAAAGCGAATTTGGATATTTGAAGAATTTATCATAGTGTTTTAAACCAACGCATGTGTGAATATATATAACGGTGATACACATGGTGTGTTTATGAACATGTTATACTACATTTAATATATTTTATCTCTACTCTTATAAAAAACGGAGTTGTTGATGATGGTGTGCCTGCCATCCTGCATTATAGGTCGTCCGATTTATATCTGGCGGATAGCAAAGGAAACTATGATGGTTGAAGTTGGCAACAATCATGATTGTAGATTCTTATTGAAATAGAAAGCGAATTCAAATTTAGTTCGAATTGCAGCGGTAGTATAGACATTTGGAATGCACTAAAATATTGGTATGAGTATGTTACATGCATTATCTGACAAGCGAAAAAAATTAATCGGACATAACATGGATTCATACTCCCTCCTTCCATCTCTTTAGGTCGTAATGAGATTTTTTAAGACCGCCTTTGACTATTGACAAGATTAATAGTACATGACATGCACAATGTGAAAATTATATCATTGAAAGAACCTTTCACAGACGAAGTTAACAGTGTGCTTTGTGTAAGTTGCATGTCATATATCATTGCTCTAATATTTGGTGAAAGTTAGCATCGAAAAACACATTAGGCCCTATATAGATGGAAGGAGGAATAACTTTGAATAACATTTGTATAGTAAAAGCGGGGCAAGACTCTCTCTTTGTGTGGTGTGAATAGTTTCATTTTTTCGTTTTCTTTTTGGTTGAGGGAAGTGCGAATTTATTTAGTGCGTTACAAGTAAAATATTACTACGTTATAATTATCCTAAAATTCAACCCGCGTCTTGTTATATCCGAAAATTCAGATATCGTGCTCCCAAAACTGGCGCCTTCACAACCCAGCGCCTTGCTATCGAAATTACAGCATACGAAAACTCCCTCCGACTGCCAAATCCCGACATGCGAAATCCCCTTCTAACCACTGAGCCGAAAGGTCGCTAGTTCAAATCGGTGGGGGTACTTTTGTAACACACCCTACATTTTGGACAAGCGGCGTCCCTAAGTCATGCTTCACCTCCTCCCATCGTCCCTTTTAGCCATTGAAATCCCAGGCCGCCATAACCTCTCCACTGCAGCCCTTGAAACCTCACCCTCCTCCGTCCATACGTCACGCTACCCAGCGGAGCCTCTTCCCCGCAGCGTCGTCCACATAACAGCTCGGCGTCCCTCGTCCACCTCCACGGATGAGGATCCGTCGTCCATCTCGCCGTCCGCCCGGTTCAGCCGCCCGTCCTCCACCTCCAAGGAGCTGCTCCGGCGATCGCCTCGTCTATCGCGGCTGCTCCATCCCCCCAGCGCTGCCTTACCCTGCTCCACCGTAACCGCAGCATCCTCACCGACTCCTCGGATGAAGCCGAGGCCTACTCGGCGCCACCAAAGAGGTTGTACACTCATCGCATCGCACCTTCTCCTTAACTTCGACCTCTCGGCGCCCGGCGGTGCTCCATCCCGCACCCCCATGGGCGGCTACCTTGAAGCCAGCTCATGAGCGACATCTCCACAGCGGCTCTCCCCGGTCACGAGGCCCCTTGGTGGTGGCGTCCATACCGGCTGGATCTCTTGCTGCTGTTCCGGATCTCGCTTCCTTCGCTCGCTGCTTCTTTGCTCCGGCTCTCGCTTGATCGCTCGCTTCGCCCAGCTGCTTCTTGCTGCTCTCCCCCTCGCTCGTTATACCTTTCTGCTCCGATTAAGCCACACTTGATCATTGAATCGAATTTTGGGTCGATCGATTTTCAGGGGTTAGGGGGGCTCGTCGGAGTTAAGGAAGAACCACCCTTGTGAGGGGCCGGGGGCTCGCCGGCGAGGTACCCCACTATCTATGTTAGGGTTCGAGGCGGGCGGGGCACTGGAGGGCTGGCAGGCGGCGGTGGCGAGTTGTTTGAGGTGGTGAGGTGGCCTTTGGGGCAGCCAGTTCGGCCGGTGGTGGTGGCGGCTCGAGGATGCAGGTTGAAGATGAGCTGCAGGCCCTCCCTAAACTACATGTCAAGTGCCTCTCTGCTACCATTGCGTCCAGTTTGACGGTAGCATTCAGATTCCTGATGAAATTTCAGTTCGACAGTTAAGTTCGAGTCAGCAGTTTTACCTCATACTGTTGTAGTCGGTGGTTTTTGGTGATGTTAATTTTACATCCATTTTACATCATCTATTGGAGATGCTATTAGAATCCCACTTGAGATTGGCGATGCACTGTCTTGTGCTTTGCTTGACCTTGGCGTCTTCTGACTCACGGAGCTGCTCCAACGACAAAGCGATCCATCTGTGAGCGGTGCCACAGGCGCGTCTCTGATTCCTCGAGATCTTCCTCCACACCTCAAGCAGACCACCTCTGCCTCAAGCGCTTGAGGACCAACCCAATGATCTTTGAGGTCGACACGGCTACGGCAAAGAGGTTGTACACTTGTTGCATCACTTATTACTATACATCACGTCGATCCATTAGGGCTATTTTGGTTCAACGAGAAAAAGCGTCGATCCTTTGGTTGTTACCATCACTCTAAATTTCTGCATGCTCTCCTTACATAATCTCACCATATTTTTCGTATGCATATCGGATATTGTACACGATCATCTTGAACATGTTGAGAAAAAGAGAAGAGTTTTCTTGGCGGCAATACAATGTCATGCGAGACATTGCTCCATGGTGGGTTCAATGGCTAACCCTCCCCACTCCTCTCAAGGTGTAATCCAGAGTGATGGTATTGTACACAATCTCTGCATGACATTGTACACAATCTCTGCATGACATTGTATTGCCGCTCTGGGGAGGGTTAGCCATTGACATTGTACACAATCATGATGGTTGTAATCCAGAGGAAGATATCTGTTCTAAGGCGTATTCAGACGCCGCTGACCACTCCTATTTACCCCCCAAGGTGTTTGCTCGACCTTGGCATGATGATGTTAGTCATATCATGCATATGTTGCCTTGCAGTGCCTACTTTTGACATCATATATGTCATACCTTGGTTTAGACATGTTACGTAATGCCACTGTTTAGTTTCTATATCATATATGGGAATTATGCAGTCTCATGTCTTTTAGCCAGCCATAATATATGTGAAATGTGCAATGCCATCCTTTTTAACCAGGCATCATATATTTGAATGATATCTTGCCCATCCTTTTCTTCATTACATTTCCATTTGTTGACAATGTTTATACATTAAACTACTCTGAATCGGCTATTTGGGTGGGAGATGGAAAAATCTGGAGTGAAAAAAAGGCCTTGAGCGAGGCAGTGCTACTGTCGAGGCAGATCTCTTGTTGGGTCGATAGCTACTCGAGATGGATTGAGAGGCAGATGACAGTCCTATTCCCCAGAGGTGTATGCTCTAACTTGCTTGCGGTTATCTTGCTAATATCATGCATCACGGTGTCTTGCATTGCATAGTTTAGACATCATATACACAATATTCAACACCATGTTCTTAGTTCGAGACATCATATCGAATGCCCTCTGTTTAGCATAAAAATCACATATGTGAATTAAATGATGCGATCTGATTACTTAGATAACATGTAGGTGAATTATGTCATGCGATCCTGTTTAGTTATTCTTCATATCTTTGAATTATGTTATGATATGCTATCCAGTTTAGATAGACATCATATATGTGAAATTATGTCATGCTATCCGTTTTAGTTAAACAATATACATAACAACAATTTCATGCCCTCTTTTTCCACACTATCTATTGCATCATCTCTCATACAATGTTTGTACATTCAACTATGTTTCTGTTTATCGACCATTTTGAATTGGAGGCGGGTGATGCGGTATCTAGTAGAATAAAAACACAGTCTTCAAATAAAACAATGCTACCTCTTGGTGGAGATAGCACCCGGTTGTACATGCACAAGAACCAGCCCTACCACACATAACCCAAACTCTATGATTGTACCCCTCTGCGATGGACGGAAGAGAACCGGCTTCACCCAATCTAACCCCAACCCCAGCCGATAGTAACCTAGTTCACATTGACACGGCACCATCTCCACCACAGGCTCCCAAACAAGAAGCGATTAGTAAAGGCAACTCCGATTGCCCAAAGGGCGGTACTATCACAGTGAACCCCAACTCCACGGTTAAATGCGCCTATTCACATGGAGAAAGCACAACCAGCCGGTCATAGTTTAGCATCTATCGCATTTGATGTTGTTATATCTTATTTGCGTAGCTTCCCATCTTGGAAATTTTATACTGAAGATTAAGGATAATGCCAGTTGCAGGTGTTTGTCCAGGAGTTATGTGTAAGTAACGTTATTCATGGCAATTACTTTGCTTCGTCCCATACATCCTACCTCCATGATGGTTATAATACAACAAATTTTCCCATTTTTCTCTATAGAGAAGGACCGATTTGGAAACTTCGGGATGAGGTAACCTATGCTAATACCTCTGCTATCTTCAAGAATGCTTGGTGGCGATGTCGGAATTACACAGAAAAGCGTACTTCACCGGCAAAGAAACTCATCAAATTCCCTTACGTTCTCCACGAGACACATTCTTTGGGCGATGGTAGGAATGCCTTGTTACATCTTGGTCGAGAACCAAGAATGTAGTAAGGTCTATGAGCTCATTTTCTATTTTTAAGTATTTTATTCTTGCGTCTTCTTGTACTCTGTTCATGTAGAACAAGTGCCTAAACACGAAGAACAATTGTTCTAATTTAAGATTCCATTGCTATCATAGTTCAAAAAAGCGCTAGGCATTAATTGTGCGTTTGCCACCGCCTATGCGCTTCTTGACCAAAGCGCATGCTTATCTTGTGATTATACCTGATTATGCGTAGTTATGCGCATAATCACGTTTACCAGCGCCTAGAGCCTAAGCGCAAAAGCCTTCGCTTAAGTAGCGCCTTTTTTAACTATGATTGCTTTGGTCTTGTATCCTTTGTATTTACTCATACAAACTTATTTTGAAATTGAAGGATCAATCGAAACTCCAATGGCACGGCAGGTATGTTCACGCATGTTTCTTTAACAGGTTTGCTCTTATCAATAGCTCTGTTGATTTCAATTTCAATTGTGTATACTTGTTGGCTTTCATATCATGCACATTACTAGCATCTGTGAGCCAATAGTGTTGTTGTACATGTAGACCCGTGGTACCCATCTGAAATCTTGTTGTGCCATGTAGTTTCCCACGCTTTGTATTCTTTCACTGCTGCTTTGTCTTGAGCTGATATGATTTGAACCGTGTCTCTATTTTGATTTGGCAAGACAATGCGGTGACCATAGGACATAGATATATGTTTGTTTGATGCTTTTATTATGTACTAGTACTTGGCAATAGAAGACTTGGTAGTTTAATCCTGTCTACCTTACTAATGAACTGGTTCACGAAATGAGTTTCATATACTAGTACATACTAAACTTGTTATGTATGCCTTGTTTCTTCTTTTAGAATCTTGACGAGAATATTGGGGAAGAGTGCCTTATTAAGCAATGCTAAAGGAAGTAATGTCTGAGATAAGGTTCAGGATAGTGACACATCCTTGTTGGTCTCCAACAAAGTGATAAAACGACTAAGGAAGACTATCTTGAAGACAGCAAGACAACCCCAAAGTCTGTCTTGGTTTAGTGTTGAGTTCTTGGCCACTACCGCATGCACAAGCTATTCAAACTGCTTTATGCGAATCAGTTCGGTTTCTTGAGTCTCAACTACAAAGCTGAAAGACATCGATCGGTTTGTCTTTGCGACAAGAAGCGGAAGAACTGCGGAAGTCCTGGAGCATTCGGATGCATACTACGGTGCAACAGCAAGCGTTGGAGGATTTGAGCACCAAAGCAGGACAAAGGTAATCAGCTTGCTAAGCTTATTGCGGCATGGTGGATACCGAGGATAACGTTTCTTGAGCTCTTACGAAGTTGTTTGAGTTATGCTCTTGTTTTCTGCCAGCGTTTATTTGCCTTTGGTGGCCAATTTTGGCGGCGATGTATGTAATATCTTGCTTTGTTCCCTATATTTACCTTTGGTGGCGAACTTTGATGCCCGATGGATGTAATATATGTAATAGCGGTAATAGGCTAGCCTTAATTGCTTGGTTATTTATTTCCTTATTGTCTTCTTTAGTTGTTTGCTTGTAGTCACTGCGGTTCTTTTTACGTGTTTTTACGGTGGCCACAATAGCCTATTTTTGGTAACTAGGCCAAAATAATCATGGCAACACACGGATTATTTGTAACCATGGGCCTCCTGCGGTATTATGATCCATAGACGCCGTTCGGCCATTGGACCATTGGCCTTCTATCACGGACCGTAGGATCTATCGGCCTTCTATACGGGCCTTAGGGATCAATGGGCCTTCTACGGCCGTAGGGTCCATGGGCCTTCTGGTACGTCGATCCATGGGCCTTCTCACGGGCCATACTATCCATGGGCCTCATCACGGGCCATAGGATCCATGGGCCTTCTATGGGGCGTATCATCATTTACGCCAATCATGGGCCGTACTATTTGTGGACCATAACGGGCCATTAATAGGCCGTGTTGATAACTCTATGAAAACAGCCCAGCGGGTTTTTTGACATGAAAACAATAGCGTATTAACGGTCCACAAGCGGGCGGCCGTAACAACGGGCTGAATTTGGCCCTAAGTGAAAATAGCGATGTGGGCCGTATGTAACGAATCTTGCAAATGAGCCCAGAATCAATGGGCCTGAGAAGGCGAAAGATAACTTGGGCTGAAGCGACAATGGAATAACGGGTCATTAATGGGTATAAAGTGATACCTTTGTTCATTACGGGCGGTTTCACCACGGGCCGTTAATGGGCCAAGAGTTACAAAGGTCCTCATATGGGCGAAAGAAGTCATGGGACACACATGGGCGGAAGTTAAGCAGGCTAAATCATATTGGGCGGCCGAGATGATGCTACTGGGCCTAATTCGGATAGGGCCTAACGGGCCTGGGTTAGCGAATTTGTAAATGGGCTATATCACGAACAAGCCGTTAATAGGCTTTCAGTGGGCGGCCCGCCACCTTTTGACCAAGTCAAATGGGCGGCCTTTTCATAGGAATGGGCCTCTGTTGGGCCGTGCCACGTGTCGCCCGTATCGTGGCGCCTTCGGTCCAATGGCGGATGACATCTGTCCCCAGCGGTGGCGGACACGTGTTTCCTCCAGCCAATGATGATTTTACCGTGGAAAATCCCCATTGGTCGGGGTTGATAGCAGGTTATCGGATCAAAACCCGACCCGATAGCTTAACGGCGTTCCATTACGGTGGATGCCGCGTGTCGGTCACCCTTGGCGAAAGCACTTACGTGGCGCGATTTATCGTCATGGAAGTGGACACTTCCGTGATGATAATTTTGGTAATGTCATGGAACACTTCTCTGACGGCACATGTATGACTATCTTGATTACATCATAAATTTGTCATGGATGTACATGCATGACAAAAAACGCGACCTACTGTGACAAACACGTATCATCACGGAAGTGTATTTTTTTTGTAGTGATATAATGTTATAAGTTCGAGGTGCCGCACTGTCGAAAGTGATCGGACTTTTCTTGCCGTGTTATGGGGTACTGCTGAAGCCTGGCGCCTTTGGGCGATACCAGAATGTACAGGTGTAATTTGTCGTAAATAAGCAGAAAGGGAAAAAAGATTAAGAAATGCAATAATAAGCTAACGTTGTACATTGTTATTTAAATGATACCTCAAAGTGTATTTATACAAGTAGTGCAATAAGCAAAAATAGGACTATTTGACATGTCCTATCCAAGGGCAAGCTGCGTGTGGGTATGTAAAACAGGTATAGCGATCATTATCAGAGACCACACAGGGATTCCTTATGCGTCAAAGCTTCTTGCTTCCTTGGTGTTTCCTTCCATGATGGAATTACGATAATCAGGCTATCGGAGAGGGCCTTCAGAGAATAGGGTCCTGAAAGGAAGAAAATGGTAAAGATATACGGGTCCTGAGGCGGTTGAGCCGCATTGTGGGCCGTGCCTCCGCCTATGCCCATGGTATCTTGAGTGCGTAATTATATGCCTTGTGGCGCAAATTCGCCGCTTGGTAGGACTAGGGCGGAGGCGAATTGCTAAGCGAGCTCACGAATGTCTTTGGCGATCTGTTGCGGTACTCGAGACTCACTTGAAGGTGTCAGGGGCTTTATCGCTGAATTGGCGGTTTGCCTCGGAAAGGCTGCTTGTACTTACGCTGCGAGGCGCGGTGTGCTCCTCCGTCTGGAGGCGGCGTTCTGTGTTTCCATTAATTGTTATAACCCCGCGAGGTCCTGGCATTTTGAGCTTGAGGTATGCATAATGCGGTACCGCATTGAATCTGGCGAATGCGGTTCGTCCGAGCTGCGCCTGATAGCCATTGCGGAAGGGGACGATATCGAAGATCAACTCCTCGCTTCGGAAGTTGTCCGGAAATCCGAAGACCAGTTCCAGTGTGATTGAGCCTGTGCAACTGGCCTCTACACCTGTATGACACCTTTAAAGGTGGTTTTTGTGGGTTTGATCCTCGAGGGGTCGATACACATTTTGCGCCTTTGTATCTGATAGAGCAGGTTCATTTGCAGCCACAAATCCATAAGGACTCGAGTGAGGTGAAATCTGTCAATGATGGGGTCAAGGACCAATGCGGCAGAACCGCCATGACGGATACTGGTAGGGTGGTCCCTGTGATCGAATGTGATCAGACAACAAGACCATAGGTTGAACTTTGGGGCGACTGGCTCCATCGCATAGACGTCCCTTAGTGCACGCTTCCGTTTCCCGCTTGGGAATATGGGTTGAGTATATCATGTTCACCATTTTCACTTGGGGAGGAAATTTCTTCTGTCCTCCTGTGTTCGGTGGCCGGGGCTCCTCCTCGTCGTTGCTATGCAGCCCCTTTTCCTTGTTTTCGGCATTCAACTTGCCGGCCTGTTTGAACACCCAGCATTCTCTGTTGGTGTGGTTGGCTGGTTTGCTCGGGGGGTCCGTGAATTTGACCTGACGATCAGTATCTGGTCCAAAGCTGGGCGGGTCGGATTACTTCTTTTGAGCGGCTTTTCGTGACCGTGCCAGACCACTGAATCCGGCATTGACTGCCGTGTCTTCGGCATTGTCGCCATTGTTGTGGCGCTTGTGTCTGTTGCGACGTGGCTTGCCGTTGCTATCTCTGTCTGGCATCTGAATTGCCAGGATTTCTTGATGTGCTGTTGCTGCAAGCCAGCCAGCTGTCCTCGCCCGCACAAAAGCGGGTCATGAGTGTCGTGAGGGCTGCCATGGACTTCGGCTTCTCTTGGCCGAGGTGTCGGGCGAGCCATTCATCGCGGATGTTATGCTTAAATGCCGCTAAGGCCTCGGCATCCGGACAGTCGACAGTTTGGTTCTTTTTAGTTAGGAACCGAGTCCAGAATTTCCTGGCTGACTCCCCGAGCTGTTGGGTTATGTGACTCAAGTCATCAGCATCCGGTGGTCGCACATAAGTGCCCTGGAAGTTGTCAAGGAATGTGTCTTCCAAGTTCTCCCAACTGCCGATGGAGTTTGCCGGCAGGCTATTCAACCAATGCCGAGCCGGCCCTTTGAGTTTTAGTGGGAGGTACTTGATGGCATGTAGATCATCACCGCGGGCCATGTGGATGTGGAGGAGGAAATCTTCAATCCATACCGTGGGGTCTGTTGTACCATCATATGATTCAATGTTCACAGGTTTAAACCCTTCTGGGAATTCATGATCCATTACTTCGTCGGTGAAGCATAGGGGGTGTCTTGGCGCCTGCAATGCGGGGCTATATCACGGCGCAGATTCATCTGAGTCTTGTCTTACGTATTCGGCCCGGCGGTTGCTTTAGTATATCCGGCGTGGCGGTCGATAAATCGCAGCGTTGGGCGCGCCCGTGATCCGTAAACCGATCTTGTATGTCTGCTTTGTTTTCCAATCGTCTCGCGAGGTCCTCGTGTAGCCCAGACCTTGGTGTTTTTGTTTGTTGGCGGCGAAGTGCGGGCTGAACTTCGGGCTGATACGTCGCTTTGTGTCGGCCACGAGGTGGCCGGTCAGCCGCATCATATGCTGGTAGTGTAGGCTTTAATGCTTCCTCCTTGAGTTAGGGTAGCAACCTGCGCTTTGGGTAACTTTTGTTTGCGCGCTCGAGTTCATATTCCTCGGCTGCCAGGACCTCGGTCCATCTATCCGCTAGCAAATCTTGATCAGCTTGAAGCTGCTGCTGCTTTTTCTTCAGGTGTTTTGGTGTGGCTATATGCCGGCGCTTGAAGCGCTCCTGCTCGACGGGATCCTCAGGCACGATGAATTCTTCGTCGTCGAGGCTCACCTCGTCTTCGGAGAGGGGCATGTAATTGTCATCCTTTGATTCTTCATCTGTCGCCTATTCCTTAGGGCTGGCTTGCCCATCCTCCCGCTCGAAGCCTCATTGGAGGGATTGTCTTAAATCTTGGCACTATCATGGCGTTATTGTCTCTTGTGCCGGTATCGCTACTTTTGCTATGGCGGGGCTTAGAGTGGCGTCCATGACGTCAGTGATTAGATTGCTTCTCGAGGGGATTATCCTCCATTGCCTTATTGCCATCGCTTTCTTTGGGGGTGTCCACCATATATATATCATATGATGAGGTGGCTGTCCAGCGCCCTGTGTGCGGTGGTTCATGTTCTTCTCCTGCATCGTCGTCCGTACCGTCGATGTCTTCGGAGCCAAAATCAAGCATGTCGGTTAAGTCGTCGACAGTGGCTATTAAGTGGGTGGTGGGTGGGGAATGAATTTCTTCGTCGTCCGCTTCCCACTCAAGCCGTACATAGTTCGACCAAGGGTCTCCTGACAAGGAGAGAGACCTCAATGAATTTAGCACGTCGCACAAGAGCGAGTGCTGAAAGATATCCACGGAGGTAAACTCCATGATCGGTGCCCAATAAGATTCGATAGGCATGGACGCAAGCGGTTCGGAGCCTGTGGCCGGGGACGAATCTAAGGGTCCGATGACACAAGTCTCATAGGAGGTGAAGTCAGTATTCGGCTCTACTCGCGTTGAGTGTGCGGCCTCCGTGGCGAGGTCCATCCACCCGTCCCAGGGCAGCACTGTCTGCTCGGAATTGAAATTTGGAAGTAGCGCGGTGTGCTCTTCAAACACCGTCGGCGGTAGAGCTAAGTCATGCTTTCGTCGTGTTGTCTTGGCGCTTTTGACATGGCCTCGAATCCGTCGAAGATCAAGTCTCCGCGGATGTCGGCAGTATAGTTCAAGCTTCCAAACCTGACCTGATGACTAGGGGCATAGCTCTCGATCTGCTCCAGATGGCCAAGTGAGTTGGCCCGCAGTACGAAGCCGCCGAATACGAAGATCTAACCGGGGAGAATAACCTCAACCTAGATCACATCGTTGTCGATGATCGAAGGAGCCATCAAGCCTTTATCGTGACAGCACAGTGGAACTCTCAATGAAAGCACCAATGTCGGTGTCAAAACCGGCGGATCTCGGGTAGGTGGTCCCGAACTGTGCGTCTAAGGCTGATAGTAACAGGAGGCGGGGGACACAATGTTTACCCAGGTTCGGGCCCTCTCGATGGAGGTAATACCCTACTTCCTGCTTGATTGATCTTGATGATATGAGTATTACAAGATTTGATCTACCACGAGATCGTAGTGGCTAAACCCTAGAAGCTAGTCTATGATTATGATTGTTGTTGTCCTCGGACTAAACCCTCCGGTTTATATAGACAGGAGGGATAGGAATTACATAGAGTCGATTCTGAGAAGGAGATCTACATATCCAAATTGCCAAGCTTGCCTTCCACACAAAGGAGAGTCCCACTGGACACGGGACGAAGCCTTCAATCTTGTATCTTCAAAGTCCAACAGTCCGGCCAAAGTATATAGTCCGGCTGTCCGAGGACCCCCTAATCCAGGACTCCCTCAGGGGGCGGCGCCCCCCTTTCCTTCTCCCTCTTTCCTCCTTCCTTCTCCTACTCCTACTACATGGAAAGGGGGCGAATCCTACTCCCAGTGGGAGTAGGAATCCCCATGGGGAGCGCCATAGGAGGGACGGCCCACCCCCTCCTCCACTCCTTTATATACGGGGGATGGGGCACCCCATAGACACACAAGTTGGTCATTGATCTTTTAGCCGTGTGCGGTGCCCCCCTCCAGCATAATCCACCTCCTTCATATCGTAGCGGTGCTTAGGCGAAGCCATGTTCCGTTAGCAACATCATCACCGTCATCACGCCATCGTGCTGGCAAAGCTCTCCCTCGAAGCTCTACTGGATCGTGAGGTTGCGGGACGTCCCCGAGCCGAACGTGTGCAGATCACGGAGGTGCCATACCTTCGGTGCTAGATCGGTCGATCGTGAAGACGTACGACTACATCAACCGCGTTGTCATAACGCTTCCGCTTACAGTCTACGAGGGTACATAGACGATACTCTCCCCTCTCGTTGCTATGCATCACCATGATCTTGCGTGTGCGTAGGAAATTTTTTGAAATTACTGTGTTCCCCAACAATACCTGCCTGGTTGTGTGGTGATGCTGGGGACAGGATGAGATTGCTCCCAGGTTTGGCCAACAACATGCATCTCTGACCACACGCTGGCTGTGTGACGGTATTCGGCCCGCTTCGAGATGTTCAAGCTCCCGTCAGCCGTTATCCCTCTGAATGTCAATTTTGCCCGGGATCAGATATTGAAGTGGATGCCGGATTGCAATGCTCATGGAGTGGCAGGTGATTGGCGGCTACCTACTCTTGACAAAGAACTTGAATGTTCCAGCGCCCTGGTGGGGAAGGTCGCCAAGGTTGAGACTGGTATGTACAAGCACACCTCCTCCATGGAGGAAGCGTATATCAGGAGGAGGATTGAGGAGGACAACACTGCCCGCATCACGGAGATGGCATGGGCCGTGAAGGCCGGGAAGGGAAAAGGGAAAGCTGAGGACGAGGGCTCCTCTCGTGGTGGCAGCGAGGTGCAGGCCACGAAAGAGGTTGCCAAAGAGAATCCTGCCGGGGACGGGACTGTCGGGCTTGATGCCCTAGCTGCCACGGCAGCAGAGCTCCAAGAGGAGGAGGAAGTGGGTGAGGTGGCGGGGCTCGAGGCGGAGTGGCTCGCGGCTGGACCCCAAGCCCCTGAGCTGATTCTGGATCAGCGTCCTTGCAGACATGCTGCTAACCGGGGCACAGTGGCCCCAAACCCAGCGCCTGCCTTCAAGAAGGTGAAGAAGACCACCACGAAAACCACCAAGACGGAAGTGGCATGTCAATAGTCTCCTCGCCTTGCCTAGATCAAGGCTTGCCTCGCCAAGAAATCAACGAATGTGGAAGTCGATTCCAGCTCTCACTCCGGCTCGAGCTCTTCGCAGAGCTCATCTCTATCCGAGCCCTCAGTGCCTCGGCTGGAGCTAGAGCTGCCGGAGAGCTTTACCCCACCACCCCAGAAGAGAGGCAGGGCGCCTTCACCGCCCATGGAGATCAATTTGACCTCCATGTGCATTGATGAAGAGTAAGGAAGATTTCCTTCCTCGCAATAGCTTCAGTATACTTGATTATCTTTGCTAACTAACCTCTTGTTTTGCTGTCGCTGGCAGAGAGGTGGAGGAGGACACGAAAACCCTCATCCACCGGTCGAAGAGGCTCAGGCGTGCTAGGATGTCGAAGGCTGTGGAGGACCTGGGCCTGGCGGGTAGCATCATGGAGGATCCTGCACCGAGCCCCCAGCCCAGCCCCCGGCCGGAAGGCGGAGGGCCGGTTCCCTCCGCCGAAGGTGACAGAGATGGGCTTCCCATTCCCCCGGCAGGAGGAAGCGGGGGAACATCGCAAGATGAGCATCCACTGGAAGGGCAGGTTCCTCCTGCTTACCCAGCCGAAGAACCCCTGGCAGGGCCTCCTGTGGTCGAGGCCGAGCGGAGTGTTGCCGCGACTGTCGCGGTAGGGGGTGGAGATCATGGCCCGGCAAGCTTCTTTAGGTACTTATCTTCCGATTTTCTTTCTTCTCCATTGTACATATCACTTTTCCCTATATCCTGGCGATCTGAAACATCTGTTTCTCTGTCATTCACCTTTCTTCCCTTCTGCAGTCCATCATGTCGAAGAGCTAGAGCTACTGGAGGAGGTGGCCAACATAGGGAGAGCTACCGCGGACGAGGCCGCTAAGGTTGCCACTGCGGAGGGGAACAGCCCCGTTGCCGAGAGCGCTCAGGATTCCTTGGCAGTGGTGGAGCATGCTTCAGAAAACTCCCTAGAGGCGGAAGTGGTGGTGGAGGGGAAAATTCCTCTCCAAACCATGGATCCCCTTTCCTCCTCCGGGCCCGCTATGGGGATCTCGTCGCCCCCCTTAAGCCAACTGGCACTGATGTTGGTGTAGCCTGGGGCTGGAGCCCCCGGTCCATCCATGGTGGCAGGCGCAGAGCTCGACGAAGAGCTTCAGCGCATCCGGGCGCCGCTGCACCAAGGGGTTGGAGAGGCAGATGATTCATTTGTCATCGCAATGGATTTGTCTTTCCTGGAGTCCATGGCGAAAGGTGTCAAGGAAATGCAGGCCCGACATGATTAGAAGTGGCAGGCAATCAAGGAGGCGGCGCGAGTCCACTTGCGAGGTGGACGGAAGGCTGAAGGAGTGTGCGGAGCTGCGCGAGTGGCAAGGCAAGCAATTCAAGGTGCTTATGAGGCAACAAGAGGCGTTCCTGATGATGAGGGAAGATGTCATGGCCCGTGAAGCATGCTTGGCGGACCGCAAGGTGCGCCTGGATGTCAGAGAGCAAGAGATCTCCCTCCGGGAGGAGAAGCTTGAAGCCACCCTCCGTGCCAAAGATGATGATCTGGAGGCCCTCGTGCAACAACGCAGCAAGGAGTTGGAGGACAAGCGCAAAGCTCCCCTGGATGCCCTCACGACCTATTCTGCCGCCCAGTTGAAGAATCTCACCGATGATCTAGCTGCTGCATCAACTGCCAAGGCTAGCTTCGACCAGCAGGTGACCAAACTGACTGAAGGGTTTGCCGGGAGCACCAAGGAGGTGGAGGCCCTCAAGGAGGAAGTATGAAATCTGAGAGGTTCTTCTGAATGACGTGCAATCGCAGCTTTCCTCCAAGACCCAAGGTCTTGAAACCGCCAATGGCACCATCACTGATCTGAAGGCTTGGATTGGCGCCTTGGAAAGCGCAGCACAGTCTAGCGGAACCCGCCAGCAGCAACTGTCCAGAGATCTGGACAATGCCCAGCGTCTTCAAAAGGAGGCAGAAGACCAGTTGGCGAATCAAACCGAGCAACTCAATCTCTGTATCAGGAGCCTGATCGATATCGCCATGCGCCTTGCTGTCCAGACCGTTGTGATTGGCATGGACGGGCCAGCTTTTTCAGTCAACAGGCACGAAGTCCCGAGCGTCAAGCTGGGATTCTTCTTCAACAAGCTGATCGACAAGCTAAAGGTGCACAAAGAGGGAAGGGCCAAGCGCTTTGCGACCGAGTCCCGGAATCTTTCCCACGATGCCCTCCTCATGGTCTTGAGCAACATCGCCTGCTGCCATCCGGAGCTCGACCTCGAAGACGGTTTTTGGAAGCCGCCAGCAGGCGCCGACATCTCAGCCGCCAATGAAAAAGCTACCCCTGTGGTCGCCAAGGTCCTTCGCGTCCCGACGGCTCCACGTGGTCGTCAGCCAAGTGATGAGTCGTTGTTTCTTTCACGCTATCCTGTAACAAGACATGATATATGCTTTGTGTTTGAGTACCATATTGTTTAATATTTGCGTGGAACTAACGTCTTGTACTTAATCTTAAATGCGCGTTTTATCCATCTGAACTTATATGCTTGTGTTCATACGATCGGTCCTTATGTATGTTCTAGTTGCTTGCCGGTATCATATTGCCACGATTGTCGTAAGGGTCCGGCCCTTAACACTCATCTTGGTGTAGATGCCTCCCTACAAGTTTTTCCTTGGTATCCCTAGACGCAATCTCTCATTCTGTGAGCGAGGCTCTAGACAGAATGAGGGTGCAGACAAAGAACTAGCCAAGGTACCATCGCATGAAGGATTCTTAGTACAAACATTTACTAAAGCAAAGGGATAAGCGAGCGCAAAAATTTGAGATGCATCAACAAGAAATGATTGTGTAGACTTAGCTTTTGTTCTTGTTCCTTCCCATCCCTTCCATTGCCGCATTTGGTGTGCCGCGATGCCGATAAGGCGAGAGGCCAATAGAATAGCTACGATTCCCGGCGAGGAACCAATACCGTCACATGTATGCGGAGGCAGCGGGATATGGTGTTGGGCCTTCCGGTCCCTCTTCTTCCCCACTTCTTCGAGCAATCCAAACATCCGTCGCATGGATATACCGGTCTTGGGCGGCCTTGCGGGCGCACTTGCAGAACCATCGACCAGCGTATTCATAGCGGTGCTTTATTCAGGATTTCCCCAAACAGGGTAAATACTGAACCGAGTATTGCGCGGTACTCGTCGACATTGACGATGCCAAGGCCAAAGCGGCTCGATTGCTGACGAAGAAAAGAGATGGAAAAGAGGAACCTCGTGCCCGCGCGCCTGGTCTCTTCTCTCCGAATGGCGCATGAGCGGCGGTCATGCTGCACGGGCCGCCGGGAGGAGCATACCACCGCCGTTAATGATCTTCATCGTGGTTGCGGCCACGGCGGAATGTGGTAATGAATAAAGTGTGCGGGGACGACCCTGCTCCCCCGCTCCGTCTTCGTATATCCGCAGGCGCTACTAACGTGAAAAGCTTTGGCTGGGCAGCCAAGGATACGACGCACTGCTCACACTCTCAGGTTCACGCAAGTGATCCCCTACCTGGCGCGCCAAAGATGTCGCGGGAAACCACGACCACCTATGGGACCAAGAGTCCCTTCCTGGTTCGGCGGGGGGATGTACGTTGCACAAAGCGGAGGGCGTGAGGCGGCAAGGCGGGGATCACACAGGCAGTCTTTACCCGAGTTAAGACGCCGTGAGGCATTAAAACCCTACTCCTGCTTTGGTGGATTGATGGTGGAAAAATAATGGTGAGCGTAACACGCTTTCCCGGTAGGGGTGCCTCGGGGCGAAACGGCTACGCACGTATGAGTATGTGTGGGGGTGGATTGGTTAACCCAGTGTCCAACCCTTTCAACGGTTGCCACGAGCCTCCTTTTATAGACAAAGGGGTCACCATAGTGGCAAATCAGTCATTACGCACTGGTAAGATATCAAATAGAGCTATCAGACCTAACTCTGCAGGTTGACAAAGCGCATTAAATGCGCCGCTCAACGTCACATCGTAGCTTGCCCGGCAGGCCCTGTCGGGCTGCTTTGCCAGCTTCACGCCTTCTTGCTCGACATGCCACAGGACGGGTGTCGCTCGTAGGTATTTCCTATAGAAAGTGGTTGCCATGTGGCAAATTGCGGCCACTTAGTCACTTTGGAACTTGACACCGCACCAATCGCCGACGTGCGTCGTGGTGAGATGGTGTGGTGAGGTGGTTCTGCCTCCGTGAGTCCCGCCAGGCCCTGCCGGGACGGCCTGGATGCTTGCTTCCGGGGGTGACCCCATCCTTGCTAGGCTCGCCTGCCCGGCAAGGGAGGCCTTTCCCTTGGTAGTGTCTTGCTCCTCTGGTTAATCTTTGTCCTCTTTTGCTGCACTTTGGTTCTTCAAAGAACTGGTTTCTTGTGCTTCGTTCTGAGCTTGAGAGTTGTAATCTTTCTCCCGTGCCTGTGGACTTCATCGTCCGTGCACGAGTCAGGGGAAAATAGGCACCCCTGTTTATTTCCTCCGACATCAGACATCTGATGTGTTCATAATTCAAAGATTAAACTTCTGAATATTCATCACGGGTTGACTTTCGCTGTATCGAGTCTTCCTTGAAAACTCTCATCTCATGTGGTGTATATGGTGGGCACTCTCTCTGATATATTCGACCATTGGTGATGGTCGCTCCTTCCTTCATCCCCGAGTGTATTACACAAAATTGTCTAGCAAACGGGAATGAAGGAGAAGTGACCCCCATGACAACAGTCGGGATTCTTCATCTCTGACATTTGCGACCGTCGGTGTTGGTCGCTCTTCTCTTCCTTCCCATGCATTATCAAAAGGTCTATCACGAGAAAGAAGAGGAAGAGCAACCCCCACGACAACAGTCAGCATTCTTCTTCTCTCATAAATGGTGGACACTCCCTCACAGTTTTTTGACTGTCATGTATGGAGTCCCAACAGACTTAAAGTTAACCCAAAATGTCACTTAATGCTCTTTCTGGCAAATCCAAGGCACTTTCGACATTTCCTACATTCTAGCACAAGCCATGCTAAAATTCATGGAAAAATCCAGCATGACCTTTGCTAAAAGGACATATCAAGCGCCTGAAATTAGCAGGAATGGAAATTAATCAACACTCCGGCAAAACGTGGGCCACTCTGAGGTGTTCCCTGCAAACATATGCCACTTGGGAAAGCACTAATAGTACACAACACTACATATGACATGTCACAGCTACTCATCCATGGAAATTGTCACAACTACTAATCCACTACTCTACTACATCTATCAAAACAACGACATCATCATCAACATGGGGATTTGGCTCGTCTCACCTCGAGGTCTGAGGGGGTCAGTGACGGGACGATGGCAGGGATGATGCAGGCCTCCTTAATTTCCGCAAAAATAAAATATAAACAAAAACAATTTATGTCTACCTTCTACAAAAAAATTATACCTATCTATACTATTCAAAAAAACTACATTCTATAATCAAAGTCTTACATATCAACTAAATCTATTAACTATGTTTGAATTTTACTAATTTACTAAAAGATCTACTCTATTCAAACACCTCCATTTACTAAAAAAATCTACTCTATTCAAACACCTACATTGAAAATATTCATTTCAAAAGACCTACATTTAATAAAAATATACTCTATTCAAAAGACCTACATTGAAATAATCTACATTCTATTCAATGCAAATAATCTACATTCTATTGTATTAAGAAACATTAAAAACTACATAATGCAAGAACATAGTGAGGAGAAATGAGGCGGGAGGAGGAGGCGGGGTGGGAGGAGGAGGAGGATCGAGGAGGAGGAGGAGGAGGAGGAGGAGGAGGGTGGGAGGAGAGGAGGAGGAGGAGGAGGGTGGGAGGAGGGCTGGCGGAGGAGGGCTTGAGGCGGAGAGGAGGAGGAGGAGGCTTGGCGGAGGATGGGGAGGAGGCGGTGGGAGGAGAAGGAGAGGAGGGCATACCGAGGAAGGAGGAGGGAGGACAGCGGCGGCAATCACGATGGCGGCAATGTCTGGCGGCGGAGGCGAGAGGGAGTGAGGGAGGAAGAAGAAGGTCGAGGCGCGGGGAGGAGAACTTGGGGATAAGGCACCCATATACTACAAAAATACACTTAGTGATGATACATGTTTGTCCACGATAGATCATGTTTTTTGTCATGCATGTACATCCATGGCGATTTTATAGCCAGAATCAAGATAGTCATACTGTCTTTGTCGTAGAAGTGTTCCATGACATTACCAAAATTATCATCACGGAAGTGTCCACTTCCATGATGATAAATCATGTGTCACATAAGTGCTTTCGTCAAGGGTGACCGACACGTGGCATCCACCGTAACGGGTCGCCATTAAGCTATCGGGTCCAGTTTTGGATCCGATAACCCGTTAATAGCCTGGACCAATGGGAATTTTCCACGTGTAAAATTCTGATTGGCGGAGAAACTACGTTCAGGCTCGTCGATTGGGTCGGATAAGGCGCCTATGATATGTCGACACGTCTTGACGGCACACCATTGGCCCATTTAGCTTACAAAGGCGGCTGTTTGACTTGGTCAAAGTTTGCGGCTGGCCCATGAAAAGCTTATTAATGGTCTCTTTGCAAATAGCCCATTTTACGGCCCAATAACTCACGACCCGTTAGGGCCTACCCGAAATCGGCCCAACAACGTCATGTGGGCCGTCGAATATAACACCAGGCCGTTACACTTTCGGCCCATGTATGGTGCACGACGTCTTTCAGCCCATATGAGGCCTTTCGTATCTTTAGGCCCTTTAGAGGCCCATGGTGACTCTAGGCCATAATGAACAGTAAATTGGTTTGTACCCATTAACAACCCATGATTCACATGGGCCGTTTCCAACCCATGTTAGCTTTCGGCCTACTGACGGACCATACGTTCTTGGGCTCCTTTCCATCCCTAGATTACTTCCGGGTCATTACTGGCCTGTTCCCCTAATGGGCCAAATTCAGCCAATGGCCAGAGTCGGCCCGTCTGTGGCATGTTAACCCGTTGCGCCATTTCTAGCCTGTCCTATATTCTGGCCCATTAACGACCCGTTATGCCTGTGACAGAATTAAGACTTTGCTCTCCTCCGGTGTGTTAATGGCCCGTTACCGTGCTGGGCCGATACCAATTACGCCCGTTTACGGACCATGTAGACCCATTTATCCAACGGCCCAAGGCCCATCGATTCTATGGCCCTGTTGGGGGCCCATTTATAGTCGGCCTGTAGGAGGCCCATGGATCCCATGGCCTGTAGCAGGGCCAAGGTTACCATGGTCCGTATATGGCCCATGGTTGTTGCCGCCACTAGCAAACCAGGGAAAAAGAAGACTAGGAAATAAATAAGCCCGAAACTAACGCTAGGCTATTAAGGCGATTGCACGGATTACAACCACTAGGCATCAAAGATCGCCACCAGTGCAAATATAGGGAAACACCTAAACTATACAAAAAATGGCTTGTTGTTTTCTTGAGCGGTGGCTGCCGTTAGAAACAAATTTTGTATCGCAACAAAACAAATTACAACTAGAAAACAAAAGGATGGCATAAAAGTTAACGATGCGGTAGATAAATGCTCCACGGAAGTTGAAGCTTTCAGTTCATTTGACTGGTATTACGTTTTCATGTTGTATTGTCCGATGGAGCACCATAACCTTCGCCTTCATTTCTCCTAGGTTCCCGAACAACATAGCAAATGTCTGATAGTCTGGTTTCAAAACCATGCATATTTGACGACATCGAACAATGTATGTCATTGTTTCAGAAAGGGTCTCTATTAGGGAATGGACTTGTATGCGGGCCTTGAGATATAACATTTTTTGAGCTTGCATATCTTGATCATGAGGCAGTTTGGGCGAGATTGCATTAACAACCAACCAGTATTACGAGGAATGTGCTTTTAGCCTTTGTTAGTGGATAGGTACCGACCCACTGCAGCAAGAGCTGACATTGCGGTTATAGTTGCCTCGCCGCCTTCAGAAGGTGTCGGTTCCACCATTTTTTCATAGCTTGCTGAAAAGTTGAGTTTTTACATTAGTAGTACCAGAATAGAAGATATTAAGGAGGCAGCAAAACCAAACAAAATAGCTTTGGTCTATATACAGAACTTATTTTGGTGAACCCATGTAAAATATTAGTTGTATTTACTGCAAAGTACATAATAAAACCAGGTTCCAAACATATGACCATGTATCATGGCTAATGTATTGTCTATTTATTCACATTGTATTGACAACTAAGGATGAAGAAATAAAGTTTATAATACGGTAAGCGTAGTATGACATCATTCATATACAAAACAACTGAGAACAGACAAACGGGCAATTGTAACGTTGTGTGGACAAGTCCAGCACGGAACTAGATTACAGATCATGATCAAAGGAACATACGCTAAGACAATTGTGTATCAAATTGAAAAGAGTAATAGACATTGGCTGCAAACCATGCAGTTCAAGGCACAAGCCAGAGTAAGTAGTAGTTAAAAAGCATGAGGATTAAGGACTTACAACAGTGTCTTTGACTGATGTAGTCATGCCCTTCGTCTTGTTGGGTGTGACAGTCCTTGAAGATTTCCACAACATTTGGTTCAGGTACTTTTGGGTCCTTGTGGGCTTTCCTCTGCATTTGGAACAAGTCAATATAGATCTGATAATATGGTACAACGAAAAGAGTGAACAACAACTAATTACAAGAGCCTCGCAGTGTGCAATATAGCTATGAGATCCTGTTGTTTGTTGGAATTTCACTTTCGTACGGTTGGCCTTGTTCTTTGAACAATTCACCTACGGGAAGATAGATTTGTGAGGCACATGCGTAAATAGGACTTCAACATGTGATATGATCACATATATATAATGTACCTGATACTTTGGATCAGACCAGTGTTTAACGAGGACTCTCCAGTCTTCATCCGATATATTTTCCGCTGGAGATGTTTGGGCAAGTTCACTATTACCCTTGCCTTCAAAGTGAGTTTTCCTCAAGTTATACTGATATTGTCATGAGCGGACTTGAAAACATGGGTGCAAGCTTAACTGGTTGCATCATCTTGGCTATCCAACTTAAACCTCATATGTTGAAAATTATGGGAGTCTCATTATCAGCAACCTAGAAAGTATGGGACAGAGCAACATGATATTACTTGTTTCCATACATAACCATACTTCTGAGATAAATGGTCGAGGAAGGTGTTGAACTAGGTTTCGTCTTTGTCATTCCTGTACTGAATCCATGTTGGGAGGATACGTACATGACACCTAACGGCAACCGCTACCTCTGATACTAACTTGGCTGACTTTGTAGCATCACGTGGCCTTTTTAAACCTGCCTCAAAACGGATCTCCATTCTTCCTCCTATAGATATAGATAACCTATCTAGCAATATCCCAGATGTTTGTTTCCTCTTGCGCCTAGGTGCTAGTCCAACAACGAACATAGGAAGTGTTGGTGTACATCAAACTGTGAGACTACATATAAAGAAGCATGCAACTGTAACTTGACTCCAACAAACTACCTTCTTGTCGTTGAAGTCACAAAGTTCATCGAATCTTGCCAACTCTTCTTGGGTCAAGAGTGCTTCGGAAGTAGTGTCAGGTGGAAAGGGAGCTTGGGAATGTGATGCTAGCTGAGTTGACTAACGAGTAACTCATGCAACTGGTGGTACTTTGGAAGGTGTTGCAAGAACTAGGGTTGTCTCTGGTTGTTTGGTGGCAGCTATTGGTTTCTGTTTGGCTTGTTCTGCAGCTCGCGTAGCACGGGATACCCTTTTTGTACAATTTTCCATTGGACTTTGACCTTCTATTGTACCATCAGTACCAGCAGAATCTGCAGGATTCTTCCGCTTCCTTTTCCCTGTCATTCTGCGTTCCTTCCTCTTTCTCTGTGCCATGTTAAGTCAAGCCGACGAGAAAAACGAATAACAATTTTGTTCTTCAGAACAAATTGATGCGTGATACAGACGAACTGAACTTTGATGTTAGACAACCACATGATAGGAGGATGAAATATGTACGAAAAACGGGACGACATGAGATAACCAGAACTATGATGTGTGAACTAAGCAGAAGACATTTCACTAAATTAGAAGCAACGCAATGGAAGGTAGACACCATATGAAAGATGCTACAAATATCACTCTGCCAAGTTAATCATGTCTCGTCATAAATGGCATTTAAACAAATGTGAAGCAGTACAAGAAATAAATCATATGCAAGATGCAAACAACATCACACTACCAAGTTAGAGGTCTCTCGTCATTAGTTCCATTGCATATTCACAACATTGCATATTCAGAGCTTATGATGTGTAAACTAAGGAGAAGGCATTTCAACAAATTAGAAGCAATGAAAGATAGACACCATATGTAAGATGCAATGAATATCACTCTACCAAGTTAAAACTATCTCGTCATAAGTGATGTCGGTGTCAAAACCGGCGGATCTCCGGTAGGGGGTCCCGAACTGTGCGTCTAGGCGGATGGTAACAGGAGACAAGGGACATGATGTTTTTACCCAGGTTCGGGCCCTCTCGATGGAGGTAAAACCCTACTCCTGCTTGATTAATATTGATGATATAGGTAGTACAAGAGTAGATCTACCACGAGATCAGAGAGGATAAACCCTAGAAGCTAGCCTATGGTATGATTGTTGTTCGTCCTACGGACTAAAACCCTCCGGTTTATATAGACATCGAAGAGGGTTAGGGTTACATAGAGTCGGTTAGAATGGTAGGAGATCTACATATCCGTATTGCCAAGCTTGCCTTCCATGCCAAGGAAAGTCCCATTCGGACACGGGACGAAGTCTTCAATCTTGTATCTTCATAGTCCAGGAGTCTGGCCAAAGGTTATAGTCCGGCTATCCGGACACCCCCTAATCCAGGACTCCTCGGTAGCCCTGAACCAGGCTTCAATGGCGATGAGTCCGGTCTGTGATTGTCTTCGTCATTGCAAGGCGGGTTCCTCCTCCGAATACTTCATAGAATATTTTGAACAAAAGGATAGTGTCCGGCTCTGCAAAATAAGTTCCACATACCACTGTAGAGACAATAATATTTACACAAATTCAATCTGCTGACGTATTTTGCAGCGTGACATTACACCACGGCCAAGCCTTTATTCGAATCGTTTTTATTGTCCCACCTCAGCGCGTTTAGCGAGGTGGTTTCCTTGGCACGTCATGTCAAAGCAGAGATCGTGTCCCCTTATTCCGGGATTCTCATCAATACGGGCGTGGATAACCCAACCGCGCCATTGATTACGGCGCTTGGGGGATAAGCGAGTTTTACCAGGCTGGTGGGGACGCATAGCTTCGTCCGCCCATATAAGGGGATAAGGATCCACCTTTTCACCTATGCCTTCTTCGTCCTTTGCTCATCCATTTCCGCGCACTCAAGCTCCAGCGCCGAAGTCCGCACACCCCACCTCAACCTTCTCCAGCCATGTCCGGAGCGGGAGGCAAGTGGATGGCCTCCTCCGTCACGGAGGGGCACATCAAAAAGCTGAGGAGGCCGGATACTTGTCCAACAACATCAGCGCACCGGCTCCCGACAAGGCAGCTCATCCACCCAGGCCCCATGAGAGGTAGTGTTCCTCACCCACTTCCTCCATGGACTAGGTTTTCCACTTCACCCATTTGTCAGGGATCATGTTCTACTACGGCCGGATTTCCACGATCGGCCCCAAATTTCATCCTCAACATCTCGGCGTTCATAAATGGTGTGCGAAACCTTCCTCTGCATCCAGCCCCACTTTGGCTTATGGTGAAGACCTTCAATGTCAAGCTGAAGGTAGTGGGCGGCCGCCAAGCCAGTCTTGGAGGTGCCATGGTGGGCAAGATGGCCAACGTCCTATGGCTCGAGGGCTCCTTCGTGGAGACCATAAAGGGGTGGCAATCGGGGTGGTTCTACATCACCGAGCAGCGTGACCCTAAATGGGCAGCGGCCCCCGAATTCCGATCTGGCTTCCCTACACGGCTCACCTCTTGGAAAGAGCGGGCTGGCGATGGGAGTAGTCGGGAAGAGCTGGCGGACTCCAAACCTGCGTCCTAAACCTGGTGAACAAGAAGCTCAAGCTTGTCAGCGTAGTCAGGTCATGCTCATCGCCGGATCCTCCCATGCCAACAATGGGCCTTCAACTTGTGGGAGTTTGATCCGGCCTGACCAAACCACAAGCGGGCTGTTCGACACTATGTATGCGAAGATGCTGGAAGGTGCTGTTCAAAGGCGCCGAGGCCCCGCATCCGCCTCCGAGGATCGCGGATTCAGCCTGTGACATGAGGCCAATGCGATGGCTATTTTACCCTTCTGAGGACACGTGTTTTTCATAGTTTTGACTCTGTCACGGGATCTAAACTCCCTTACCTTTGTGACAGGATTGGCGAGAAGGCGTCGAGCAGATTAATGTCCGGCTCCCTTGCCCGAAGACCCATGACGCCCGGCAGCGGGGCTGCTGGTTCCGGCACCCACGTGGTCTTGGGAGAAGAAAACCAAGAAAAGGCCACGGGAACTCAAAGGAGTTCCGGTGTCGAAATGATGTCGGACTCATCGTCCGAAGACTCCGGCGGACTCCTCCGTGAAAACAAGGAGGAGGAAGAGAGGCCTCTCCCAGTGAAGGAGAGAAGAAAGGAAGGCCGCCCGGTTGGGGAGGCGGAGGAATCAGAAGGAAGGACCCTTCCTCCGGACTACTCCACCAACGCCGACGACGGCGAAGAGGAGTGGCCACCAAGGGCCAAGCCCCTGGCGAAATCGTAAGTGTCCGGATACCAGAATAACTCATGGCGTTCCATTTGTCGCATAGTATCTTCTAACGCTGAATATGAACATGCAGCCCGCCCGAGGACGGGCTCGACGCTTCGACGATCGGCTCCCTGGGTTCGTCGGATGTGAATAGCACCTCACTTCTGGCCGCCTCCTCTCCTCGCGCTGCGGATGACGCCGAGGTGGGGTCCCAAAAGGGGCCCAGCCAGGAGGAGGTGGTCCAGGAAGCGCCGCAAGGCAACCTTCTGGACTCCAGGCGCCAAGGGGATAAAACCCCAAAGGGCTCTAAGTCGGGCCCTAGGCCGGACTCCGCACCGGAACCGGTGGTTAGGAGTCCGTGGCGGCCCCTCGTAAGAAGGGCAAGGCTGCGGCGCGGTGACCTCCGTCCAGCGGAGGCACGGATAATTCTTTGGAGGCAACTTAACGGCGCCTCCATCAGCGAGGACACCGCCTTTGTCATGAGTGTGGTGATCCGAGAAAGATTCGATCCATGAAGCGGGCTGGTGGCTTTAATGCCGACCTTCTAACGAGGCTTTGAGGTATGTATTTAAGATATTTAAAAATATTACCGCATAGGCGGTAGCCACGATGCTCGGTTTGGTGTTAGGAAAGAAAAGCCGGCGAGGATCTAAAAGATGTCTGTGAGGAGTCTAACATAAGTATGTCAATATGGGAATGCGAGGCTGACTGACCTTTAGCGCCTTGGCTGCGGAGGTCGATGCATTGAAGCGAGCCTCGGCGGTCCGAGCAGAGCTCGGCCTTGCCAAAAAGTAGCTCGAGGACAAGGAAGGTAAGTAATACCTTATGGAAGTATATAAAAGATCTGGTTGCGAAAAATGATAGGACTAACGTGAGTATTGCAGGGGCCACGAATGAGGTGGCGACCCTGAAGGAGGTGTTGTCCAAGGCCGAAAGTAATCTGACGCGGGCTACCAGCGAGAAGCAGCGAGGCGCGGGTGGCGGAGGTGCGCCAAGAGCTCACGCTCTCGTGGAAAAACACGAGAGTTTGGGCGTGACTCAAGACTCGAGAGTCAAGCTCGCCTCGGCCCTTGAGGCGCCAAATCTGCTAAGGCGAAGCCCAAAAAGCCCTCCGGGAAATTGAGGTGATGAAGAAGATAGCGGCGGGTAAGGCATTCTTTATGCAAAGCAAGCACGTGAAAGTGAATTACTTGTTACTTACCGAATCCGGAGCTCTCCGGGAGCATTCGCGAGATCTGCCGCGGTTTGTCCGTATTTGCCGCATTCTACGAAATTTGAGGAGGGAGCTTCGGCGGAGAAGGTGTTACGGTCTCGGTATCTTTGAGGCGGACACGGTGCCCTTGGCGACCAGCTAAAGCAGCTGGTCGAGCTCCATAAGGTGGCGAGCAGGCCATGAAGGGCCTCATAGTCCGGCTGTGGCACAGGAGGCCACACACAGGAGCTTCACCGGGATGGTGAGGCGGCTGGTGGGCGCTTGTCAGGTGGATTGGAGTCATCAGCGCTCCGTATGCATAGAAGGTGCCGTGGGGCCTTGCCCGTGCTAAGGTGCCTTTGGGGCAAGATGGACTGAGAAGCTTGTGACAGACGGACCACCACGGGCAAGGAGCATCATGCAAGCTGAGATGTATTATGAGGCGTCTGAAGGGTGCCGCCTTATAAGCGGATGAGTGCTCCAAAGATGTAATTTTGAGTAAACTTCGCATTTGTGATCTGTCTGCTGGAAACTTGTTCATATCGCTAAGCAGCTTGTGAATTTAAAATATTACCTTCTATGCGGCCGTTTATTAAGTTTGAGAGATGGCGAGTGGTAAACTTACGCCCCCATGCCACAGTGATGGGGTGTTCGGGATAAACTTGGCGCTCTTTTTCCCATTCTTGGGTCCTTCGAGGGAGGCGCTCAATCACAATGGACAAGGCAAACGGACTATAATGCTTGAACACTCTCACTTAGCCATAGAATTCTATAATTTTAAATTTCGGCGAAGCCCCTAGTATTCGGAAGACCGAATTCGGGCGCTATCCACGCCTAGGCCGGACAAAGCCGGCTCCTTGCTCTAAGCGGCATAAATCTTTAGGGACTCGAAAACCTCTCGAACAGCGACCAGCTCTCGCCCTATCATGTCAGTCAGTTTTAGCTTTCTCCACTGAGGTGCTTAGCCCAGCTCAGCAGGGCACAATCGCGGTGGTTCTCCCAGTGATACCTTAGCCGATATAACGGAACGTAAGGTACCAAAACATGGGAGCCGGGCAAATCCAACTATTGACCCAAGACATTATTCGGAGCCGATGCATATAATGCTATAAGTTCGGGGCGCCGCACTTGTGAAAGTGTTCGGACTTCTCACACCGTATTTTGGGGTACATAAGCCCCTGGTGTATTTAGCCGTACCAAAGTGTACGGGTGCAACATGTCATTAATGAACATATATAGATAGAAAAAGGAATGCAATAATAGGCAAAATCTATGTATTGTTTATTAGAAAAGGCTGTGGTAAAAGCAGAACGATACAAATAGTGCAATAAGCAAGGGACGGGACTATTTGACATGTCCCCCTCCAGGGGCGAGCTGCGGAATGATATGTGAAACAAGTATACTGCTCGTTATAGAGACCACCTGGACACTCGATGTAGCTTTTTGCTTCCCTGGCTATTGCATCGTGTGTTCGGCGATTCTAATGCCGGACAGGGCTTCTGAAGAACGGAGTCCTGAAAAAAAGAAAAAAAAGAATGACACAATCGGGAGCCCCTAGTGCGGTTGAGCCGCATTACGGGCATGCCATGGTCGTGCCCTCCCCTATGCCCATGGTATTTCCAGGCGTAATTGTATGCAGCGTAATCTTGGTTCGCAATTTCGCGAGGGCTGGGGTTGGGGCCGCATTACTCTGGCGATGCTCGGAGCGTGCGAGCGGTCTTGTTGTAGTTACTCGGTAGGCGGCAGCGGTGTCCGGACGTTTAACTCTTGGGCTCGAGAATTGCCTTGAGAGGCTGCTTTGTACTTCCTCGCGAGGGCCGCCGTATGCTCGCCGTTCGGAGAAGGCGTTCGGTGTTTCCATTGGCCGTAATGACTCCTCGAGGGCTGGCATCTTGAGCTTGAGGTATGCGTGGTGCGGCACCGCATTGAACTTTACCGTCACGGTTCGCCCGGCGATCGCGTGATAGCCGCTGAGCAGGACTATGTCGAAGATTAACTCCTTGCTTGGAAATTGTCCGGGATCGAATACCACTTCAAGTGTGGCGAGCCTGTCTGATTGGCCTCTACACCTGGTATGGCGCCTTTAAAGGTCGTCTTTGTGGGTTTAATCCTTGAGGGTCTATGCCCATTTTTGCCTTTGTATCTGATAAAGCGAGGTTAGAACTCTTGCCGCCATCCATCAGGACTCTAGTGAGGTGAAATCCATCAATGATTGGGTCTAGAACCAATGCGGCGAATCCGCCATGGCGGATGCTAGTGGGGTGGTCCCTTTGATCAAAAGTGATTGGGCAGGAGGACCACGGGTTGAACTTTGGGGCGACTGGCTCCATCGCATATACGTCCCTAAGTGCACGTTTCCGCTCCCTTTTGGGTATGTGGGTTGCGTATATCATGTTCACCATCCGCACTTGTGGGGGGAAGCCCTTCTGTCCCCTATTGTTCGTCGGCCGGGGCTCGTCCTTGTCATCGCTATGCAGCCCCTTGTCATTGTTTTCGGCATTTAACTTGTCTGCCTGCTTGAACATCCAACAGTCCCTGGTGGTGTGGTTAGCTAGTTTTGAAGTGTCGTGTATCTGGCACGAGCGATCAAGTATTCGGTCCAAATTGGACGGGCCCGGAGTATTTCTTTTGAATGGCTTTTTCCGCTGACCGCGTTTAGAGCCTATGAATCCGGCATTGACTACCGTATCCTCAACATTATCGCCGTTAATGCGGCGCTTGTGCTTGTTGCGACGCGACCTGCCATTGCTGTCCTTGGTATCCGAATTACCAGGGCTCTTGGTCATGTTGTGACTATGAGCTAGCCAGCTGTCCTCTCCCGCGCAAAAGCGGGTCATGAGTGTTGTGAGGGCTGCCATGGATTTCGGCTTTTCCTGTCCTAGGTGCCGGGCAAGCCACTCGTCGCGGATGTTATGTTTGAAGGCTGCAAGGGCCTTTGCATCTGGACGGTCAACGATTTGATTTTTCTTGGTTAGGAACCGTGTCCAGAATTGTCTGGCCGATTCCTCTGGCTGCTGAATTATGTGGCTTAGGTCATCGGCGTCTAGTGGTCGCACATAGGTGCCCTGGAAATTGTCGAGGAATGCAGCTTCCAGGTCTTCCCAACAACCAATTGACTCTGCTGGCAAGTTGTTAAGCCAATGCCGAGCTGGTCCTTTAAGCTTGAGTGGGAGGTATTTGATGGCATGTAGATCATCGCCGCGGGCCATGTGGATATGAAGGAGATAGTCCTCGATCCAAACCACAGGATCTGTTGTGCCATCATAAGATTCAATGTTTACGGGTTTGAAACCCTCGGGGATTTGACGATCCATCACTTCATCTGTGAAGCATAATGGGTGTGCGGCGCCTCTGTATTGGGCTATATCACGACGCAGCTCAAATGAGCTTTGTCTACTGTGTTTGGCCCGGCCGAAATTGCAGTATCCGGCGTGACGGTTATCATCACGTGTCAGGCGCGCGATCCGTGAATCGATCTTGTTTGCCTTGCCTTGTCCTCAATATATCTAAATGAGTCGGCGCCTTTCCCAGCGCCTTGGTACTCTTTAAGCGGCGAGTGCGGCTTGAGTGGAGGCGAGAGGCCTCTCTGTCGTGGCCACGAGGTGGCCGGTCGGTCGTATCATGCGCTGGTGATGTAGGTTTAGGTGCTTCCTCCTCTAATCGGGGTAGCAGCCTGCGTTTTGGGTAGCTCTTGGAGGGGTGTTCGAGTTCGTACTCTTCGGCCGCAAGGACTTCAGTCCATCTGTCGGCTAGCAAGTCTTGGTCAGCTCTAAGTTGTTGCTGCTTTTTCTTGAGGCTGCTTGCCATGGCCATAAGCCTTGTTTGAAACGCTCTTGTTCGACGGGATCCTCAGGCACGACAAATTCTTAAATAAATCGAGGCTTGCCTCGTCTTGGAGGAGGCATGTAATTATCGTCCTCTACCTCTCACATGCGCCACTCTCTCATGGGGCTGGCTTCTCCATCCTCTGCGCTGAATCCTGCTTTGGAGGGTTGTCTTCGGCACTATCAGGGGTGTTATTGTCTCCGTGCGGAATCACCGTTTTCTTTGTGGCGGGATTTAAATGGCGTCGCTGAAGCCGGCCTTAGGCTGTTTCTTGGAGGGTCATCCTCCGTTGTTCCATCGTCGTTCCCTTCTTTTGGGATGTCCACCATGTATATGTCATATGGCGAGGTGGCCTTCCGGTGCCCTATAAGCGCTGGTTCTTGAGTAAATCTCCTGCATCATCGTCCATACCGTCGATGTCTTGGTCGAAGTCGAGCATGTCGGTTAAATCATCGACAGTGGCTACAAAGTGGGTGGTGGGTGGGCTTTGAATTTCTTCGTCGTCCGCATCCCAACCTTGCTGACCATAGTACGGCCAGGGCTCTCTTGATAAAGAGAGAGACTTTAGTGAATTCAGGATGTCACCAAAGGGCGAGTGCTGAAAGATGTCCGTGGCGGTGAACTCCATGATCGGCGTAACCCGGATTCGATTGGCGGTAGCGGAGCGTTGGTCGGAGAGAGTCCGGCACCGTGGAGTCTGAGCCGCCAAAGGATAGGGTTGGTGTTCGGCTCAATCGCGGTAGAGATCGCAGCCCCAAAGGCGGTGTCCAGCCACCCGTCCTCGATCGGTTGATCGGCTCGAGCTAAGGGTCGGGCGGACAGTGCGGCCTCGAGGGCACTATTCGGTGAGAGCTAGATCGTGCCCATCGTGGCGATCTTGTGGCGCTTGGCTGTGGCTCGAACCGTCGAAGATCAAGTCTCCATGAATGTTAGCCGTGTAGTTCAAACTTCCAAATCTGACACGATGGCGGTAGCGTAGCTTTCAATCTGCTCCGGATGGCCAGCGAATTGGCCCGTGGTGCAAAACCGCCCGAATCTGAAGATGCATGCGGGGAGAAAAGTCTCACCCTGGACCGCGCCGTTATTGATGATCGGAGGAGCCATCGGGCCTAAAGATGGCGACACGGAGGAACTCTCAATGAAAGCACCAATGTCGGTTGTCAAAACCGGCGGATCTCGGGTAAGGTGTCCCGAACTGTGCGTCTAGGCGGATGGTAACAGGAGACAAGGGACACGATGTTTTTACCTGGTTGGGCCCTCTCGATGGAGGTAAAACCCTACTCTTGCTTGATTAATATTGATGATATGGGTAGTACAAGAGTAGATCTACCACGAGATCAGAGAGGCTAAACCCTAGAAGCTAGCCTATGGTATGATTGTTGTTCGTCCTACGGACTAAAACCCCCCGGTTTATATAGACACCAAAGAGGGTTAGGGTTACACAGAGTCGGTTACAATGGTAGGAGATCTACATATCGTATTGCCAAGCTTGCCTTCCACGCCAAGGAAAGTCCCATCCAGACACGGGACGAAGTCTTCAATCTTGTATCTTCATAGTCCAGGAGTCTGGCCAAAGGTTATAGTCCGACTATCCGGGCACCCCCTAATCCAGGACTCCCTCAAGTGCCATTTCAACAAATTAGTAGTACAAGCTAGAAAAGAATGCGGGATGTAACCTATATCACACTCCCAAGTCAAACGTGTCTTGTGATAAGTGATTGTTGCAGGTTGCACAACAGTAGTACTTTGATGTAAGAACATGGTGTGATAGGCGGATATTGTATGTTCTAGAAAGCGAGGAACACGTGTCTTATTCACAAGTATAATGTGTAAAGTAAGCAGATGGAATTCAACAAAATTAGAAGCAATACAAGCTAGACATCATACATAACATGCAACCACATATAATAGTGCCAAGTTAGAGGAGCACCTGTGATGGTGCACTAGGGGGGACGTGCTCATCATCAACACAACTACGTTGAGTGTCTATGGATGTGTTGTCTTGCAACTATTCTTGGGGGTGGTGGAGTAGAATCAATAGAGGCCCTCCGTTTGGAAGGAGCACCTATATCTGCTGCCTTGCTACTTTCCTTCCACTTTATTGATTTTGAATTGTCAAGTAAAACCGACAAGAAAAAGCAATAAAATTCACTCTTTATAACTCATTCGTGCATGGTATTGACAATCACTACTTTGATGTAAGGCAAACACATGATTCCAGGATGGAATATGTACGAAAAACAGATGGCATGGCATATTCACAACTGTTTGTGTAAACTAAGCAGAAGCCATTTCCACAAATAAGAAGCAATGCAAGCTAGACACCACATGAAAGATGCAACCAATATGACTCTGCCAAGTTAAAAGCGTCCCATCATAAATGGTGTTTCAACAAATTAGAAGCAGCACATGGTACAAATCATATGAAAGATGCAACTAATATCACACTGCATATACTAAAGGTGTCTCGTCATATTGATTCATGAAGGATACAAAAAAACAATAGTTTTATGTAAGGACATGCTTAATAGACAGATGTACTATGTACTAAAAACAGGAAGGCATGTCACATTACTTGGTATAATGTATAACCTAAGCAGAATAGCATATGCAATTTAACCAGATTGGAAGAATTACAATATAGACACCATATGCAACATGCAACCACATATCACACTGCCAAGTTAGAGCAAGCACCTATGATGCTCGTGTAGGGGAAATCGGTAATCAACTCTGAGCTGAATTCACTATCTTCATCTAGCCTTGTTGTTTCTTGAGAATCATGTGGGGAGGCTGACGCTACATTGTTTAAATCAGGATCTTTTCTCACAGTAGTCCACTGGCCTGACTGCCTCATCATAAGTGATTGATGAGGGATACACAAGAACATTAGTATGTAAGAACATGGTTAATAGACAGATTTACTAGTATGTACCAAAAACAGGAAGGCATGTCATATTCAAAGGTATAATGTGTAAGCTAAGCAGATGCAATTTAACCAATTTGGAAGCAATACAAGCTAGACATACGGCTGGAGTGGTGTGCATGATCATCGAGGACCTGAGAGCCTAGTGGGAGGCGGGTTGCTTCGCCACCATAGTGGCTTTTAGTTTAGCTTCGGTGATGCATGTATGTCTTTGGTCTTGTCCTTTGGCTCGGCGATTACCACGACTAACTATTTGTCTTCTGGTGCTCCGGGATGGTGGTTCATGTAAAAATATCTTTCCTAATCTTAATAAAGACGACTTGACCTTCGAATACAAGCTAGACACAATATGCAACATGCAACCACATATGACACATGAAGTTAAAGCAAGAACACAGGATGGTGGTTCATCGCGAGCGAGGTCATCAACTCCAGAGCTACGTTTACCGTCTCCATCTGCTGACACTACACCCTTTATAAGGCTGAAACGTGTCTGGCCTAGTCGCGTACCACGCTAGAGCGACTTCTCTCTTTTCTTTTCTGCTTCTGTCAAGGCAGCAGAGTCTGAAATTCCCTTGCATAAAAACACAATAGTGAGAGTATGGGTGAAGTGTGTGCAGAACTAGTGCCTTTGTAAAAGTAGCAGAATAGCGGTGGCTGAAAAATAAATGATAGGAGACATATGATAGATCTACAACATTGCATGGCAAACAAAATTAGATTCTACTCCGTATGATTTTGTAATATATGAGCACAGGAATGGCCTGGAAATGCAGGTACTCCTCCAGCACACCACCACATGTGGTCCTATAAAAATAACGATCATTGAAAATAATCGTCGATCGATTTTTTATGAACCGTCCGATCTATAAGGAACGGGCAGATGGCCTTCGTCTACCTCCTGCCAGTCACTGTTGACGATCTTTCTCAAACCGCCAGCGACCACCAGCCCAGATCCCTGCCTCCGCCGCCCCGCCCTCCCCTCGACCTCACACCACCGCCATGCTTGGCAGCGCCCCCAGGCCATCCCTTTAATCCTAACCGACCTCCAGATCGGGCGCCAGCAGCTCTAGGCCCCACACGCCCCTAAGATAAACACCGAGGTGCTTCTTCCCCGACGTAATAGGCATACTAGCGCATGTTATGTGCTAACTCTTGAGTACTGTGTTGTTTTCCCTTGAAGAGGAAAGGGTGATGCAGCAAAGTAGCGTAAGTATTTCCCTCGGTTTTTTAGAACCAAGATATCAATCCAGTAGGAGACTACACGCAAGTCACCTTGCACCTACACAAACAAATAAGAACCTTGCAACCAACACGATAAAGGGGTTGTCAATCCCTTCTGACCGCTTACAAGCTGTGAGATCTGATAGAGATGATAAGATAAATAAATATTTTTGGTATTTTTATGATATAGATTGAAAGTAAAAGATTGCAAAGTAAAATAAATTGGAAACTTATATGATGGAAGATAGACCCGGGGGCCATAGGTTTCACTAGTGGCTTCTCTCAAGATAGCATAAGTATTACGGTGGGTAAACAAATTACTGTCAAGCAATTGATAGAAAAGTGTGTAATTATGAGAATATCTAGGCATGATCATGTATATAGGCATCACGTCCGCGACAAGTAGACTGAAGCGATTCTGCATTACTACTATTACTCCACACATCGACTGCTATCCAGCATGCATCTAGAGTATTAAGTTCATAAAACGAGCAACGCATTAATCAAGATGACATGATGTAGAGGGATAAACTCAAGCAATATGATATAAACCCCATCTTTTATCCTTGATGGCAAAAATACAATCGTGCCTTGCTGCCCTAACATCCTTTGGGAAAGGACACCGCAAGATTGAACCCAAAGCTAAGCACTTTTCCCATTTCAAGAAAGATCAATCTAGTAGGCCAAACCAAACTGATAATTCGAAGAGACTTGCAAAGATAACAAATCATACATAAAAGATTTCAGAGAAGAATCAAATATTGTTCATAGATAATCTTGATCATAAACCCAAAATTCATCGGATCTCGACAAACACACATAAAAATAATTACATCGAATAGATCTCCAAGAAGACCGAGGAGAACTTTGTATTGAGATGCAAAGAGAGAGAAGAAGCCATCTAGCTAATAACTATGGACCCGAAGGTCTATGGTAAACTACTCACACATCATCGGAGAGGCTATGGTGTTGATGTAGAAGCCCTCCATGATCGTTTCCCCCTCCGTCGGAGCTCCGGAAAAGGCCCCAAGATGGGATCTCTTGGGTACAGAAGGTTCCGGCGGTGGAAATAGGGTTTCGTGGTTCTCCTGGATGTTTTCGGGGTATATGGAAATATATATGAGGAAGAAGTAGGTCGGTGGAGCTGTGAGGTGCCCACTAGGGTTGGGGGCGCGCCCAGGGGGGCAGGCGCGCCTGCTTGCCTCGTGGCCTCCTCGCTTCTTTCTTGACGTCCACTTCAGGTCCCCTGGATCACGTTTGTTCCAAAAATAACTCTCTCGAAGGTTTCATTCCGTTTGGATTCCGTTTGATATTCCTTTTCTGCGAAACACTGAAATAGGCAAAAAACAACAATTTGCACTAGGCCTTGGGTTAGTAGGTTAGTCCCAAAAATAATATAAAAGTGTATAATAAATCCCATTAAACATCCAAAACAGATAATATAATAGCATGGAACAATCAAAAATTATAGATCGTTGGAGGCGTATCAAGCATCGAGGCTTAATTCCTGCTCGTCCTCGAGTAGGTAAATGATAAAAACAGAATTTTTGATGTGGAATGCTACCTAGCATAATTATCAATGTAATTTTCTTTATTGTGGCATGAATATTCAGATCCGAAAAATTCAAGAAAAAAGTTTAATATTGAGATAAAAATAATAATACTTCAAGCATACTGACTAAGCAATCATGTGTTCTCAAAATAACATGGCCAAAGAAAGTTCATCCCAACAAAATCATATAGTTTGGTCATGCTCCATTTTCGTCACACAAGAATGCTCTCATCATGCACAACCCTGATGATAAGCCAAGCAATTGTTTCATACTTTAGTAATCTCAAACTTTTTTCAATTTTCACGCAATACATGAGCGTGAGCCATGGATATAGCACTATGGGTGGAATAGAATATAATGATGGGGGTTATGTGGAGAAGACAAAAAGGAGAAAGTCTCACATCGTAGCGAATAATCAGCGGGCTAGGGAGATGCCCATCAATTGATGTCAATTCAAGGAGTAGGGATGGCCATGCAGCAGATGCACTAGAGCTATAAATGTATGAAAGCTCAACAAAAGAAACTAAGTGGGTGTGCATCCAACTTGCTTGCTCCACGAAGACCTAGGGCATTTGAGGAAGCCCATTGTTGGAATATACAAGCCAAGTTCTATAATGAAAATTCCCACTAGTATCTGAAAGTGAGAAAACAAGAGACTCTCTATTATAAAGATCATGGTGCTACTTTGGAAGCACTGCGTGTGGAAAAAGGATAGTAGCATTGTCCCTTTTTATTTCTTTTTTTTGGCCTTCTTTTTTTATTTGGGACAATGCTCTATTAATGATGATCATCAAACTTCTATTTATTTACAACTCAATGATTACAACCCGATACTAGAACAAAATATGACTCTATATGAATGCCTCCGGTGGTGTACCGGGAAGGGCAATGAATCAAGAGTGACATGTATGATAAATTATGCATGGTGGCTTAGCCACAAATACGATGTCAACTTCAAGATCATGCAAGGCAATATAACAATGATGAGGCGTGTCATAATAAATGAAACGGTGGAAAGTTGCATGGCAATATATCTCGGAATGGCTATGGAAATACCATAATAGGTAGGTATGGTGGCTATTTTGAGGAAGATATAAGGAGGTTTATGTGTGATAGAGCATATAATATCACGGGGTTTGGATGCACCGGCGAAGTTTGCAACAACTCTCAAGGTGAGAAAGGGCAATGCTGCAGTGCCGAAGAGGCTAGCAATGATGGAAAGGTGAGAGTGCGTATAATCCATGGACTCAACATTAGTCATAAAGAACTCACATACTTATTGCAAAAATCTACAAGTCATCAAAAAGCAAGCATTACGCGAATGCTCCTAGGGGATAGATTGGTAGGAAAAGACCATCGCTCGTCCCCGACCGCCACTCATAAGGAAGACAATCAAAGAACACCTCATGTTTCAAATTTGTTACACAACAGTTACCATACGTGCATGCTATGGGACTTGCAAACTTCAACACAAGTATTTCTCAAATTCACAGCTACACAACTAGCACAACTCTTATATCACCATCTTTATATCTCAAAACAATTATCAAGTATCAAACTTCTCATAGTATTCAATGCACCTTTTTATGAAAGTTTTTATTATACCAATCTTGGATGCCTATCATATTAGGACTAATCTCATAACCAAAGAAAATTACCATGCTGTTCCAAAAGATTCTCAAAATGATATAAGTGAGAGATCAATAATTTCTATAAAATAAAAACTACCACCGTGCTCTAAAAAGATATAAGTGAAGCACTAGAGCAAAATTATCTAGCTGAAAAGATATAAGTGAAGCACATAGAGTATTCTAATAAATTCCGATTCATGTGTGTCTCTCCCAAAAGGTGTGTACAGCAAGGATGATTGTGGTAAACTAAAAATCAAAGAAGCAAATCATACAAGGCGCTCCAAGCAAAACACATATCATGTGGTGAATAAAAATATAGCCTCAAGTAAAGTTACCGAGTGGGCGAAGGCGAAAGAGGGATGCCTTCAGGGCATCCCCAAGCTTAGGCTTTTGGTTGTCCTTGAATTTTACCTTGGGGTGCCTTCGTCATCCCCAAGCTTAGGCTCTTTCCACTCCTTATTCCATAATCCATCAAATCTTTACCCAAACTTGAAAACTTCACAACACAAAACTCAACAGAAAATCTCACGAGCTCCGTTAGTATAAGAAAACAAACCACCACTTAAGGTACTGTAATGAACTCATTATTTATTTATATTTGTGTTAAACCTACTGTATTCCAACTCCTCTATGGTTCATACCCTCCGATGCTAGCCATAGATTCATCAAAATGAGCAAACAACACACGAAAAACAGAATCTGTCAAAAACAGAACAGTGTGTAGTAATCTATAGGTTTCGAATACTTCTGTAACCCCAAAAATTCTGAAATAAATTGATGGACGTGAGTAATTTATCTATTAATCATCTGCAAAAAGAATCAACCTAATCGCACTCTGCATTAAAAAAATGGCAGCAAATCTCGTGAGCGCTAAAGTTTCTGTTTTTTACAGCAAGATCGCAAAGACTTTCCCCAAGTCTTCCCAAAGGTTCTACTTTGCAAAGACACTAATTAAACATAAAAAAACACAACCATAACAGAGGAAAGATGAATTATTTATTACTAAACAGGAACAAAAAGCAAGGAACAAAAATAAAATTGGGTTGCCTCCCAACAAGCGCTATTGTTTAGCGCCCCTAGCTAGGCATAAAAGCAAGAATAGATCTAGGTATTATCATCTTTGGTATGCAATCCATAAGTGGCTCTCATAATAGATTCATAAGGTAACTTAATTTTATTTCTAGGAAAGTGTTTCATGCCTTACCTTAACGGAAATTGGAATCTAATATTCCCTTCTTTCATATCAATAATTGCACCAATCGTTCTAAGGAAAGGTCTACCAAGAATAATGGGACATGTAGGATTGCAATCAATATCAAGAACAATGAAATCTACAGGCACATAATTCCTATTTGCAACAATAAGAACATCATTAATCCTTCCCATAGGTTTCTTAATAGTGGAGTCCATGAGGTGCAAATTTAAAGAACAATCATCAAATTCACGGAAACCTAACACATCACACAAAGTTTTTGGAATCGTGGAAACGCTAGCACCCAAATCACATAAAGCATAGTATTCATGTTATTTAATCTTAATTTTAATAGTAGGTTCCCACTCATCATGAAGTTTTCTAGGGATAGAAACTTCTAATTCAAGCTTTTCTTCATAAGACTGCATTAAAGCATCAACGATATGTTTGGTAAAAGCTTTATTTTGGCTATAATCATGCGGAGAATTTAGCACGGATTGCAACAAGGAAATACAATCTATCAAAGAGCAATTATCATAATTAAATCCCTTGAAATCCAAAATAGTGGGTTCGTTGCTATGTAAAGTTTTAATCTCTTCAATCCCACTTTTATTAATTTTTGCATCAAGATCTAAAAAATCTGAATCATTGGGACGCCTTTTAACTAAAGTTGACTCATCTCCAGTCCCATCATTATAAAGATTCATATTGCAAAGCAAAGATTTAATAGGAGACACATCAATCACTTTTAGATCTTCATCCTTATTATCATCAAAACTAGAAGAACACGCCTTTATAAAGCAACCATTTTTGCACGCATCCTAGCGGTTCTTTCTTTGCACTCATCAATGGAAATTCTCATGGATTTGAGAGACTCATTTATATCATGCTTAGGTGGAATAGATCTAAGTTTCAAAGAATCAACATCAAGAGAAATTCTATCCACGTTCCTAGCCAACTCATCAATCTTAGACAATTTTTCTTCAATCAAAGCATTGAAACTCTTTTGCGAACTAATAAATACTTTAATACTAGATTCAAAATCAGAGGGCACCTTATTATAATTTCCATAAGAATTGTTGTAGGAATTACCATAATTATTAGAGGAATTACAAGGATACGGCCTAGGATTAAAGTTTCCTCCATACGCGTTGTTACCAAAATTGTTCCTACCAACAAAATTCACATCCATAGATTCATTATTATTCTCAATCAAATTAGACAAAGTGTGACGCCCCTGATTTGACCGTACACTAATCATACACGCAAATGTGTATGATCAAAATCAGGGACTCACGGGAAGATATCACAACACAACTCTAGACACAAATTAAAATAATACAAGCTATATATTACAAGCCAGGGGCCTCGAGGGCTCGAATACATCAGCTCGAAAACAAACAAGTCGTGGAAGCTTAACAGTATACAGTACAGACATAAGTTAAACAAGTTTGCCTTAAGAAGGCTAGCACGAAAGTAGCAACGATCGAAAAGGCGAGGCCTCCTGCTTGGGACCTCCTAACTACTCCTCGAAGCCGAACTCCACGTAGTAGTAAGCACCTCCAGTGTAGTATGAGTCGTCGTCGATGGTGGCGTCTAGCTCCTGGGCTCCAACATCTGGTTGCGAGAACCAGGTATAGAAAGGGGGAAAAGAGGGAAGCAAAACAACCGTGAGTACTCATCCAAAGTACTCGCAAGCAAGGAGCTACACTACATATGCATGCATTGGTATCAAATGGAAAAGGGTATCATATGTGGACGAGCTGCAGAATGCTTAGGAATAAGAGGGGATAGCTAGCCCTATCAAAGACTAAACACGGCAACCTCCATCTTGCAGCATGTAGAAGAGAGTAGATGGTAAGTTCACCAAGTATCATCGTATAGCATAATCCTACCCGGCGATCCTCTCCTCGTCACCCTGTGAGAGAGCTATCACTGGTTGTATCTGGCACTTGGAAGGGTGTGTTTCATTAAGTATCCGGTTCTAGTGGTCATAAGGTCAAGGCACAACTTCGGGTCATCCTTTTACCGAGGGACGCGGCTATTCGAATAGATCAACTTCCCTGCAGGGGTGCACCACATTTCTCAACATGCTCGATCCCCTTTGTCCGGACACACTTTCCTGGGTCATGCCCGGCCTCGGAAGATCAACACGTCGCAACCCCACCTAGGCACAACAAAGAGGTCAACACGCCGGTCTAAATCCTAAGCGCGCAGGGGTCTAGGCCCATCGCCCATTGCACACATGCACGTTGCGTACGTGGCCGGTGAGCAGACCTAGCAACCTCCATTACAAAGGAAGTTGCATTACGCGGTCCAACCCGGCGCGCACCGCTCAGTCGCTGACGTCACGAAGGCTTCGGTTGATACCACGACGTCAAGTGCCCATAACTGTTCCCGTGTAGTTGGTTAGTGCGTATAGGCCAGTGGCTAGACTCTGATCAAATACCAAGATCTCGTTAAGTGTGTTATCTTGAAGTAACCGTGAATGCCAACCAGGGCCAGGCCCACCTCTCTCCTAGGTGGTCTCAACCTGCCCTGTCGCTCATACAAAGTAACGATTGGGGGCCGTTGGGAACTCAGGGCCCACCACTACTGGATGGAGCCACACCGCCACTTCAGCCCCCACATCGGAATCACATGCGGGTAATCTACGAGCCGACCCGGCTTTAGTCACCACCTGTATAGTATGTATGTATGTATGTATGTATGTATGTATGTATGTATGTATGTATGTACCCGTGATCACCTCCCAAGTGATCACGGCCCGATAGTATAGCATGGCAGATGGGTAAGAATGTAGAGCCACTGATGATAAACTAGCATCCTATACTAAGCATTTACGATTGCAGGTAAGGTATCAATAATAGTAGTAAGGTCAGGCTCTGCATCAGAATAGGATTAATGGAAAGTAGTAACATGCTACACTACTCTAATGCAAGCAGTAGAGAGAAGAATAGGCGATATCTGGTGATCCGGGGGGGCTTGCCTGGTTTCTCTGGCAAGTAGGGGTCGTCAACAGCGTAGTCGATCGGGGCACCAGCAGCGGCGTCAGTCTCATAGTCTACCGGAGCGAAGAGGGGGAAGAAACAATGAATACAATGCAAAAACAGATGCATAACGATGCATGACATGGCAATGAGCGGTGCTAGGTGTGCCCTAACGTAGTAGGAGGTGATACCGGCGAAGGGGGAAAACATCTGGGAAAGTACTCCCGGTGTTTTACGTTTTCGGACAAATGATTCGGAGGAGGAAAGTTGCGTATTTGCTTCGCTAGGGATGCGTGGAGGACGAACGGGCTACGTATCCGAATTCGTCTCGTCGTTCTGAGCAACTTTCATGTACAAAGTTTTTCCATCCGAGCTACGGTTTATTTTATATTTATTTTAAAAGATTTAAATCATTTTTGGCATTTATTTAATTACTTTAATTCAACATTATCCAGAATAGTGCTTGCTGACGTCGTCATGACGTCAGCAGTCAACTACGACCATTGACCGGTCAAACTGACGTGTGGGTCCCATTGTCATTGACTAAGACTAACTAATCAAGTTTAATTAGTTTAGTTAATTGATTAGTTTAATTAATCAAAATTAATTAAGTTAATTAATTATTTATTTAATTAATTAATTTTTTTATTATTTTCATTATTTATTTATTATTATATTTTTATAATTATTTTTTAATCGTTATCTTGGTGGGCCCTGTGTCATAGGCGGGGGGTTCTTAAGCAATGAGCAGATTCTGGGCATCGACGCACGGGGTGCCCACACCGAGCGATGGGGAGGCCTTGAAGCCTGTGGCCGGGAACAAGCGTGGCGGTGGCAGCAGCGTGTGAAGCGTCTGTAGTCTGTGGTCTTGGCCTTCATGACCATGGCCAGAGAGGAGCTTCACGGTGGCGCAGGCGGGCCAGGATGGCCGTGGGAGAGCTGCCGGAGTAGTAATGTGTGGCAGCCTTGTGAGGGAGGACGAGTCTGTGTGATCGGCCTTGAGACAGCAGTCTGAAGCTGACAGGATCTGTGGCGGGCATCGGTTAGGCGATCTGGTATGAGCGTGTGATCGAGTAGTCTTGGTATGTGGTAACCCAGGCGACATGAGCCACACAAGCAGCTGTGAGGCGACCAAGGGCATGGCGAATGCAGTTAGGCGGCAGCGTGGGCGTGGTAGAGACATGGAGAGAGGAGGGCGCGAGGCTCACGTCGGGGGGGTCGGAGCAATGGGTGTGAGGAGGATGTCGGAGGCGGCATGTGACGGAGAGGCGATCGGCGAGGTGGTCTGTGATGAGGGCGGGGGCGAGTGGCGGCGGATCCGTTGTGAAGCTCGGCGGTGGGTCAGGGATCCACAGGTGGCAATGGCGGCGTCGGTGAGCCTGATCGGGATTACACCCGATCCAGATCGAGGCGAGGGATGAGAGAGTGGGGTGGGGATCGTGAGGGGGAGTGTTTGCACTAGGGGTTAGGGTTTCGGGGTAGTTGGGGATAAGGTAGGATGGGGTGGGCCGGTTAGGGCCAGATGGGCTGGTTAGCTGGGTTGTCTAGCCCAGTTGGCCAGGGGGTCCTCCTCTTTTATTTTGTTTTCAGTTTTGTTCTTTTCTTTTTTTATTAACCTTTTCTATTTATTTTTTTGGTTTCCTCTAAGTTTCTGTTTTATAAAAATTGCCACTAGTACCTAAACCTGCATTTATAATTATACTACTGCCACAGCAATTATTTACCCAAAACAAAATAGTTTAAAACTTAATAAAATCCAATATGTATTTATTTAATTGTTTTAACTACTATTTTAATTTCCTAATTGCATTTAAACCTTTGGTAACAATGTGGTTTCTACACCATTACTACTTATGCATTATTTGGCTCACTCTGAACATTTTAGTTTTAATATTTGAAAACTTTTATTGTTTGCTAGAATTTGAATTTGAATTCGAATCGATTTCAAACTAAGCCTTGAGATTAGCAAGCTATAGCGTGGGGACGTGGCATCATTAACGTGGGATTATGATGACCCACAAGTATAGGGGATCTATCGTAGTCCTTTCGATAAGTAAGAGTGTCGAACCTAACGAGGAGCAGAAGGAAATGATAAGCGGTTTTCAGCAAGGAATCTTCTGCAAGCACTGAAATAGTAGGTAACAGATAGTTTTGTGATAAGATAATTTGTAACGAGCAACAAGTAACAAAAGTAAATAAAGTGCAGCAAGATGGCCCAATCCTTTTTGTAGCAAAGGACAAGCCTGGACAAACTCTTATATAGAGAAAAGCGCTCCCGAGGACACATGGGAATTATCGTCAAGCTAGTTTTCATCACGTTCAATGATTCGCGTTCGGTACTTTGATAATTTGATATGTGGGTGGACTGGTGCTTGGGTGCTGTTCTTACTTGAACAAGCATCCCACTTATGATTAACCTCTATTGCAAGCATCATAACTACAACAAAAGTATTAAGGTAAACCTAACCATAGCATGAAACATATGGATCCAAATCAGCCCCTTACGAAGCAAACGCATAAACTAGGGTTTAAGCTTCTGTCACTCTAGCAACCCATCAACTACTTATTACTTCCCAATGCCTTCCTCTAGGCCCAAATAATGGTGAACTGTCGTGTAGTCGACGTTCACATAATACCACTAGAGGATAGAGAACATACATCTCATCAAAATATCGAACGAATACCAAATTCACATGACTACTAATAGCAAGACTTCTCCCATGTCCTCAGGAACAAACGTAACTACTCACAAAGCATATTCATGTTCATAATTAGAGGAGTATTAATATGCATAAAGGATCTGAACATATGATCTTCCACCCAATAAACCAACTAGCATCAACTACAAGGAGTGATCAACCCTACCAGCAACCTACAAGTACCAATCTCAGACTTGGAGACAAGAATTGGATACAAGAGATGAACTAGGGTTTGAGAGGAGATGGTGCTGGTGAAGATGTTGATGGAGATTTCCCTCTCCCAATGAGAGGAGCATTGGTGATGATGATGGCAATGATTTCCCCCTCCGGAGAAAGTGTCCCCGGCGAGCAGCTCTGCGGAACCCTAGATTAGTTCCGCCAAGTTTCCGCCTCGTGGCGGAGTCTCGTCCCGAAAGCTTGCTTCTGATTTTTCTTCATAAGAAAGACTTCATATAGCAAAAGATGGCCACCGGAGGACCAACAGGGGGCCCACGAGGAAGGGCGCGCGCCCCCACCCTCGTGGACAGGTGGTGGCCCCCCTGACGTATTTCTTCTGCTCAGTATTTTTTATTATTTCCAAAAATGCCTTTCGTGGAGTTTCAGGACTTTTGGAGTTATGCAGAATAGGTCTCTAATATTTGCTCCTTTTCCAGCCAGAATTCCAGCTGCCGGCAATCTCCCTCCTTATGTAAACCTTGTAAAATAAGAGAGAATAGGCATAAGTATTGTGACATAACGCGTAATAGCAGCCCATAATGTAATAAATATTGATATAAAAGCATGATGCAAAATGGACGTATCAATTCCCCAAGCTTAGACCTTGCTTGTCCTCAAGAGAAAGCCGATAACGATAAATATGTCCACATGTTTAGAGGTAGAGGTGTCGATAAAATAAAATACGGACATGAAGGCATTATGATTATTCTCATAATAGCAACGTATATAGATATTGTCATATGATTTCTTATGCTCAAGTAATAATCTATTCACAATGCAAAGTATGAATCAGAAACTTTATTGAGAACTAACAAACTATAATATCAGTCATTGAGGCAATTGCAATTTATCATAGCATCAGAAAAAGTCTATGTCAGAGCTTGCAAGTCCACATACTCAACTATCATTTAGTCTTCCATAATTGCTAACACTCACGCAATACTTGTGGTTACGGAGTTTTAGTCGGACACAGAGAAAGATAGGGGCTTATAGTTTCGCCTCCCAAGCTTTTACCTCAAGGGTAATGTCAACAATAATAGTTCATGCTAACCCACATCCAATTAGATATATATATATATATATGTATATATATATATATATATATATATATATATATATATATATATATATATATCGGGATCTTTCAACATCCTGTGCTTGCCAAAGGATAAAATATAAAAAGGAAAGGTGAAGATCACCATGACTCTTGCATAAGGTAGAATACAATAATAAAAGATAGGCCCTTCGCGGAGGGAAGCAGAGGTTGCCATGCGCTTTTAGGGTTGGGTGCACAAAATCTTAGTGCGAAAGAACGTCACTTTATATTGCCACTTGTGATATGAACCTTTATTATGCAGTCCATCGCTCTTATTTCTTCCACATCACAAGATCGTATAAAGCTTATTTCCTCCACACCAATCAATCATACATATTTAGAGAGCAATTTTTATTGCTTGCACTGATGACAACTTACTTGAAGGATCTTACTCAATCCATAGGTAGATATGGTGGACTCTCATGGCAAAAATGGTTTAAGGGTTTTTGGAAGCACAAGTAGTATCTCTACTTGGTGCAAAGAATTTAGCTAGCATGAGGAAATGCAAGCTCAGCATGTTGGATGATCCATGACAATATACTTTATCTCAGATAAAATAAAACATAACCCATTACGTTGTCTTCCTTGTCCAACATCAACTCTTTAGCATGTCATATTTTAATGAGTGCTCCCAATCATAAAAGATGTCCAAGATAGTATATTTATATGTGAGACCTCTCTTTTTTTATTACTTCCTATTAATTGCAACGATGAGCAAAGCTATGTTTGTCAACTCTCAATAATTTTTAATCATCATACTCTTTCTATGTGAAGTCATTACTCTCAATAAGATCAATATGATCTCTTTATTTCTTTTTATTCTTTCCTCTTTTCTTTTATTCACTCAAGATCATGACAAAATAATCAAGCCCTTGACTCAACTCTAATATTTATTATATAACTCACGAACTTGATTACAAAGAGCGATCATAAAGCAAAACTCGAAACTAGATCATGCCATAAACTTTATTCTACTAGATCAAGATACAACTAATAGGATCGAACTAAGAAAAACAGTAAAGAAAGGAGTGTGATGGTGATACGATACCGGGGCATCTCCCCCAAGCTTGGCAGTTGCCAAGGGGAGTGCCCATACCCATGTGATTATATCTCCTTTGCTGGTGAGGAAGGTGGCGGAGTTGTTGATGGATAGTCACACATCGAGCGTAATAGGTCCTCCAGCTTGCGGATAATGCCCTTGAGTGCAACGATATGCTCCTTAAACAAAATATTTTCACGTGTGATATACTTGTTCTGTATACGAGCTAACTCAGTCATCTTGAAAGCTTCGGTCTCACTTGGGGTAAGAAGATTGCGACCAAGTTGAAGGATGTCTTCTGCTGCCGGAGCTTGGTCCTCCGTGGCCTTCTTGATCCCTTCATTCTTGTTGATCTCCATGGGTTCTTCCCTCTTTAGCTCTATCTTCATTAGCCAAGCATCTTTGTCATCATTGTTGGAGGAGGGGGACGACAAGATGCCTGGCCTTGACAATCCTGACAGAAAACAGCTCGAAACAAGAACAGAGGACAATTGCGTGATCTGAGAGTCAAAATTTTGGGATATTATATAATGAATTTTCTTGACAAAATACGTATCATGCAAGAAAAGCGGAGTCGAGAGAGCACACGAGGTAGGGGGGGCGCACCCGGGGTAGGGCGCCCTCCACCCTCGTGGAGCCCTCGTGTCCTTCGGACTGCTTCTTATTTTCTATTTTCTAAATATTCCAAAAGCGGAGAAATATTGCCTTTAGAATTGTTTTGGAGTCGGTTTACTTACCGTACCACATACCTATTCCTTTTGAGTCTAAAAGCGTTAGGAAATTGTCCCTTATGTATTCCTCAGGAGTTCTGGTTTCAATAACATTGGTTTCAACATTTATAGGATTACACGAGATATAATGTTTAATTCTTTGACCGTTCACCACCTTGGTTGTGCCTTGAATTTGTTGATTTTTATGGCATAGACGATAGACCTCCTCGATAACGTAATGGCCTTCCCATTTAGAGAGAAGTTTTCCTGCAAAAAATCTTAAACGAGAGTTGTATAGCAATACATAATCACCTACATTAAACTCACGCTTTTGTATTCTTTTGTCATGCCATATTTTAACCTTTTCTTTAAACAATTTGGCATTCTCATAGGCTTGGGTTCTCCATTCATCAAGTGAGCTAATATCAAATAACCTCTTCTCACCGGCAAGTTTGAAATCATAGTTGAGCTCTTTAATAGCCCAATAAGCCTTATGTTCTAGTTCGAGAGGTAAGTGACATGCTTTTCCATAAACCATTTTATACGGAGACATACCCATAGGATTTTTATATGCAGTTCTACAGCCCATAATGCATCATCAAGTTTCTTGGACCAATTCTTTCTAGATCTATTAATAGTCTTTTGCAAAATTAATTTGAGCTCTCTATTACTCAATTCTACTTGACCACTAGACTGCGGGTGATAAGGGGATGCAATTCTATGATTAACATCATATTTAGCAAGCATTTTACGAAAAGCACCATGAATAAAATGTGAACCACCATCAGTCATTAAATTTCTAGGGACTCCAAACCTTGGAAAAATAACTTGTTTAAGAATTTTATTAGAAGTGTTATGATCAGCACTACTAGTTGGAATAGCTTCTACCCACTTAGTAACGTAATCATGACAACTAAAAATGTGTGTAACCATTAGAGGCAGGAAAAGGTCCCATATAATCAAAGCCCCAAACATCAAATGGTTCAATAACAAGTGAATAATTCATAGGCATTTCTTGACGTCTACTAATATTACCAATTCTTTGACATTCATCATAAGATAAGACAAACTTACGGGCATCCTTGAAGAGAGTAGGCCAATAAAAACCGGATTGCAATACCTTATGTGCAGTTCTATCTCCCGCGTGGTGTCCTCCATAAGCTTCGAATGACACTTGCGTAGGATGCATTCTGTTCATGCTTTCGGTACACAACATCTAATGACACCATCTACTCCTTTATAAAGATGTGGGTCATCCCAAAAGTAATGTCTCAAATAATAGAAAAACTTTTTATTTTGCTGGTATGTGGAACTAGGTGGTATAAATTTAGCAACAATGTAATTAGCATAATCAACATACCATGGAGCACTACGAGAGGCATTTATGACATTTAATTGTTCATAAGGAAAGCTATCATCAATAGGTAGTGGTTCATCAAGAACATTCTCTAACCTAGACAAGTTGTCTGCAACGGGGTTCTCAGCTCCTTTTCTCTCAACAATATGCAAATCAAATTCATGTAGCAAGAGAACCCATCTAATAAGTCTAGGCTTAGCATCTTTCTTTTCCATAAGATATTTAATAGCAGCATGATCCGTGTGAATAGTTACTTTAGAATCAACAATGTAAGGTCTGAACTTATCACAAGCAAATACGACTGCTAAGAATTCCTTTTTGGTAGTAGCATAATTTATCTGAGCATTATCTAGAGTCTTACTAGCATATTGAATAACATTTAATTTCTTATCAACTCTTTGCCCTAGAACAGCACCTACAGCATAATCACTAGCATCACACATAATTTCAAAGGGTAAATTCAATCAGGTGGGTGAACAATAGGTGCGAGATCAATGCTTTCTTAAGTATTTCAAATGCTTCTACACAATCATCATCGAAGACAAATGATATATCTTTTTGTAATAAATTAGTCGAGAGGCGAGAAGTTTTGAGAAGTCCTTAATGAACCTCCTATAAAATCCGGGCGTGACCAAGGAAACTTATTATACCTTTGATGTCCTTGGGACATGGCATCTTTCAATAACATCAACCTTGGCTTTATCAACCTCAATACCTCTTTGAAACTTTATGCCCCAAGACAATACCTTCATTAACCATAAAGTGGCACTTTTCCCAATTCAAGACAAGATTAGTTTCTTCACATACATGCAAAACTTCGATCAAGGTTGTAAGCATTCATCAAAGAGGATCCATAAGCGGAGAAATCGCCCATGGAAACCTCACAAATCTTTTCACAAAAGTTAGAGAATATAGCCATCATGCATCTTTGAAAGGTAGCAGGTGCATTACAAAAACCAAAAGGCATACGTCTATAAGCAAAAGTACCAAAAGGGCAAGTAAAAGTAGTCTTTGATTGATCATTGGCTGAGAGAGGTATTTGAGAGAAACCGGAATAACCATCTAGAAAGTAAAAATGTGTATGTTTAGATAATCATTCTAGCATTTGATCGATAAAAGGAAAGGGTAATGATCCTTTTTAGTAGCTTTATTTAATTTGCGAAAATCAATTACCATCCTATAACCTGTAATAATTCTTTGCGGGATCAATTCATATTTATCATTAGGAACGACGGTAATACCTCCCTTCTTAGGGACATAATGGACAGGACTTACCCACTGACTATCAGCAACGGGATAAATAATACCTGCCTCAAGAAGCTTTAGTATTTCTTTTCTTACCACTTCCTTCATCTTAGGATTCAGCCGTCGTTGATGACCACGAACTGGTTTGGCATCTTCCTCCAAATTTATTTTATGTTGACATAGAGTGGGACTAATGCCCTTAAGATCATCAAGAGTATATCCAATAGGCGTGGTGCTTCTTGAGTTTTCAATAATCTCTCTTCTTCATGCTCTGAAAGGTTAGCACTAATAATAATAGGATATATCTTTTTCTCATCAAGATAAGCATATTTAAGAGTATCAGGTAATAGTTTAAGCTCAAAGACAGGATCACCCTTAGGTGGAGGAGGATCCCCTAGGATTTCAACAGGCAAATTGTGTTTCAGAATGGGTTCCTGTTTAAAGAATACTTCATCTATTTCCCTTCTTTCATTCATAAACATATTATTTTCATGGTCTAGCAAATATTGTTCTAGAGGATCACTAGGAGGTACGGAAATAGAAGCAAGACCAATAATTTCATCCTTACTAGGTAATTCCTCTTCACGGTGTTGTCTACGAAATTTAGAGAAATTAAACTCATGAGACATATCACCTAGACCAATAGTAACAACATCCTTTTCGCAATCTATCCTAGCATTAACGGTGTTCAAGAAGGGTCTACCAAATATAATTGGACAAAAGCTATTCTTATGGGGAACCAAGAACAAGAAACTTAGCAGGATATTTAGTTTTCCAACACAAGACTTCAACATCTCTAACAATTTCCATTGGTGAAATAGTATCTCTATTGGCAAGTTTAATTGTGACATCAATATCTTCTAACTTCGTGGTGCAATATCATGCATAATTTATTTGTATAAGTCAAAAGGTATTGCACTAGCACTAGCACCCATATCACATAAGCCATGATAACAATGATCTCCTATTTTAACAGAAATAACAGGCATGCCTACCACAGGTCTATGTTTCTCTTTAGCACAAGGTTTAGCAATTCTAGCAGTTTCCTCACAGAAATAAATAACATGCCCATCAATATTATCAGACAAGATATCTTTAACAATAGCAATATTAGGTTCAAATTTGATTTGCTCAGGAGGTGTATAAGTTCTAATATTGCTTTTACGAACCACAGTTGAAGCTTTAGCATGATCCTTTATCCTAACTGGGAAAGGTGGTTTCTCAACATAAGAAGTAGGAACAATAGGATCATTATAAGTGATAGTCTTTTCTTCAACTTTAGTAGGTGCAGCTACTTTTACTTCTATGGGAGGATGATATTTAAACCACTTCTCATTAGGGAGATCAATATGAGCAGCAAAAGATTCACAGAATGAAGCTACTATCTCAGAGTCAAGTCCATATTTAGTGCTAAACTTAAGGAAAACATCGGTATACATAAAAGATTTAACACAATCAAACTTAGGTGCCATACTTGGCTCCTTACCTTCATCGAGATCCCAATCTTCAGAGTTGCGTTTAATTATATCCAATAAATCCCATTTGAATTCAATAGTCTTCATCATAAAAGAGCCAACACAAGAAGTATCGAGCATGGTGCGATTGTTATCAGAAAGCCGAGCATAAAAATTCTGAATAATTATTTCTCTTGATAGCTCATGATTGGGGCATGAATATAACATTTATTTAAGCCTCCCCCAAGCTTGAGCGATGCTTTCTCCTTCGCGAGGCCAAAAATTATATATATAATTGCGATCATGATGAACAAGATGCATAGGATAAAACTTACGATGAAATTCCAATTTCAATCGTTTGTAGTTCCATGACCCGTATCATCACATAGCCTATACCATGTCGATGCATCTCCCTTCAAAGATAAAGGGAAGACCTTCTTCTTAATAAAATCACCGGGTATACACCGCAAGCTTAAATAATCCACAAACTTCATCCACATATATTAGGTGCTCATCGGGATGCTTTGTTCCATCTCACGCAAAAGGATTAGTTAGCAGTTTTTCTAACATACGAAGGAATCTCAAAGTGAACATTTTCATCTTGATGAGTTCGATGGGTTGAGGAAGCGACTCTTTGCTCTCTTGGTCGGGTGAAGATACCCGAACAAGCCCCTCGAAGGATTACTTTCCATAGTAACAAGTGACGATGAAATTTCAGCACACTATATAAATTTTTCCTTACCAAAGGCGCTTCACTCCCGGAAGCGGCGCGGAAAAGAGTCTTGATGACCCACAAGTATAGGGGATCTATCGTAGTCCTTTCGATAAGTAAGAGTGTCGAACCCAACGAGCAGCAGAAGGAAATGATAAGCGGTTTTCAGCAAGGTATTCTCTGCAAGCACTGAAATAGTAGGTAACAGATAGTTTTGTGATAAGATAATTTGTAACGAGCAACAAGTAACAAAAGTAAATAAAGTGCAGCAAGATGGCCCAATCCTTTTTGTAGCAAAGGACAAGCCTAGACAAACTCTTATATAGAGAAAAGCGCTCCGGAGGACACATGGGAATTATCGTCAAGCTATTTTTCATCACGTTCATATGATTCGCGTTCGGTACTTTGATAATTTGATATGTTGGTGGACCGGTGCTTGGGTGCTGTTCTTACTTGAACAAGCATCCCACTTATGATTAACCTCTATTGCAAGCATCCGCAACTACAACAAAAGTATTAAGGTAAACCAAACCATAGCATGAAACATATGGATCCAAATCAGCCCCTTCTGATAACGCATAAACTAGGGTTTAAGCTTACATCACTCTAGCAACCCATCATCTACTTATTACTTCCCAATGCCTCCCTCTAGGCCCAAATAATGGCGAAGTGTCATGTAGTCGACGTTCACATAACACCACTAGAGGATAGACAACATACATCTCATCAAAATATCGAACGAATACCAAATTCACATGACTACTGATAGCAAGACTTCTCCCATGTCCTCAGGAACAAACGTAACTACTCACAAAGCATATTCATGTTCATAATCAGAGGAGTATTAATATGCATAAAGGATCTGAACATATGATCTTCCACCAAATAAACCAACTAGCATCAACTACAAGGAGTGATCAACACTACTAACAACCTAGAAGTACCAATCTCAAACTTGGAGACAAGAATTGGATACAAGAGATGAACTAGGGTTTGAGAGGAGATGGTGCTGGTGAAGATGTTGATGGAGATAGCCCTCTCCCGATGAGAGGAGTGTTGGTGATGACGGTGCCGATGATTTCCCCCTTCTGGAGGGAAGTGTCCCCGGCAGAACAGCTCTGCCGGAGCCCTAGATTGGTTCCGCCTCGTGGCGACGGAGTCTCGTCCCGAAAGGTTGCTTCTGATTTTTCTTCGGACAAAAGACTTCATATAGCAGAAGATGGCCATCGGAGGACCAACAGAGGGCCCACGAGGTAGAAGCGGCGCCTAGGGGGTAGGCGCGCCCCCACCCTCGTGGACAGTGGTGGCTCCTGACGTATTTCTTCCACTCAGTATTTTTATTATTTCCAAAAATGACTTTCGTGGAGTTTAGGGACTTTTGGAGTTGTGCGAGAATAGGTCTCTAATATTTGCTCCTTTTCGGCCAGAATCCAATTTAGGCATTCTCCCTCCTTATGTAAACCTTGTAAATAAGAGAGAATAGGCATAAGTATTGTGACATAACGCGTAATAACAGCCCATATTGCAATAAATATCGATATAAAAGCATGATGCAAAATGGACGTATCTGATTACTGTAGCTAATTATCTAGGCGTCACAATTCTCCTCCACTACAAGAAATCTTGTCCCGAGATTTAAGAGGGGAAGTGCGGGGCAGGAATTTGGTAACGGAATTCTAACGAGCGTACTCGATCTTGGTTGCTCTTGTCGAAGCAGTCGATCCATTATGTTGATGTCTTCATTTCTCTTCTTCAGGTCATCATGATGAAGTCGGCATCCTTTCTTCAGGAACTCCATCATAGTTACGAAAGAATAACGTGTGGGTATTCCGGAAGAACCTATCTCTGCAATGTTGACTATCTGGTCGATAACATCGGGGAAGGTGGCCAAAAGTAACTCTCGAATTGAAACTTAAGAAAATATCGAGAGCAAGGTAAGAAGGTGCAATAAGAAGTTTCAAGCGGATAGGCAATCATTTGTTGCCTGAAACAGAGTGTGAAAGGGGTTCAGAGCAATGGGCATAAGTATTGTTTTGGATACCAGAATTGGTGATCTCTCGAAAGGTGGCTCGGGAATTACATACAAAGCCGCGTGTGAGGAGTAACTTTGGAAACAGGGGGTACATGAGAGTCTGGTTTCGATCCTGTGGAACTGTGGGTTATGGGCCCACCATGTGGGTTAAAAGTAGAAAGGGCGGTAATGCCTTGCATGATCATGTAAGCAAGGCATGTCGAGGAGGATAACTTTGTCGATTATGTCGGCAAAAACATCGGTACCAAGTGCGAGGGACGAAGAGAACCATTTTCCTGCTCGTTGAACGAGGCGGACCAATAGGCAAAGTTCTCGTCCATCGGCGGTTGCCGGAAAGTCATCAATAGTAGAAACAGGGTCTTACTGACAGAATTGTACACCGAGGTGTTTACATAAGCAGGGAATTAATACTGCTTAGATTATAATGATCACTGTAACATCCCGAATTTTCAATTTGGAATGTTATACATAGATCATCATTGCATGTCATATTTTGTTGCATTGTTGGCTCGATCCTAGAAATTTCATGCAACTCAAGGACCCACGAAGAGAGTTGGAGATTTCGTTTTTTTCATATTTGAGATTTCTCAAATTCTGAAAATAGGATCATTTGATTTTAATTATTTTATCATGAATTATTTCTATTACAAAAATATGAGAGAGGGAATAAAATGACTTTCCCAAAATAAATAAATATTGAGGATTTAATAATAAAATCAACTAAGATTTTTATTTGAAGTTTTTCGCCATTTTAATTGAATTTAGGAAAAATGTGCGTTTTTCAAAATTGCATATAGGCCCCCCAATAAATGTTCATCTTGTCCGGCTTGATTTTAGAAGCCGGGGAAAATTTATTTCGGGATTTTTGGAGACCGTTTAGTATTTCTTTCGTTTGCTTTTCTGCGCGAAATTATTTAAAAAAACACAACCGACTTGGGCGTGCAGCGGGACTCACTTTGAGGCAGCCTTTAAATAGCCGCCGCCCGAGCCGCCCAGCCCACCAACCACCGCCGCCGCCAGCCCACCCGCGCCCGCGCCGTCGCGACCGCCAGCGAGGTGCCTCGTTTTCCGCACCGCCGGTTTTTCTTGAAAAACCGTTCGGTTTTTCCGTCGGTTTTTTCGCCGGTTTTTTTAGTTTCCGTTTTTATTTATTAGATCGGTTTTTTCGGTTTAGGTTAAATAGCGAACGTTCGCTCGTTCGTTCATTTTTAACGAACGCGTTCATCGTTTAGATCCAGTTAACGAACGTTCGTTCGTTAAGCTGTTCGTCGTTTTTCTTTTTCTCAGATTTATTCCGCGATTTTTCTGATCCGATTTTCATTCTAGTATAACTTTTCGCTACTTCATCGGAATTGCGCGATTCAAGTGCCTGGAGTTTCGTCTCGGAACCCTCTTTCCTAATAATCAACTCAAACAAGTTTTTGCTTCTGTAAAATTTGACTTAGGTCCAGATTAGTAAAACGAAGTTGTTTTCTTTCGCTGTTTGACTTTCGTTGCTTCATTTGTTTTGTTTCTTTTTGCAAACAGGAGTTCTTAAGTTGAACTTTCTGGTTAGATCTTTTATTTGAGTTTTACCTGTGCATTAGTTGAGTACTTATTGTGTGTTTGTTTGTTTGCGATAGAATACTCGGAGTGCGCCGCCTGTTACTTCGAGTCTCTAGGTTTCGCGGATCATCAGCAAGGCAAGTAACACTTTGATCATATCTTCTCTACTACCCAGTTTTATTGCATTAGATCAACTCCTCAAACATTGCATGATTAGGATCTAATTAAATTGTGGGATGGGAAGTAGACGTGGATTGGGTGAGTGTATTCATGACAGATGTGAGTTTGTTAATTAAGGGATTATCTAAGGTGGCAACTTAAACACACATCTGGGTGGATTGAGGTACCTGGGTATTCCAGGATTGCCTGTTGTTTTTCTTTATGGACCGCCACCCGGGCCCAAAGGGATCATGAGATTATTCATACTAGAAACTTCCGTGTGGAGCCACAAGCCATTATGGGCTCTGGCATAGTTGATTAAGTCGTGCGAACTCTTACAGGGTAGACTAGCAGATGTAGGGGAAAGTAGATGTACCGGTCTATCCATCGTAAGGTGCTAGCGCTTCTGAAAGACTATGTCTCGGTCATCCATTTCTCAAACCTCATGTAGTGCGAGAAATCCAACGGAGGCGATCGAGTCTTGTGGGGAAAAGTCATGAAACCTCTGCAGAGTGTATAAACTAATCATGGTTAGCCGTGTCCCCGGTTATGGACGTTTTGAGTATCTAGTACTTGGATATCATGTGAATCTCATCATGTTACTTTTAAATTAATATTGTTGGGTTTTAATGATGATGTTGTCAACCATTCTCAATGCTTAACAACCACCATGATAGTTAAATAAAATAAATTCCTTTGTAGTAGGGAAAAATTGGCCTTACGCAAAACTATAACCATAGAGCTTTCCACCAACCATACATGCATGTAGTATAGCTTATTCCATCATTACTCTCTATGTGTTACATTGCGGCATATTCCATGTCTTGACCCGTTTCGGACTGCAACGCGTTTCATGTTGCAGATTTTTGAACGACAGTAAGGTGCTTTTAGGTCGTGGTTCTATACTCAGTGATGCCGTTGGAGTTGATGGACTCACTTATCTTCCAAGTCTTCCGCTGTTATCGTTATTAGATGGCCTTAAGCCATATTTATATTCATAAGTTCTCTTTTGAGACATTCGATGTAATAAGTGTGTGATTGCTACTCTGTTATAAATCCTTCGAGTACTGTGTGGTGTCAGCATTACTGATCCAGGGATGACACCTGAGCACAGAGATCAGACTGTTTGAGGTCTGGTCGCTACAAAGATGGTATTAGAGCACATGTTGATTGTAGGACACGGCCACTAAGGTAAAGCCCTAGATCACTTCTCTTTCTTCTCATTTCTGACTCCTCACCTTTTCTATTCTTTAGGATGGCGGATGCAAGGAACAAGTTCACTGGCTGGATGAAGATACACCCTTTGCATGTCACTTGAAGGAAGTCACTAGATACCTGAACATAGGAGTACCAAGCTTCACGGGACCTTCAACGCCACTTTACCCGAAGAGGAGTCTTTGGATGATTCAAGTTCACATTCCAGGAAGGACATTTGCACCAGTCACGGAGCCCATAGAGTTTTCCTTTGATGCACCATCTTGGAGCCTAGGGAAGAGCATGGCAGCCCACATCGCCATGGGACGAATTGGAGAAGTTTACCACAATGATCTCGAGAATACTATCTACCAGATTTGTGGGCGCTGAGATGAGCAATGGGAGATGATCATCACTAGGAGGGACAGGTCAATCGCAGCTTATATCCAGGAATTAAAGCAACACATCCGACGCCAGGAGAACCAGATGTGCGCAGGCATGGAGGATCTGCAGAAGGCTATGACCAAGATCAAGGAGCTAGAAGAAGAGCTCAAGGCTACACATGAAGACTACATGGAAGAGATCGTCGCTCTAGTGAGACAGAACGGCAACCTTAAGGAAAAGATTGAAGTATTCATGGGAGGTTCAGCACCCAAAAGAGAAGATGACGGAATCACTTGCCCGGATAACTATATCATCATTGACGACGCCGACTCGGATCCCGATGATAGTGATGACGACTTTGTTGATGAAGCTGGAGCAGATATCATGGAATCTTCATCGGAGCAGTTTTTCTAGTAGACCACCATAACAGTAGTAGACTTTCCCCCAATAAAATTAGTTTTAGTCCTAGCACTTTTGTAATGATAGCTAGACCGTTGTATGCCCTTGTTTGAATTGATTGGAGTGATATTGTGTGCTTTTGTCTCATGTGCATATGGGTAGTGTTTTTCTCACTAGACCTCATTCTATTCTATTTTCTCTTCTTTTCTAAACCCTCAGATGCCTCCGAGACGCGACACCGGATGTGTTTTCCCGCCGGAGATCACTCAGTTGATTCAACAGCAGAATGCCTTGATTCAAACATTGGTACAGAACCAAGGCAACAACAACAACAACCCACCACCACCACCACCGGTTGACCATTTGACTCGTTTCTTAAGGCTAAATCCGCCGGTGTTTTCCAGTAGCACCGAGCCGATTGTTGCAGATGACTGGCTCCGCAAGGTTGGAAGGGAGATGACCACTGCAGGATGCACTGATGCGGAAAGAGTGCGTTTTGCCGCACATCAACTTGATGGACCCGCAGCATCATGGTGGGAAAATTACACCGCCACACACCCTGTTGACACAGTCACGTGGGATCAGTTTCAGCAAGCTTTCGGAACAGCCCACGTTTCAGCAGGAGCTATGGCCATGAAGAAGCGTGAGTTTCGCAACTTACGCCAAGGAGGACGCCTGATGAGGCGGTATGTGGAGGATTTTAGTAAGTTAGCACGTTATGCCCAAGATGACGTTACTCTGAGATGCGACTAATGAGGAGAAGTTTCTAGAAGGACTGAATGATGAGCTGAGCATGCAGTTGATGGTAGCCACTTTCAATAACTACCAGGAGTTGGTAGATCGTGCTCTTATGATTGAAGGGAAGCAGCAGCGGATTGACAATCGCAAGAGGAAGTATGGACAGGGGAAGTACAATTCTGGAGCTCAGCAGAAACTACACTTTACCCCGAAGCCGGGAGGGTAATTTCAGCATACTCACGGAGGAGGTAGCTCGCACAATCATAATGGCACAAAGAATGGAAACGGGAATGGAGGAAGCAATGGACAAAACTGCACCAACCCGTCAACCCCAGCCAAGAGAGACCTGAGCCAAATCACTTGTTTTAAGTGCCAGAAGACTGGGCATTACGCAAATGAATGTCAAGAAGCCCAAAATGGTAATGGCAATGGAAGCTCAGGAAAGAAGCCGAACCCTTTCAATAGGGGATGTGAACCACGTTACCGTGGAGGAGGTTGAAGCTTCGGCCGGATGCGATAATAGGTAAGTTTTTTGTTAAGACATATACTGCAGTTGTTCTTTTTGATACTGGTGCATCGCATTCATACATATCAAGGGGATTTGTCGATAAGTATAAATTACCTACCCAAGCCCTTAGGTTACCCATGCTAGTAACCTCACAGCAGAATATATGGCTAGTATATGGTGTGATCGACTACCATTAAGGATTGGAAACTACGTATTTCCCTCAGACCTAATAGTTCTGGAATCGCAAGGATTGGATGTGATATTAGGCATGAATTGGTTATCAAATTATGGAGGGAACATTGATTGCGCCAGTAAGTCGATTTTGCTTACCACCCCAGAAGGAAGGAGAATTAAGTATGTATCACGGCATGAGCCGAGGAGGGCACATGTAAATTCCTTATCGAGTTGTGCGGGAGGAAGTACCGGTGGTGAAGGATTACGGACGTGTTTCGGAAGAGTTGCCGGGCATGCCACCGGACGAAACATTGAGTTCTGATTGAACTATTGCCGTGCCTTTGGGCCGATATCTAAGAGACCGTATAGGATGCCCGCACAAGATTTGGAAGAAATTAAGAAGCGGATTAAGGAGTTACTGGATAAAGGTTTTATTCGCCCAAGTTCTTCGCCTTTGTGATCGCTAGTACTTCTAGTGGAGAAGAAGGATGGATCATTAAGAATGGTTGTTGATTATTGTGGATTGAATGAAGTGACCATTAAGAAAAAATACCCGTTGCCGATGATCAATGACTTGTTTGACCAATTGCAAGGAGCTAAGGTATTTTCCAAGATCAATTTGCGATCAGGATACCATCGATTGAAGATTCGAGAGCAGGATATACCTAAGACGGTATTTACCACAGTGCACGGGCTGTATGAGTATACCGTTATGTCATTTGGTCTGACTAACGCACCAGCTTATTTTATGAACATGATGAACAAGGTGTTTATGGAGTTTTTGGATAAGTTCGTCGTGGTATTCATTGCCGATATTTTGGTCTACTCAAAGAATGAAGAAGAACATAAGGAGCATTTGCGTTTGGTACTGGAGAAGCTCAGAACATCAGTTGTATGCCAAGTTCAGCAAGTGTGAGTTTTGGTTGAAGGAAGTTGGATTTCTCAGACATGTTATATCCGGAGAAGGTATAGCGATGAGACCCCACTAAAGTCGCCACTTGTGACAAATCGGGAAGCACCAACGACAGTTGGAGAGATCCGAGTTTTCTTGGACTGGCGAGGATACTACCGGAGATTCATTAAGAATTTCTCGAAGATTGCGAAGCCTATGACAGAGTTGTTGAAGAAGGACACTAAGTTCAACTGAATTTGAGGAATGCGAGGCTAGTTTCCAAGAGTTGAAGAAGCGTTTGGTTACCTCACGGTGTTAATTCTGCCAGATCAAAGCAAGGATTACGAAGTATATTGTGACGCTTCACGCCGGGGACTTGGAGCAGGGCTTATGCAGGAGGGAAGAGTTGTTTCGTATGCTTCACGACAACTTAAGCCTCATGAATTAAATTATGCTACCCATGATTTGGAGTTAGCAGCCGTAGTACACGCACTGAAAACTTGGAGACATTTTCTTATTGGGAACCACTGTGAGGTGTACACGGATCACAAGAGTTTGAAGTACATCTTCACACAAAAGGAGTTAAATCTCAGGCAGAGGAGATGGTTGGAGCTCATTAAAGACTACGATATGAGATTGCATTATCACCCCAGAAAGGCTAACGTAGTAGCATAGGCGTTGAGCCGTAAGAGTCATGTCAACACCCTAATGACCGGAGGTTTACCAAAAGAATTAGCCGAGGAATTTCGGGAGCTATGTTTGGAAATAGTTCCGAGAGGCTATGTAGCAGCATTGGAGATTCAGTCTACTTTGATGGATAGAATCAGAGAAGCCCAAAAGACAGATAAGGAAGTTGCCTCTATTAAGGAGAAGATGAGCAAGGGGAAAGCTAAGGGATTTCGTGAGGATGAGCACGATACCTTATGGTTTGAGGACCGCGTTTATGTGCCAAATGATTCAGAGATAAGGAAGTTGATTTTGCAAGAGGCACATGATTCGCCGTATTCGATCCACCCCAGAAATACCAAGATGTATTTGGATTTGAAAGATACTTTCTGGTCGTAGGGATGAAGAAGGATATTGCAGAGTATGTAGCAGTTTTTGATGTATGTCAGAGAGTGAAGGCAGAACATCAGAAGCCAGCCAGATTGTTATAGCCATTGCCAATACCCAAATGGAAGTGGGAAAAATTAGGCATGGATTTCATCACGGGATTGCCCAGGACCCGTTCAGGCTATGACTCGGTTTGGGTTGTAGTCGATCGTTTGACGAAGGTAGCTCATTTCATTCCAGTGAAGACTACCTACAGCAGTGCCAAATTGGCTAAGATATACATGACCAAAATCATATGCTTGCATGGAGTTCCGAGGAGTATCGTATCAGATAGAGGAACCCAATTCACCTCAAAATTTTGGAATCAGTTGCACGAAGCTTTGGGAACCAGACTAGAGTTTAGTACAGACTTTTCATCCACAAGCAGATGGACAAACCGAGAGAGTCAACCAGATTTTGGAGGATATCTTTGAGGGCATGTGCATTGGATTATGGATCAAGTTGGGATGACAACTTGCCATATGCGGAGTTTTCTTATAACAATGACTACCAAACCAGTTTGAAGATGGCCCCTTTCAAGCCTTGTACGGAAGGAGGTGCGAGAACCCATTGTTGTGGGATGAAGTTGGAGACCGCCAGTTGTTTGGACCGGATTTGATTAAGGAGTCTAAACGAAAAGTGAAGTTGATTCGCGATAGGCTCAAGGTAGCCCAGTTGAGGCAGAAGAGCTATGTGGATTCAAAACGCAAGGAGACAGTATATGAAGTCAGAGACAGAGTTTATCTTCGAGTATCTCCACTTCGAGGAGTTAAGCGTTTTGGAGTTAAAGGAAAGTTAGCACCACGTTTTGTGGGACCATACAAAGTTTTGGAGCGCATGGGAGAAGTTGCGTATAAGTTGGAACTGCCCAAGGGATTGTCAGGTGTTCACGATGTGTTCCACGTTTTCTCAGTTAAAGAAGTGCCATGCGGAAATGGCTGATATACCACTAAGAGATACAGTGCCATTGGAAGCAATTCAGTTGAGTAATGATTTGACCTACGAGGAGAAGCCAGTCAAAATTCTGCAATATGCCAGCCGAGTCACCCGCAGCAAGGTCATCAAGTTTTGCAAAGTTCAGTTGAGCCACCACACCGAGGAAGAAGCCACCTGGGAGCGAGAGGAAGATTTGCTTAAGGCCCACCCTCACCTATTTTCTAGCCAACCCGAATCTCGAGGGCGAGATTCATCTTAAGGGGGGTAGGTTTGTAACATCCCGAATTTTCAATTTGGAATGTTATACATAGATCATCATTGCATGTCATATTTTGTTGCATTGTTGGCTCGATCCTAGAAATTTCATGCAACTCAAGGACCCACGGAGAGAGTTGGAGATTTCGTTTTTTTCTTCATATTTGAGTTTTCTCAAATTCTGAAAATAGGATCATTTGATTTCAATTATTTTATAATCAATTATTTCTATTACAAAAATATGAGAGAGGGAATAAAATGACTTTCCCAAAATAAAGAAATATTGAGGATTTAATAATAAAATCAAATAAGAATAATATTTGAAGTTTTTCGCCATTTTATTTGAATTTAGGAAAAATGTGTGTTTTTCAAAATTGCATTTAGGCCCCAAATAAATGTTCATCTTGTCCGGCTTGATTTTATAAGCCGGGGAAAATTTATTTCGGGATTTTTGGAGTCCGTTTAGTATTTCTTTCGTTTGTTTTTCTGCACGAAATTATTAAAAAAAAATGCAACCGACTTGGTGCAGCGGGACTCTGCCGAGGGCAGCCTTTAAATAACCGCCTCGAGCCACTTGACCCACCCACCGCCGCCTTGACCCACCGCCAGCGCCAGCGCCGCCGCCCGCCGCCGCCGCCCGACGTGCCTCGTTTTCCGTGCTGCCGATTTTTTCTTGAAAAACCGTTCGGTTTTTCCGTCGGTTTTTTGCCGGTTTTTTTAGTTTCCGTTTTTATTTTTTAGATCGGTTTTTTCGGTTTAGGTTAAATAGCGAACGTTCGCTCGTTCGTTCATTTTTATCGAACGTGTTCATCGTTTAGATCCAGTTAACGAACGTTCGTTCATTAAGCTGTTCGTCATTTTTCTTTTTCTCGGATTTATTCCGTGATTTTTCTGATCGCGATTTCTGATCCGATTTTCGTTCTAGTATAACTTTTCACTCGTTTATCGGAATCAGGCGATTCAAGCGCCTGGAGTTTCGTCTCGAACCCCTCTTTCCGAATAATCAACTCAAACAAGTTTTTGCTTCTATAAAATTTGACTTAGGTCCAGATTAGTAAAACGAAGTTGTTTTCTCTCGCCGTTTGACTTTCGTTGCTTCGTTTGTTTTGTTTCTTTTTGCAAATCGGAGTTCTTAAGTTGAACTTTCTGGTTAGATCTTTTATTTGTGTTTTACCTGTGCTTTAGTTGGGTACTTATTGTGTGTTTGTTTGTTTGCGATAGAATACCCGGAGTGCGCCGCCTGTTACTTCGAGTCTCTAGGTTTCGCGGATCATCAGCAAGACAAGTAACACTTTGATCATATCTTTTCTACTACCCAGTTTTATTGCATTAGATCAACTCCTCAAACATTGCATGATTAGGATCTAATTAAATTGTGGGATGGGAAGTAGTTGAGGTAGTACCTATTACCTGTTTTATTATCAAACCTTTGGGAGTTACTTCTATGTTTGCTTATATTGCCATGCTATGCTAGTAGACATGGATTGGGTGAGTGTATTCATGACAGATGTGAGTTTGTTAATTAAGGGATTATCTAAGGTGGCAACTTAAACACACATCTGGGTGGATTGAGGTACCTGGCCCAAAGGGATCATGAGATTATTCATACTAGAAACTTCTGTGTGCAGCCACAAGCCATTATGGGCTCTGGCATAGCTGATTAAGTCGTCACGAACTCTTACAGGGTAGACTAGCAGATGTAGGGGAAAGTAGGTGTACCGGTCTATCCATCGTAAGTTGCTAGCGCTTCTGAAAGACTATGTATCGGTCATCCGTTTCTCAAACAACATGTAGTGCGAGAAATCCAACGGAGGCGATCGAGTCTTGTGGGGAAAAGTGCGCAAACCTCTGCAGAGTGTATAAACTAATCATGGTTAGCCGTGTCCCCGGTTATGGACGTTTTGAGTATCTTGTACTTGGATATCATGTGAATCTCATCATGTTACTTTTAAATTAATATTGTTGGGTTTTAATGATGATTACTTTAATTGGGATTGAGGATGCTGTCAACCATTCTCAATGCTTAACAACCACCATGATAGTTAAATAAAATAAATTCCTTTGCAGTAGGGAAAAATTGGCTTTACGCAAAACTGTAACCATAGAGCTTTCCACCAACCATACATGCATGTAGTATAGCTTATTCCATCGTTACTCTCTATGTGTTACATTGCCAGCATATTCCATGTGCTGACCCGTTTTTGGGCTGCAACGTTTCATGTTGCAGATTTGTCAGACGACGAGTAAGGTGCTTTTAGGTCGTGGTTCTATACTCATTGATGCCGTTGGAGTTGATGTACTCACTTATCTTCCAAGTATTCCGCTGTTATCGTTATTAGATGGCCTTAAGCCATATTTATATTCATAAGTTCTCTTTTGAGACATTCGATGTAATAAGTGTGTGATTGCTACTCTGTTATAAATCCTTCGAGTACTGTGTGGTGTCAGCATTACTGATCCAGGGATGACACCTGAGCACAGAGATCAGACTGTTTGAGGTCTGGTCGCTACAATCACCATAAAGGTTAAACAAAAGAATGGAAAGGAAAAGGTGTTTATTAGATTAATAGAACAATGGAAAGGAAAATGTGTTTAAACACATATTTCAGGGGCATATCCTTCCCAAGGATAATGAGAGCATGATATCCATGACAGAATATAATGTAGAAAACTCTTTAGGTAAGGGGAGAGAAACTTCAAGACATTACCCATACAACGGTGTTTGGATAATTGAGCAGGAAACATTTAGCATTGGGCTTCAAATGTTCTTGTTGAAAATCAGAGTACCATAGACATGCTTCGAGATAGCATTGACATGGCCATCAGGTGAAGATCAAACTTTGGAAACACAAAGGATCCATCAAGAATAACTTGTAGAATAAGTCTTATAATTTCCTCATGGGAGAATGGATAACATTGCTAAAAGGGAAACTATACCAAGAGGGTCCTCCGTCAGTGTGCTAGGCATGACATCACCTTACCGAGTCATATAAAGACCAATGTTATAACCCTATGGAAATATGTTCCAACCATGATATCTGACCGAGATTCAGATCCGATTGATGTCAGGATACCTCAGAGTCGGGATGCCTAAGAAGAAAAGGTGCAACACAATATGACGGGATGACATTGTAAGATTTCTCGGGAAATGAACTATGGAAGCAAGTTCCGAAATAAGAGTTCATCATTAAAACCAAGGAGAGGATGAAGAGGTGGCTGATGGACTCAGCGACAATTCATCGAGATTTCCAAAAGGACGGATTTCCACAATTATGAGAACAAGGAGATAACATTTGTAAGATCAGGCGCATTTGAGTTTACTGCTGTTCCTAAAGTCACTCTGAAGCGGGGAAGAAAGCCCAAAGCCTCTAAAGTCATTGTGGAATCTGAGGTCAGGCGCAGTGCTCGCCTAAGTGCAATGCGAGATGGTTACCGTCAGGTAGCTATTGGGTCATCTCCTAGGAAGCCACACACGGGAAGAAGCGCAAAACTGCACCTCCCAAGACCGACGGCGATGATCTGCGGTGCCTCCTCGATGACGATAGTTGATCTCGGTGAATTGGTGCTCGTCTTACGTATTGCGCCGGAGAAAATTTCTACGGATAAGCTTGTAGCTGATCCCTCCCGCTCCAACAACAGTGCAAGTTCCGATGATTAGTTTAATCATCCAGGGTTTAGGTCCATGGCGTACCATAATCGCCTTTTTTATGTTTTTATTTGTTTGGAACTTTGCAGTTTGCATCTGTCCTCTGGGATGTAGGCCATTGTGTGGCTTACTTTTGCTTTACCCTCTTTTGGTCTGTAATGAATCAAACCTCGTTTAGAGATTGGAAAGTTCTCTGTTGGAATGTTAGGGGTCTGAATTCTGAAGCGCGTCAGCTTGCGGTTAGGCAAAAGATCAATGAAAGTGGATGCTCTGTTATTTGCCTTCAAGAAACCAAATGCATGCATATTGATCATCGGTTCATTAGAAAATTCTGTCCACGGCGCTTTGATACCTTTGTTTATGTACCATCGGTTGGTGCATCTCTTTGGTATGGTGGTCATATGGAATTCATCTCTTTTCATAGGCAGCTTAATTGAGGCTAAATCATATGGCATTATTGTGAAGTTTCAATCTAAACATACATCTGAGTATTGGTTTCTTGTCTCCATATATGGTCCGTGTCGGGGACCGGCGTGATGATTTTGTGCAATGGTTATATAATTTGGATATTCAGCTTGAGGACAATTGGTTGCTTTTAGGTGACTTTAACTTTATGCGTTCCATTGAGAATCGTAACCAGCCGGTGGTGATGTGAATGATATCTTTTGTTTAATGAAATAATTGGCCATTTGGGTCTTGTTGAACTTCCAATCAAGGGTCGTCGGTACACATGGTCTAATATGCAATCCACACCCTCCTCGAACAAATTGATTGGTTTTTACATCTGTTGCTTGGACTCATGATCATCCCAACACAATGGTCATTCCGCTTGCTCAACTTGCCTCGACCACGTTCGTGTGTGGTTTCAATTGCCTTTGCTATACCCAAGGCAAAGATTTTTCGATTTGAAAACTATTGGGTTGATTTGCACGGCTTTATGGATTGTGTATCCGAGGTTTGGAATCGCATACGTGGATAAATCCTCATCTGCCTTAATCATCTCCGCTAAGTTCAAATCTCTTCGTTATGCTCTTAAGAAATGGCATCTTAACCTATCCACAATTAAGGCGCTCATTGCTGATTGCAACAAAGTAATTGTTTTTTTGGATAATATTGAGGAATTTAGGCCCTTGAGTTGGCCGGAGTTCAACTTTCGGAAGATTGTCAAATTACATCTGGAAGATATACTTCATTGGCAGTTCATTTATTGGAAGCAACGTTGCACGATCAGAAATATTAAAGTTGGTGAGGAGAATTCAAAGTTCTTCCATGCAATGGCAACCGAAAGATATAGGATAAACACTATTTCTTGATCAAATCCGAGGAGGGAAGTGGTTTCTGATCATCAACAGTTAGCTGGGATGTTTTGGTCGGATTTCAATCGTAGAATGGGCCAAGCAAAAGGTATACACATGGGTTTCGACCTTGACACTTTAATTGACCGTATTGATGGGCTGGAGAGCTTATCCTTACCTTTCACGGATTGTGAGGTAGATACGGTGATTAAGAATATGCCTTCGACTGCGTGCTCCGGGCCCCGATGGGTTCTGTGTCTTTTCCTCAAGGCTTCTTTGGAATATATTGAGGACAGATTTTATGAATTTGGTCGAGAGTTTTATGATGGAAAGTGCAACTGGAGTGTCTGAATACATCTCTCATTACACTCATTCCAAAAAAGTTGAGCCCAGAGTATATTGGTGATTTTAGACCCATATCATTGACAAACACTTGCCTCAAGTTTTTAACTAAACTCTTGGCAAATAGGTTGCAGTGTAATTCTCAAATGTATTCATCGCAATCAATATGGGTTTCTTGGTGTAGATCCATTCAAGATTGCCTTGCATGGTGTTTTGAATATATACACCAGTGTAAGGCATCCAAAAGACCTATAATCCTTCTTAAAGCTGGACTTCACGAAGGCGTTTGATACCATCGAACATGACACGATTCTCGTGGATTACGAAATGCAAGGGTTTTGATGATCATTGGACAGGTTGGATTGATGACATCTTGTCCTCTGGTTCCTCTTCGATCCTCTTAAATGGGGTGCTGGTCATCACTTTGTTTGCCGTTCGAATTGTGCGACGGGGAGACCCTTTATCTCCTTTGTTATTTGTGATTGCGGTGGATTTATTGCAGTCCGTGGTCAATGAGATGTGTGTAAGGAACATTCTCACACCGCCCATACCTACCTCTTCACGGGATTACCCGATTGTTCAATATGCGGACGACACCTTAATTGTCCTTCCTGCGGTGGATGACCAACTCATTGCTTTCAAGGAGATGCTTGAGACCTTTGCTAAGTCAACAGGTTTGAGGGTTAATTTTAATAAGTCATCTTTTATTCCACTTTGAATATGGCTGATGAAGAGGGTCAACGTATGGCGGCTTTGCTTGGATGTGATGTTGGCTCTATGCCGTTTACTTACAGGATTGCCAATGGGTACCACTCGACCCACAATTTATGACTTGCTACCTTTAGTGGACCGCATTGAGAGAAGATTATCTGCCTCATCCTGCCTGTTGAATCAGGGTAGCCGGCTGCAACTCTTGAAATCGGTTTTATGTTCCATGTCAATATACTTCTTGTGTTCCCTTTCACTACCTCAAGGAATTTTGAAGCAGATAGAACGTATCATGCGGCAATGTACGTGGCGAGGCAACTCGACACGCCAAGACAATCTTTAGCAGCTTGGGAGTTAGTTTGTCGGCCCAAGAACCGAGGAGGACTTGGGGTTTTGGACCTTGGTAAACAAAATGAAGCCTTGTTGATCAAGCACCTCTTCAAATTTTATAATAAGTTGGATGTACCACAGGTTTCACTTATCCGGGACACATATTATGCTGTTGCTCCTCCCAAGTAACGCATAAGTTGTGGTTCCTTTTGGTGGCGTGATGTGATGAAACTTTATGGCAAATTTTGTAAGTTGGCCATCCTCATGTTCGCTCAGGAGACTCGGTGGTTTTCTCGGCTGGATCGGTGGCAACTTAATAACGAGGTGGTCTTCATGCAACAGCGTTTCCAGCGGCTTCATTCTTTTGTCATTGATGATACACTTACCATTAAAAATGTGATGGAGCTGCCTGTCCCAACCGACAATTTTCACCGCCTTTATCGGTTGAAGCTTTTGAGGAATTCAATCAACTTCAGGCTTTAATGCCTCTCATAATCTTACGTGAGGGAATTAGTGACGTTTGGAAATGGCCTTCTAAAGCGGGGACTATCAATCCAGGATTTACTATTTGTCCTGCTTTCTCAAGTCGTGGTGACCCTCTTTTTGGTGGATCCGGAAATGTGCTTGCACCCTCAAGCTCAAGGTGTTTGGATGGCTTCTTTTGATGGATCGTCCGAACACCGGGGATATGATCTTGAGACGCCATTGGACTATCCAAGATGATACTTGTGCCATTTGCTTCTCAGGTTTGCATGAAGATAGGGCTCATCTCTTTTTGCTTGCAACTTTAGCCAACGTATGCGGAATTATTTGGGCATTTCATGGAAGGTTCAACCTAACTGGACCACTTTTGAAATGGCTTGTGCGGCGAGGAGGGATTTTGGTCAACCGCTTTTTCACCGAGGTAGTATTTACGGCCACCTGGAATATTTGGACCCAAAGGAATGGAAGGATCTTGAAATGAGCTGCCCACTTTCGGAGCTTGGAGGAGGAATTTTATTCATGATATTACCCTCTTAGCTCATAGGATCAAGTGTAAATATAGAGATAGACTAACTGTTTGGATAGATTCTTTACACTAGCCCCCCCTGTAAGTAGCCTTTTTTCCCCTCTTATTTTCCCTTTCTAATTTTGTACAGAAGCTATATTTGTTTTAATAAAGGGCTGTGAGGCTGTTGCCTTGCAGTACATAGTCAAAAAAAAAAAAAAAAAAAAAAATTTGTAAGATCAAATGATATATTGATGCATGCTTGTAACATCCCAAATTTTCAATTTGGAATGTTATACATTAGATCATCATGCATATCATATTTTAGTGCATTTTGGCTTGATCCTAGAAATTTCACGCAACTCAAGGACCCACGGAGAGAGTTGGGGATTTCGTTATTTTCATATTTGAGTTTTCTCAAATTTTGAAAATATGATCATTTGATTTTAATTATTTTATCTTCAATTATTCCAGTTTTAAAAATAAGAGAGAGGGAATAAAATGACTTTCCCAAAATAAAGGAATATTGAGGATTTAATAAAAAAATCAAATATGATTTATTTCGGAGTTTATTTTGCTATTTTATTTGAATTTAGGAAAAATGCGCGTTTTTCAAAATTGTATTTAGGCCCCAAATAAATGTTCATGTTGTCCGGCTTGATTTTAGATGTCGGGGAAAATTTATTTCGGGATTTTTGGAGTCCGTTTAGTATTTCTTTTGTTTGTTTTTCTGCGCGTAACTATTTAAAAAAAAGAGCGAACCGACTTTGGGCCGTAATCGGCCAGGACTCCGCCCGGCCAGGCCTTTATAAGGCGCGCCCCCGAGCCCACCCCAGCCCATTTCACCCGCCGAACCCTAACCCTAACCTCACGCCTCGCCGAGTCTCCACGACGCCGCCATGTCGTCACCGACCCGCCGCCCGAGGTTGACCGCCCCGCCGCCGGCGGTTTTCTTCAAGAAACCCGTCCGGTTTTCGTTCAGTTTTTAAAAAAAAAAACCCTAGTTCTGTTTTTTTGGTTTAGTTTATTTAGCGAGCGTTCGCTCGTTCGTTCGTTTAAACGGACGAGTTCACCGGTTAGTTAACGCTCGTTCGTTCGTTTAAACGGACGAGTTCACCGGTTAGTTTCAGTTAACGAACGTTCGTTCGTTAGCTTGTTCGTCCGTTTTTCTTTTTCTCGGATTTTCCGCGATTATTCCAGATCGCGATTTCTGATCCAATTTTCGTTTTAGTATAACTTTTCGCTCGTTTATCGGAATCAGACGATTCAAGCGCCTAGAGTTTCGTCTCGGAACCCTCTTTTCGTTTAACCAACTCAAACAAGTTTTTGCTTCTGTAAAATTTGACTTAGATCCAGGTTAGTAAATGAAGCTTGTTTCTTTCGCCGTTTGTCTTTCGTCGCTTCGTTTGATTTGATTCTTTTTGCAAACCGGAGTTCTTAAGTTGAACTTTCTGGTTAGATTTCTTATTTGGGTTTTACCTGTGCATTAGATGAGTACTTATGGTATGCTTGTTTGTTTGCGATAGAGTACCCGGAGTGCGCCGCTTGCTACTTCGAATCTCTTGGTTTCATGGATCATCAGCAAGGCAAGTAACAGTTTGATCATATCCCTTTCATACCAGTTTTTATGCACTAGATCAATCCTCAAACATTGCATGATTAGGATCTAATTAAATTGTGGGTTTTGGGTAAGTAGATGAGGTAGTACCTATTACCTGTTTATTATCAAACCCTTGGGAGTTACTTCTATGTTTGCTTATATTGCCATGCTATGCTACTAGACGTGGATTGGGTGAGTGTATCCATGACAGATGTGAGTTTGTTAATTAATGGTTTATTTAAGGTGGCAACTTTAATACACATCTGGGTGGATTGAGGTACCTGGGTATTCCAGGATTGCCTGTTTTTCTTTATGGACCGCCACCCAGGCTCGAAGGGATCATAAGATTATTCATGCTAGAAACTTCCGTGTGCAGCCACAAGATACTATTCGCTCTAGCATAGTTTATTAAGTCGTGCAAACTCTTACAGTGTTAGACTAGCAGATGTAGGGGATGTAGGTGTAACGTTCTACCCATCGTAAGGTGCTAGCGCTTCTGAAAGGCTATGTCTCGATCATCCGTTTCTCATACACCTTGTAGTGCGAGAATCCCAACGGAGGAGATCAAGTCTTGTGGGGAAAAGTGCGCAAACCTCTGCAGAGTGTATAAACTAATCATGGTTAGCCGTGTCCCTGATTATGGACATCTTGAGTATCTAGTACTTGGATTATCATGTGAATCTCATCATGTTACTTTAATTAATATTGTTGGGTTTTAATGATGTTACTTAATTGGGATTGAGAATGCTGTCAACCATTATCAATGTTTAACAACCACCATGATAGTTAAATAAAATTTATTCCTTTGCAGTAGGGAAAAATTGGCTTTACGCAAAACTGTAACCATAGAGCTTTCCACCAGCCATATATGCATGTAGTATAGCCTACTTCCGTTCATTACTCTCTATGTGTTACATTGCCAGCATATTCCATGTGCTGACCTGTTTTCGGGCTGCAACGTTCATGTTGCACACTCTTCAGACGACAAGTAAGGTGCCTTTAGGTCATGGTTCTATACTCAGAGATGCCGTTGGAGTTGATGGACTCGCTTATCTTCCAAGCCTTCCGCTGTTATCGTTATTAGATGGCCTTAAGCCATATTTATTGTAATAAGTTCTCTTTTGAGACACTCGATGTAATAAGTGTGTGATTGCTACTCTATTATAAATCCTTCTAATATTGTGCGTGTCAGCATTACTGATCCAGGGATGACACTGATGCACGAAGATCGGTATTTGAGGTGCAGTCGCTACAAAGATGGTATCGAGCAAGCAATATCGTAGGACACGACCACTAAGCTAAAAACCCTAGATCACTACTCACTCTTCTCTTTTCTGACTCCTCATCTGTTCTACTCTTTTAGGATGGCGGATGCAAGGAACAAGTTCACGCAACCGGATGAAGATACACCCTTTGGATTCCACTTGAAGGAAGTCACTAGATACCTGAACATCGGAGTACCAAGCTTCACCGGGACCTACAACGCCACTTTACCCGAAGAGGATATTTGGATGATTCAAGTTCAAGTTCGGTGAAGGACATTCACGCTACCATCGAGCCCATAGAGTTTTCCTTTGATGCACCAACACGGAGTCTAGGAAAGAGTATGGCAGCTCACATCACCATGGTACGCATTGGAGAAGTTTACCACAATGATCTCAAGGACACTATCTACCAGATTTTTGGGCCGAGATGAGCAATGGGAGATGATTAGCACCGGAAGGATAGATCAATTGCAGCTTTTATCCAGGAGTTAAACCAGCACATTCGACTCGGGAAAATCAGATGTCTTGTGAGCATGATAGATCTGCGAAGGCCTTGACCAAGATCACGGAGCTGGAGGAAGAACTCAAGGCTACACGTGAAGATTATATGGAGGAAATCGAAGTGTTAGTGGAGAAGAATGACGACCTAACCAGGAAGCTAGGAGTTTTCATGGGAGACCCCGCGCCAGGTGGAGAAGATGACGATTTCACTTGCCCGAATAACTACATCATCATCGACGACACCGACTTAGACCCAGACGAAAGTGATGATGACTATGTGGATGAAGCTGGAGCGGATATCATGTAGTCTTCATCGGAGCAGTTTTTCTAGTCGACCACCATAACAGTAGTAGTATTTCCCCCATGTATCTAGTATAGTCCGAGCACATTTATAACGATAGTTAGACCGTTGTATGCCTTTGTTTGAATTGATTGAAGTGATATTGATTGAATTTGTCTCATGTGCATATGGGTAGTGTTTTATCTCTAGACCTCATTCTATTCTATATTCTCATCTTTTCTAAACCCATCAGATGCCTCCGAGACGCGACCTTTGGATTTGTTTTCCCACGGAGATCACTCAGTTGATTCAGCTGAGAATGTCTTGATGCAAGCACTAGTATGCAGAACCAAGGCAACAACAACAACAACAACAACAACCCACCACCACCACCACTGTTGACCATTTGACTCGTTTCTTGAGGCTGAATCCGCCGGTGTTTTCCAGTAGCACCGAGCCAATTGTTGCAGATGATTGGCTCCGCAAGGTTGGAAGGGAGCTGGCCACTGCAGGATGCATAGATGCGGAGAGAGTGCGTTTTGCCGCACATCAGCTTGATGGACCCGCAACATCATGGTGGGAGAATTACACAGCCACACACCCTATTGACACTGTCACATGGGACCAGTTTCAGTAAGCTTTCCGTACTGCCCATGTTCTAGCAGGAGCTATGGCCATGAAGAAGCGTGAGTTTCGCAACTTACGCCAAGGAGGACGACCTTGTAGGCGGTATGTGGAGGACTTTAGTAAGTTAGCACGTTATGTCCCAGATGACGTTGCTACAGATGCAGCTAAGCAGGAGAAGTTTCTGGAAGGACTGAATGATGAGCTGAGCATGCATTTGATGGTAGCAACTTTCAACAACTACCAGGAGTTGGTAGATCGTGCTCTTATGATTGAAGGGAAGCAGCAGTAGATTGAAAACCGCAAGAGGAAGTATGGACAAGGGAAGTGCAACTCTGGTGCTCAGCAGAAGCTACGTTTTACCCCGAAAACGGGAGGACAATTTCAGCATACCCTTGGAGGAGGGAATTCGCATAATCATAATGTCTCCAAGAATGGTAACGAGAATGGAGGAAGCAACGGACAGAACTGTACCAACCCGTGAACCCCAGCCAAGAGAGACCTGAGCCAAGTCACTTGTTTCAAGTGTCAGAAGACGGGACATTATGCCAATGCATGTCCTGAAGCCCAGAATGGACCTGGAAATGGAAGCTCTGGGAACAAGCGAACCCTTTCAACAGGGGACGGGTGAACCGCGTTAACGTGGAGGAGGTTGAAGCCCAGCCGGATGCGATAATAGGTAAGTTTTTGGTTAAGCCATTTACTGCAATCATTCTTTTTTATACTGGTGCATCGCATTCATACATATCAAGGGGATTTGTGGATAAGTATAAACTACCCACCAAGGTTCTTAGAACACCTATGTTAGTAAGCTCACCAGGAGCGGAGTATATGGCCAGTCGAGGATGTTTTCAAGTGCCATTGAGTATAGGTAGGCATGTTTTTCCCTCGGATTTAATCATTTTGGAATAGCAAGGTTTGGATGTGATTCTGCGTATGGATTGGCTATCGATGTATGGAGGAAACATCGATTGCGCCAGTAATTCGATTTTTCTTACCACCCCAGAAGGAAGAAGGATCAAGTATGTGTCATGGCATGAGCCGAAGAGGATACAAGTAAATTCCTTATCAGGAGTTGTGCAGGAGGAAGTACCAGTGGTGAAGGATTACCCTGACGTATTTCGGAGGAGTTGCTAGGCATACCACCGGATAGAGACATTGAGTTTTGATTGAGCTTTTGCGAGCACGGGCGATATCTAATGCATCGCACTGAATGCCCGCACAAGATTTGGAGGAAATTAAGAAGCAGATTAAGGAGTTCTTGGATAAAGGTTTTATTCGCCCAAGTTCTTCACCTTGGGGATCGCCAGTACTTCTAGTGGAGAAGAAGGATGGATCATTGAGAATGGTTGTTGATTACCGAGGATTGAATGAAGTAACTATCAAGAATAAGTACCCGTTGCCGATGATCAACGACTTGTTAGACCAATTGCAAGGAGCTAATGTATTTTCCAAGATAGATTTGCGATCAGGATACCATCAGTTGAAGATTCAAGAGCAGGATATACCTAAGACGGATTTTACCACCAGGTACGGGCTGTACGAGTATACCGTTATGTCATTTGGTCTGACTAACGCACCTGCCTATTTCATGAACATGATGAACAAGGTGTTTATGGAGTTTCTGGATAAGTTCGTCGTGGTGTTCATTGACGATATTTTGGTCTACTCGAAGAATGAAGAGGAGCATAAGGAGCATTTGCGTTTAGTACTTGAGAAGCTCAGGGAACATCAGTTATATGCCAAGTTCAGCAAATGTGAGTTTTGGTTGAAGGAATTTGGATTTCTCGGACATGTTATAACCGGAGAAGGAATAGGAGTGGATCCCACAAAAGTTGTCCTTTGTGACAAACTGTGAAGCCCCAACGACAGTTGGAGAGATCCGGAGTTTTCTTGGACTCGCAGGATACCACCGGAGGTTTATTGAGAATTTCTAGAAGATTGCAAAACCCATGATGGAGTTGTTGAAGAAGGATACTAAGTTCAATTGGACTGAGGAATGTGAGGCCAGTTTCCAGGAGTTGATGAAACATTTGGTTACATCACCCATGTTGATTCTGCCAGATCAGCACATGGATTATGAGGTGTATTGCGACGCTTCACGTCGAGGACTTGGAGCAGTGCTTATGCAGGAGGGAAGAGTTGTTTCATTTGCTTCACGACAGCTTAAGCCCCATGAGTTGAATTATGCTACACACGATTTGGAGTTAGCAGCCGTAGTGCATGTATTGAAGACTTGGAGACATTTTCTCATTTGAAACCATTGTGAGGTGTACACGGATCACAAGAGTTTGAAGTACATTTTCACGTAGAAGGAGTTGAATCTCAGGCAAAGGAGATGGTTGGAGCTCATCAAGGATTATGACATGAGATTGCATTATCACCCCGGAAAGGCTAATGTAGTAGCCGATGCGTTGAGCCGCAAGAGCCATGTTAACACACTCATGACCGGAGATTTACCAAAGGAGTTAGCCGAGGATCTTCGCGAGCTATGTTTGGAGATAGTTTGAGAGGCTATGTAGCAGCATTGGAGATTCAGTCTACTTTGATGGATAAGATCAGAGAAGCTCAGAAAACTGACAAGGAGATTGCCTCTATTAAAGAGAAAATGAGCAAAGGAAAAGCTAAAGGATTTCGCGAGGATGAACACGATACCCTATGGTTTGAGGACCGCGTTTATGTGCCTAATGACATGGAGATCAGGAAGTTGATTCTGCAGGAGGCCCATGATTCACCGTATTCGATTCACCCAGGAAATACCAAGATGTATTTGGATTTGAAGGATACTTTCTGGTGGACCGGAATGAAGAGGGATATTGCGGAGTATGTAGCAGTTTGTGATGTATGTCAGAGAGTGAAGGCAGAGCATCAGAAGCCAGCCGGATTGTTACAGCCATTGCCGATACCGAATGGAAGTGGGATAAGCTAGGCATGGATTTTATCACGGGATTGCCCAGGACTCGTTCGAGCTATGACTCGATTTGGGTTGTAGTCGATCGTTTGTGAAGGTAGCTCATTTGATCCCAGTGAAGACTACTTATAGCAGTGCTAAGTTGGCTAAGATATACATGACCAGGATCGTATGTCTGCATGGAGTTCCGAGGAGCATTGTATCAGATAGAGGAACCTAGTTTACCTCAAAGTTCGGAATGGGTTGCACGAAACTTTGGGAACCAGACTAGAGTTCAAGATTGACTTTTCATCCGCAGACGGATGGATGGACCGAGAGACTCAATCAGATTTTGGAGGATATCTTTGAGAGCTTGTGCGCTAGATTATGGATCTAGCTGGGGCGACAATTTGCCGTATGCGAGTTCTCTTACAACAGCGATTAGTAATCCAGTTTGAAGATGGCCCCTTTCAAGCCTTATGCGGAAGGAGGTGCGAACCCTGCTATTGTGGGATGAAGTTGGCGACCGCCATTGTTTGGACCAGATTTGATTAAGGAGTGCGACGAAGGTGAAGTTGATTCGCGATAGGCTCAAGGTAGCCCAATCTAGGCAGAAGAGCTATGCGGATTCTAAACGCAAGGAGACAATTTACGAAGTCGGAGACATAGTTTATCTTCGTGTATCTCCACTTCGAGGAGTTAAGTGCTTTGGAGTTAAGGGAAAATTAGCGCCACGTATTGTGGGACCATACAAAGTTTTGGAGCGTATGGGAGAAGTTGCTTACAAGTTGGTATTGCCCGAAGGATTGTCAGGAGTTCACGATGTGTTTCACGTTTCCCAGTTGAAGAAGTGCCACGCAGAGATGGCTGATACACCTCTAAGAGATACTGATGCATTTGGGCGATTGATTGGATAGTGATTTGACCTATGAGGAGAAACCAGTCAAGATTCTTGAGTATGCCTGCCGAGTCACCCGTAGCAAGGTTATCAGGTTTTGTAAAGTTCAGTTGAGCCACCACACGGAAGATGAAGCCACCTGGGAGCGAGAGGAAGATCTTCTAAAGGACCACCTCACCTATTTTCTAGTTAACCCGAATCTCGAGGGAGATTCATCTTAAGGGGTAGGTTTGTAACATCCCAAATTTTCAATTTGGAATGTTATACATTATATCATCATGCATATCATATTTTAGTGCATTTTGGCTTGATCCTAGAAATTTCACACAACTCAAGGACCCACGGAGAGAGTTGGGGGTTTCGTTATTTTCATATTTGAGTTTTCTCAAATTTTGAAAATAGGATCATTTGATTTTATTTATTTTATCTTCAATTATTCAATTTTAAAAATAAGAGAGAGGGAATAAAATGACTTTCCCAAAATAAAGGAATATTGAGGATTTAATAAAAAAATCAAATAAGATTTATTTTGGAGTTTATTTTGCTATTTTATTTGAATTTAGGAAAAATGCGCGTTTTTCAAAATTGCATTTAGACCCCAAATAAATGTTCATCTTGTCCGTCTTGATTTTAGAAGTCGGGGAAAATTAATTTCGGGATTTTTGGAGTCTGTTTAGTATTTCTTTTGTTTGTTTTTCTGCGCGTAACTATTTAAAAAAATAGCGAACCAACTTTGGGCCGTAATCGGCCAGGACTCCGCCTGGCCAGGCCTTTATAAGGCGCGCCCAGGCTCGAGCTGACCCAGCCCACCTGAACCCTAACCCTAACCCAGCGCCGCCTTGTAACCCATCGCCGCGCCCGCCCTCGCCCGCCAGCCGCGTCGCGAACCCCGCCGCCGACTCGCCGCGAGGTTGACCGCCCACTTGGGCGGTTTTCTTCGAGAAAACTGTCGGGTTTTTCGTTCGTTTTTTTTAAAGACCATAGTTCTATTTTTTTCAGTTTAGTTTATTTAGTGAGCGTTCGTTCTTTTTAACGGACGAGTTCACCGGTTAGTTTCAGTTAACAAACGTCCGTTCGTTAGCTTGTTCGTCCGTTTTTCTTTTTCTTGGATTTTCCGCGATTATTCCAGATCGCGATTTCTGATCCGATTTTCGTTTTAGTATAACTTTTCACTCGTTTATCGGAATCAGGCGATTCAAGCGCCTAGAGTTTCGTCTCGAAACTATCTTTTCGTTTAACCAACTCAAAGAAGTTTTTGCTTCCGTAAAATTTTATATAGATCCAGATTAGTAAAGGAAGCTTGTTTTTTCCCCGTTTGTCTTTCGTCGCTTCGTTTCATTTGATTCTTTTTGCAAACCGGAGTTCTTAAGTTGAAATTTCTGGTTAGATTTCTTATTTGGGTTTTACCTGTGCGTTAGATGAGTACTTATGGTATGCTAGTTCGTTTGCGATAGAGTACCCGGAGTGCACCGGTTGCTACTTCGAATCTCTAGGTTTCACGGATCATCAGCAAGGCAAGTAACACTTTGATCATATCCCTTTCATACCCAGTTTTTATGCATTAGATCAATCCTTAAACATTGCATGATTAGGATCTAATTAAATTGTGGGTTTTGGGAAAGTTGATGAGGTAGTACCTATTACCTGTTTATTATCAAACCCTTGGGAGTTACTTCTATGTTTGCTTATATTGACATGCTATGCTAGTAGACGTGGATTGGGTGAGTGTATCCATGACAGATGTGAGTTTGTTAATTTATGGTTTATTTAAAGTGGCAACTTTAATACACATCTGGGTGGATTGAGGTACCTGGGTATTCCAGGATTGCCTGTTTTTCTTTATGGACCGCCACCCAGGCTCAAAGGGATCATGAGATTATTCATGCTAGAAACATCTGTGTGCAGCCACAAGCTACTATGGGCTCTAGCATAGTTGATTAAGTCATGCGAACTCTTAAAGTGGTAGACTAGCAGATGTAGGTGATGCAGGTGTAACGGTCTACCCATCTTAAGGTCCTAGCGCGTCTGAAAGACTATGTCTCGATCATCCGTTTATCAAACACCTTGTAGTGCGAGAATCCCAACGGAGGAGATCGAGTCTTGTGGGGAAAAGTGCGCAAACCTCTGCAGAGTGTGTAAACTAATCATGGTTAGCCGTGTCCCCGGTTATGGACATCTTAAGTATCTAGTACTTGGATTATCATGTGAATCTCCTCATGTTACTTTAATTAATATTGTTGGGTTTTAATGATGTTACTTAATTGGGATTGAGAATGCTGTCAACCATTCTCAATGTTTAACAACCACCATGATAGTTAAATAAAATTTATTCCTTTGCAGTAGGGAAAAATTGGCTTTACGCAAAACTGTAACCATAGAGCTTTCCACCAGCCATATATGCATGTAGTATAGCCTACTTCCGTTCATTACTCTCTATGTGTTACATTGCCAGCATATTCCATGTGCTGACCCGTTTTCGGGCTGCAACGTTCATGTTGCAGACTCTTCAGACGACGAGTAAGGTGCCTTTAGGTCGTGGTTCTATACTCAGTGATGCCGTTGGAGTTGATGGACTCGCTTATCATCCAAGCCTTCCGCTGTTATCGTTATTAGATGGCCTTAAGCCATATTTATGGTAATAAGTTCTCTTTTGAGACACTCGATGTAATAAGTGTGTGATTGCTACTCTGTTATAAATCCTTCGAATCATGCGTGTCGACATTACTAATCCGAGGATGACAACGATGCACGAGATCGATCGCTATTTGAGGTCCGGTCGCTACAATGCTTGAGGAAAACATACACAATTAAACATTGGTTGAAAGGTGCACGCGAGATATGGTCTTAGGTAGCATGATAAATGCTAGAATGGTGATTCGATAACTAATAGTCTAAGAATGAACTATCGGTCATTATCTTCAAAGCAATAGGGTTGCCAGAAGGGCAGAATCCAAATAGCACCGTTCACTTGTTGGTACCCCGGTTGGAATCAATACGAGGACCAAGAAATAATGGTGATGGTGATAAGTATCACTATACCAAGAATTCTTAAGAGGTGGAGCAATCCTCACAACATTCTCGTCTGACGGACAAAAATACTATAAGGTAGAACATAACCTTAGCCAGATAACAAGGAAATCAAGGTACAACACAAAACATGAAAAAGTTTGTGTTGGGGGAAGGCAAGAATGTTGTCGATGATAACACAAATCGTCGAGGGGCAAGGATGGTATTTCCTATCATGAATTCGATTGATATCCTGGAAGAGCTTAGAATGTTGATGATGATCACGACACAATTGTCGAGAGATTTCATGAAGGTGGAATCGATCAGCGACGCCGTCAAGTCAAAGGAATTATGACGTGAATGGCTAATGGAACCATGTGTACGACACAAACTTGAAATCAAGTTTGCTTTTCAAGGAGAATTGATATGACAAGGAAGATCGATGCAAGATTAGATCATTGTTGAAAATTGTGCTCGGGGAAGGACCAGGTAGCACAGTTAAAATTTAGCACAAAAATGATATAGCCCATCAGGCTAGGAATGACTTGAAGGATTATTAAACTCGTAAGTAATGAAAATTATTTTAGAGTTATTGAATCGAAGTGCAGAGTTGATTCACTTATCATTGTTCTCGAGTGACTAATAACTCAGAACCCGTGAGAAATCTAAAATCGGTGAGAAGCAATACTAGATGAAGACTCATAAGTAGTTATGAGGTTCTATGATATTCTCGAGATAACACAGGTGAAACTCGGAGGTAGATCAGAATAGAAACTGATATGTATCATAGACTTGCGATAGTAGATACTTTAATCTCGTCAGAATAGACGAGGCAATGGAATGGTTTCCTTTCAGATATATTGAATAAGGTTAGCATGGTTGGAACCATAACTACAAGGGATCCATTTTACGATACCGGAAGAATTATTCAAATGATTAAATATTATTGCAAGAAGCTTTCATGATAAGTTCCACACCGTGTCCGTGAGCATGAACACAAAGGTTCAGGGTCGACTCCCACTTCTGCAATGCATAACCTTCCATTCACCTCTCACTTTCGAATAAGTTGTAGTGTTGAAATATTATCTAGCAAAATACCAGAAGAGTATGACTCGTGAAAACTTTCGAGTTCACACATATTAAGGAAGGCATAGGTTCAACCCGTCAGGGTATCGTGGAAACATATACCACAAGCTTAATAGTAAATATCACCAGCTCGAAAACAGAGCATGGTTGAGAAAGCAGAGGATACAATTTACCAAAGGCTTTATATATCCATGGAAAGGCTCATAAGGTTATTTAAATATGAAGGACACTATCGGATAATAATACAACAAGAGGTCTGGTGGTCTACAACGGAGCTGATGTGAGTATTGGTACTCTATAAAAGGAAGAAGGAATGCAAGTGCATCAGATTATAGAAACAACTGACTAACTCAAGCTCAAACGCAAAGGGATCATGAATTCCAAGATAACGGATCAGAAGCAATGCTCTGATTAGGGATGGATAAGTTGAATGTCCTTAGGGGTACAATCGATGGCAATTTGATTGGTCGAGATCCAGCTCATGTCTGGAATGACGTCTGAGTTGGAAGGATAAATTCCAGGGAACAACTGATGATTGTGTGCATTCACACACATGTTGAATCAAAAGGAATTAATCGGAATGCAAGTATGCAAGAATTCCAAGAACAATAGGCTGTTGAGGATTTTTGAAAGATCAAATAGTATTTCGAAGTCTTTTGCAGAACACAAGCACAAGCGGGAATGGCGGATACTCGATAAGTGCGAGGAATTATCCGTAGGAGTATTCATGCGGCAAAGATCCGTAAAGCGATGGTTCAAGAGATTCTTCAAAGTTGAAGAATAAATCGATGCACCTTGTAATAACAAGAGCAGCTGGGGATGAATGTAAGAATGGCAAGGGCATGTAGTTATCTATTAGGGTTGACGGTGGAAGGGAATTGCACACGCATGAGCACAAGTTCTCGGGACAACATCGGAGAGTATCTTCGAGGTCTACTGATGAATCAAGCCATCATCTGGAATGAAGGGGTTCTCCGGGAGGAAGTAGTTACGAGAACCTAGAGTCAAAGTTAGTAAAATCATTTAACCCGAGTAGAAGAGAGATTAGAGTCCCAGAGTAAATATCAAGGAGTAAAAGATCCTAATACCACCCAATGGCGACGTGGGCCCGTAAGACACACAACCATGTTAGTAAAAAGTTTTGGAATGACTAGACTCAACTTCGGCCAAGGAGTTTGGAAGGGGATTCCTACAGGCAGTCGGCTCTGATACCAACTTGTGACGCCCCCGATTTGACCGTAAACTAATCATACACGCAAATGTGTACAATCAAAATCAGGGACTCACGGGAAGATATCACAACACAACTCTAGACACGAATTAAAATAATACAAGCTTTATATTACAAGCCAGGGGCCTCGAGGGCTCGAATACATCAGCTCGAAAACAAACGAGTCAGCGGAAGCAACAATGTCTGAGTACAGACATAAGTTAAACAAGTTTGCCTTAAGAAGGCTAGCACAAAAGTAGCAACGACCGAAAAGGCGAGGCCTCCTGCCTGGGACCTCCTAACTGCTCCTCGAAGCCAAACTCCACATAGTAGTAAGCACCTCCAGTGTAGTATGAGTTGTCGTCGACGGTGGCGTCTGGCTCCTGGGCTCCAACATCTGGTTGCGAGAACCAGGTATAGAAAGGGGGAAAAGAGAGAAGCAAACCAACCGTGAGTACTCATCCAAAGTACTCGCAAGCAAGGAGCTACACTACATATGCATGCATTGGTATCAAATGGAAAAGGGGTAGCATATGTGGATTGAACTGCAGAATGGCGGAATAAGAGGGGGATAGCTAGCCCTATCGAAGACTACGCTTGTGGCAACCTCCATCTTCCAGCATGTAGAAGAGAGTAGCTGGTAAGTTCACCAAGTATCGTCGTATATCATAATCCTACCCGGCGATCCTCTCCTTGTCGCCCTGTGAGAGAGCGCTCACTGGTTGTATCTGGCACTTGGAAGGGTGTGTTTTATTCAGTATCCGGCTCTAGTTGTCATAAGGTCAAGGTACAACTCCGGGTCATCCTTTTACCGAGGGATCTGGCTATTGAATAGATCAACTTCCCTGCAGGGGTGCACCACATTTCCCAACACACTCGATCCCCTTTGTCCGGACACACTTTTCTGGGTCATGCCCGGCCTCGGAAGATCAACACGTCACAGCCCCACCGAGGCACAACAGAGAGGTCAGCACGCCAGTCTAAATCCTAAGCGCGCAGGGGTCTGGGCCCATCGCCCATTGCACACCTGCACGCTATGTGACGTCTGCCGGTGAGCAGACCTAGCAACCTCCATTACAAAGGAAGTTGCGTTCTGGCGGTCCAACCCGGCCCGCTCGATCGGCCCGGCGTCACGAAGGCTTCGGCTGATACCACGACGTCAAGTGCCCATAAATGTTCCTGCGTAGTTGGTTAGTGCGTATAGGACAGTGGCCAGACTCAGAGCAAATACCAACATCTTGTTAAGCGTGTTATCTTGAAGTAACCACGAATGCCAACCAGGGCCAGGCCCACCTCTCTCCTAGGTGGTCTCAACCTTCCCTGTCGCTCCGCCACAAACTAACAGTTGGGGCCGTCGGGAACTCAGGCCCACCACTACCTGGATGGAGCCACCTGCCCCTTCAGCCCCCACATCGGAAATCACATGCGGGTACTCTACGAGCCGACCCGGCTTTAGTCACCACCTGTATAGTATGTATGTATGTATGTATGTATGTATGTATGTATGTATGTATGTATGTATGTATGTATGTATGTATGTACGTATATACCCGTGATCACCTCCCGAGTGATCACGGCTCGATAGTATAGCATGGCAGACGGACAAGAATGTAGGGCCACTGATGATAAACTAGCATCCTATACTAAGCATTTAGGATTGCAGGTAAGGTATCAACAATAGTAGCGAGGTCAGGCTATGCATCAGAATAGGATTAACGAAAAGTAGTAACATGCTACACTACTCTAATGCAAGTAGTAGAGAGAAGAATAGGCGATATCCGGTGATCAAGGGGGGGGGCTTGCCTGGTTGCTCTGGCAAGTAGGGGTCGTCAACAGCGTAGTCGATCGGGGCACCAGCAGCGGCGTCAGTCTCGTAGTCTACCGGAGAGAAGAGGGGGAAGAAACAATGAATACAATGCAAACAGATGCATAATGATGCATGACATGATAATGAGCGGTGCTAGGTGTCCCCTAACGCGGTAGGAGGTGATACCGGCGAAGGGGGAAAACATCCGGGAAAGTACTCCTGGTGTTTTACGTTTTCGGACAGATGATTCGGAGGGGGAAAGTTACGTATTTGCTATGCTAGGGATGCGTGGCGGGCGAACGGGCTGCGTATCCGGATTCATCTCGTCGTTTTGAGCAACTTTCATGTACAAAGATTTTTTCCATCCGAGCTACGGTTTATTTTATATTTATTTTAAAAGATTTAAATCATTTTTCGCATTTATTTAATTATTTTAATCCAACATTATCCAGAATAGTGCTTGCTGACGTCATCATGATGTCAGCATGACGTCAGCAGTCAAATGTGACCGGTGACCGGTCAATCTGACGTGTGGGTCCCACTGTCATTGACTAAGACTAACTAATCAAGTTTAATTAGTTTAGTTAATTGATTAGTTTAATTAATCAAAATTAATTAAGTTATTTAATTCTTTAATTAATTAATTAATTATATTATTTATTTATTATTATATTTTTAAAATCTTTTTTAATACGTTCTACGGGTGGGCCCCCTGTGTCATAGGCAGGGGGTTCTTAGCGGGTGAACGGGTTACGGGCACCGGGCGTAGGGGTGCCCGCACACCCGATGAGGCAGAGCGCGCCACGGCGGGCGGAGCAAGGCGGCGTGGCGAGCCGGCGGCAGGGCGCGGCGATGGCGTGCGGTCTGGTGCGCACCCTTAAAGCAAAGATCACGGGCGGGAGAGTGGAGGGTCTTATGGTGGCGCGGCGGAGCGGGATGGCTGGGCTTGCCGGGCGGGCTGACAGCAGCCGCCGCAGCTGGGAGGACGAGGTGCGGCGCGGTCGGCCATGATGGGCGGACAGCGATGCGCGGCGGCAGCGGTTACGACGCACGGCAGCAGCGGTCGAGTAGTGCGGGCATGCGGGCGCTTAGCCAACAACACCGCGAGGCCACGCAAGCAGCGGTGAGGGCGGCCAAGGGCATGGTCGGGTACGGTTGGGCGCGCGCGTGGGCGTGGTAGGGGAGACATGGGAGAGAGAGGAGGGGCGCAGGCTCACGTCGGGTGCAGGGGTCGGGGCAATGGGGGTGCGGGGAGGATGTCGGAGACGGCGCGACGGAGAGGAGGCAGTCCAGCGAGGTAGTCCTGCGAGGAGGACGGGAACGCGAGGCGGCGGATCCGGCGATGAAGCTCGGCGGTGGGTCGCGGGATCCACGGGCGGCAACGGCAACGTCGGCGGGATGCGGTCGGGATTGCGCCCCGATCCAGATCGGGGGAGGCGAGAGGGACGAGAGAGTGGGTTGGGGATCGTGCGGGGGAGTGTTTGCACTGGGGTTAGGCTTTCGGGGTAGTGGGGGATAAGGTAGGATGGGGTGGGCCGGTTAGGGCCAGATGGGTTGGCCAGCTGGGTCGTCTGGCCCAGTTGGCCGGGGGGGGGGGGTCCTCCTCTTTTATTTTGTTTCAGTTTTGTTCTTTTCTCTTTTTTTTATTAACCTTTTCTATTAATTTTTTTGGTTTCCTCTAAGTTTCTGTTTTATAAAAATTACCACTAGTACCTAAACCTGCATTTATAATTATACTACTGCCACAACAATTATTTACCCAAAACAAAATAGTTTAAAACTTAATAAAATCCAATATGTATTTATTTAATTGGTTTAACTACTGTTATAATTTCCTAATTGCATTTAAACCTTTGGTAACAATGTGGTTTCTCCACCATTTATTACTTATGCATTATTTGGCTCACTCCGAACATTTTAGTTTTAATATTTGAAAACTTTTATTGTTTGCTAGAATTTGAATTTGAATGCGTATCGATTTCAAACTAGCGCGAGATTAGCAACTGTAACCGTGGTGACGTGGCATCATTAACGTGGGATTACTGTAGCTAATTATCCGGGCGTCACACAAAGGCATATCATTAGGATCAGAAGAAATACTCTTATTAGCAAACAATTTCATAAGTTCATCCATATTTCCACTCAAAAAATTAATTTGTTCTATAGCATGAACCTTTTTACTAATAGATCTTTCGGTGTGCCATTGAGAATAATTAAGCATAATATTATCTAGGAGTTTAGTAGCTTCTCCTAAAGTGATTCCCATAAAAGTGCCTCCCGCGGCCGAATCTAAAAGATTTCTAGAAGCAAAACTCAATCCAGATTAAAAAAATTGTATGATCATCCATAAATTCAAACCATGAGTAGGGCAATTGCGAATAATTAATTTCATCCTCTCCCAAGATTGTGCAACATGCTCATGATCTAGTTGCTTAAAGTTCATAATATCGTTTCTAAGAGAGATGATCTTAGCGGGAGGAAAATACTTAAGAGATAAAAGCATCTTTGCCCTTATTCCAAGAATCAATACTATTTTTAGGCAAAGATGAAAAACAAGTTTTAGCACGATCTCTAAGCGAAAATGGGAACAACTTCAATTTAACAATATCATTATCCACATCTTTGTTCTTTTGCATATCACACAAATCAACAAAGTTGTTTAGATGGGTAGCGGCATCTTCACTAAGAAGGCCAGAAAACGGATCTTTCATGACAAGACTCGGCAAAGCAGTATTAATTTCACAAGATTCAACATCGGTAAGGGGAGCAATCGGAGTGCTAATAAAATCATTATTGTTGGTATTGGAAAAATCACACAATTTAGTATTATCTTGAGCCATCGTGACAAACAATCCAACACACAAGCACACCAGAAGCGAGCAAAAAATAGGCGAACAGAAAACGAGGGCGAATAAAACGGCTAGGGTGAAGTGGGGGAGAGGGAAACGAGAGGCAAATGGCAAATAATGTAATGCGAGGGATAAGAGTTTCTGATGGGTAATTGGTATGTCTTGACTTGTGCGTAGATCTCCCCGGCAATGGTGCCAGAAATCCTTCTTGCTACCTCTTGAGCACTGCGTTGGTTTTCCCTTGAAGAGGAAAGGGTGATGCAGCTAAGTAGCATAAGTATTTCCCTCGGGTTTTTAGAACCAAGGTATCAATACGGTAGGAGACTACACGCAAGTCACCTCGCACCTACACAAACAAATAAGAACCTTGCAACCAACGCGATAAAGGGGTTGTCAATCCCTCCACGGCCACTTGCAAAAGTGAGATCGATAGAGAGATAAATAAATATTTTGGTATTTTTATGATATAGATTGAAAGTAAAGATTGCAAAGTAAAATAAATTGGAAACTTATATGATGGAAGATAGACCCGAGGGCCATAGGTTTCACTAGTGGCTTCTCTCAAGATAGCATAAGTATTACGATGGGTAAACAAATTACTGTCGAGCAATTGATAGAAAAGTGCATAATTATGAGAATATCTAGGCATGATCATGTATATAGGCATCACGTCCGCGACAAGTAGACTGAAACGATTCTGCATCTATTACTATTACTCCACACATCGACTGCTATCCAGCATGCATCTAGAGTATTAAGTTCACAAGAACAGAGTAGCATTAAGCGAGGATGACATGATGTAGAGGGATAAACTCAAGCAATATGATATAAACCCCATCTTTTTATCCTCGATGGCAACAATACAATACGTGCCTTGCCGCTCCTGTTGTCACTGGGAAAGGAAACCGCAAGATTGAACCGAAAGCTAAGCACTTCTCCCATTGCAAGAAAGATCAATCTAGTAGGCCGAAGAGACTTGCAAAGATAACAAATCATACATAAAAGATTTCAGAGAAGAATAAAATATTGTTCATAGATAATCTTGAGCATAAACCCACAATTCATCGGATCTCGACAAACACACCGCAAAAAGAACTACATCAAATAAATCTCCAAGAAGATCAAGGAGAACTTTGTATTGAGATCCAAAGAGTGAGAAGAAGCCATCTAGCTAATAACTATGGACCCGAAGGTCTGTGGTAAACTACTCACACATCATCGGAGAGACTATGGGGTTGATGTTGAATCCCTCCATGATCGATTCCCCCTCCGGTGGAGCTCCGGAAAAGGCCCCAAGATAGGATCTCTTGGGTACAGAAGGTTGTGGCGGTGGAAATAGGTTTTCGTGGTGCTCCTGGATGTTTTCGGAGTATATGGATATACATAGGAGGAAGAAGTAGGTCGGTGGAGCTGCGAGGGGCCCACCAGGGTGGGGGCGCGCCTAGGGGGCAGGCGCGCCTCCCTGCCTCGTGGCCTCCTCGCTTCTTTCTTGACATCCACTCCAAGTCCCCTGGATCACGTTTGTTCCAAAAATAACTCTCCCGAAGGTGTCATTCAGTTTGGATTCCATTTGATATTCCTTTTCTGTGAAACACTGAAATAGGCAAAAAACAGCAATTTGCACTGGGCCTTGGGTTAGTAGGTTAGTCCTAAAAAAATATAAAAGTGTATAATAAAGCCCATTAAACATCCAAAACAGATAATATAATAGCATGGAACAATCAAAAATTATAGATACGTTGGAGATGTATCATTACGCCGGGGAATGCTTCCGTTAATTTGGAATCAACTGACTAGGAATTGAAATCCGAGTGACGGACCTCAAGCTAAGGTGAAATAGTATATGAGGAGAAACCTTGTGCATCGCGAGTTACTAGGAACATCTAGTATCAAGAAGAATCGGTCAACTAGTGTCTTATGTGGGATGAATACCACGCAAGCAAACACATTATATTTGCACGAGTAAGGGAAGAGGAGTACCAATTCTGGTTGCCTGTGTTGTGTCCTTCATATGTCGCGGCGATTTTCTTATTTTTGCCGGGGGAACCGATGTTTTGGAGGAGGGTGCAGCCTTGGATGAACCCATGGCCAAATTGTTGACTGCGTTGCCGTGTCCGTATGCCGATGGAGGGGAAGCAGATCCGAGGCGGCGAAGGACGGCGTAGAAGGAACAACTTTGGTGTGGTGGACGGTGGCAAAGTTGGAGCAGCAGCGGTGAGGTGCAGGACGGCGTGGTTGAACTGGCTCGGGTATGGATAGCTCGGCCTCGGCTTCAACTACTAGCCGTGGAGGGCGTTGCGGTTGATTTTGTGGTGGACGACAATGTTGGGGTATCGGCTCCGGCATGGTGGAGGAGGGCGGCGGTTGATGGGTGGGATGGGGTGGCGGACGGAGGACGCCGGGGTTTCGCGGCTGGTGGAGAGGTAGTTTTGGCGTCCACGGAGTATGAATGGGGAATCGGACGGGGGGAGCTAAGGGAGAACCATGTTTCGGTCTGGGAAGCGCTTGTTTTTGGCTTCTTTGAACAGATGGGACACGCTTGTTTAAATTTGGGGAAAGTACAAACTTTGCCCCCCTTTTAAATTTCGGACCTACTACAGATCGGGGTAGGATGGTAATCTCAGGTGTCCCAAATAGTGGGCGGGAGCGATTTCGGCCACGCGCATGTGTGCTTAGGCAGCCATTGTGTATGAATGTTTTTCAAAGGCGGTTGCGTGGCGTCTAGATGAAGCTACAAACATCCCCGGTAGACCTTTGGACGTCGGACCGATAGGTTTCATGGGTCGGAGTTAGAAAAGTAATTTCCTTCTACTACCAAACATTGGTCTCACGCGGTTTCGAGCAAGTAGAGGCTCTTTTGGTGCTTCGTTCAAAATTTTGAAACAGAAGCATTCACGTTTAGACTACTCTTGAACTTTAAGGATTGACCTAAATAGACAACGTTGAATTTGACCTTGTATATTTGAAAACATCATTAAATTATCCGCTTCTTTTTGAAATTTTGACACTTGAAAATCCTATAACTACAATTATTTTGGAATGGAGGAGCTAAATTTGAATCTATTTTGTACACAACTATATATGCTATTATGTACAAAAGCAGAGCAAAGATTGGTGCCCCCATAATTTAGGTATGATTTACAAATGCCATGATATCGAATTCAAATAATTGAATGGAATTCATGTTGAATTCGATTTTTTTAAACCACCTTAAGTTGAATTCGAATGTATGCTAGTTCATAGCTAGCTATTTATAATGTTCATTGTGTAACTTCCGTATGTATGTATATTGTGCTTTACACACACAACATGAACTATACTCATGTTTATATTCGATTGCTAAAGCGATGCATTGTCTGGAGTTCAAAATACTAACTATGTGGATCAATTATGTCGAATAATAACATAGACATGCTCAAATTCGATATAATCTAGATGTCTGATGGATCAATGACCTTTCCTTATGCGAATTGCAAATATCATGATCCCATACTAATATTTGGATACAATTTATATCTTTAATCAATGTGTACATCTGTCTTTTACGTGTAGTTTCACTCTCCATCGGTGGTCTCTCACACATGCTCACACACTCTCTCCCGAGGTGTCTTTCTCATGAGACATGCTCTCGATATAACCCTCCCTCCCTCTCGTAATCATTTACGGTTGTTTTCACTAACCTTTATCACAAGCACTCTTCCTCTCGCAAGCATACACACGCACAATCCCCATCGACCCATTTCTATATGCATAGACCTGCCTACGTGTCTCCTATACGCACATTATCTTTAGGCCTGTCTCTCACACATTGTCTCACTCCTCTCTTCCTAATTGACGAGTTTGATTCTAGCAGAGCATTATGTAGGATGCCCCTTAAAGTTAGGTTGGATGAATACTAATATCAGAGATATGGGGTTATCTTAGTCCGACGACCTAGGGTTACAAATCCTAGCCGGCTTTGTCAGTGGACACAGACTCCTTCACAATTCTGCTACCTTTATCTTGTACGACTAGTCATCCATGGGTCTTGTCATGGTTTTGTCACGGCAGATGTCCTAAGGAAAGGACTTAGTCGTGGAGCCATCGCGCGGGTTAGCTAAAAGGGGTTAAAGCAGACAAGGGACGCAGAGATTTTATACTGGTTCGGCCCCTTGTGGTGAAGGTAAAAGCCTAATCCAGTTGTTGTGGAATTGCTAGGGTTTCGATGACCAGGGAGCGAATACGCTTTGCCTGAGTCTCGAGTTGTTGTCCGTTGTCTTCAACCACCGTCGGGTCGTCCCCTTATATACACGGGTTGACGCCCGTCGGTTTACAGAATCCCGAGGCCGGCTCATAAAAGTGTCCGGCTCGGTCTCTGCTCTATCTATCTTACAACACAAGTTTACATATCAATGCCGATTTATATCTACAGGCCTTAAACCGGCTTTGGGCCCTGGGCCTTCATAAAGTGTCACCGTCTGTATTCATGGGCTTCAGATATAGTGAACTATTATGGGGTTAAACCGGCCTCTCCTGGCCGGTTTACGCCCAGTGGTAATATCCCCAACATTAGGCCCCAGATTTATTTGAACTGGTTCATGTCAATCCTCAATACTTAAGAAACTTTCTTCTTCAACATCTTCACGTAATCTTGTAAACCGCCGTGACGTCACCTTCCAAGACCATGGTAAACCGCCATGACATCATCTGTTATTTAAAACTGCGTATAACCCACCTTCATTAATGGGCCTCCGATGATTGAGGCAACAGAGCTGTCACATACCCCATTTTTCGGGCTCCTCGATTCTCGTGCCTGCCTTTTATCAAATCACCTTATAAATAAGCCGAGGGGTCCCTTTCACTTTTCCCCCTCGTGCCTCTTTGTGTCGTCTTCTTCCTCGCGCCGACCGACTTTCGAGATCTGCCGCCGTCGTCGTCCTTCGCCTCTGCCTCAACGACGGCCGCTGCATCAACCTGACTGTGCCAGAAAAACGCCGCGATCTTCTGCTGCTTCCTCAGCACCGGTACGTTCCTCCTTTTCTCACTCCAGATCCACCATTAGGGTTCGGTGTTCTTCATAGTTCTTCAAAGTTCTTGAATCTGTTCTTCCTTGTTTATCTTTAGTAGTACCAATGGCTAGTTATATCTGCTTTTTCCAATGCCCTTGTACTTTAAACTCCTGCTTCCTTGTTAGAACATCTGCCTCATATAAAAACTCATACGAACTTGGTGAACTCTTAACACACTGGAATTTAGGTCAGAATATATTTTGTTTTTCCAGCATACGGTAGATCTAAAATTACCACACCAAGATGTGAAGCTTGTTTTTCCTTCACTTACGCACCTTTTAGACATATACCTATAATACCAGATTAGGCGGTTTAACTTCATTGAAAAATGATGACCTAGTAGATACCATTAGTCCCCTATTGAACCGCCAATGCATTCATCATTGTACTGTCTCCATTGTCAGACTCCGGTTTACGAATAACCAACCACGGTTTAACAATATGCTTACATCCTTATACCGCCTTATAGTTTTCCACTGTAAATCTTAAACCGGCAATAATCATGTTTCAGATTTTCATTGCCATGGCCAAGCAAGTCTGTGAATGCAATTGGGCTCCTTCTCAAGTAACCGAAGATCAGTTAAACAACTGTGTTGCGACGGGCGCTTTAGCCAAGAAAGATGTCATCCACTGGAGGGACCCTGGCCCGGAAAATCCTCCTACACCCAAGGACGGCGAGGTAGTCGTGTTTGCTGATCACCTGGGTCGAGGTTTTAGCCCTCCCGGTTCAACAATTTTCTGAGATGTACTAGACAGTATTCAGATGCAACCTCAAGACATATGTCAAAATTAAGTGACCAACATCTTCCACTTCCAAGTCTTCTGTGAGGCTTATCTACAAGAGGAACCTACATCGAACTTTTTAGGGATTTCTTTCACTTAAACCGTCGCACAGAGTTCACAGACGGACCCAATCTGAATTGGGTGGAATGGCGGTTTAGAAAAGGAAGGAAGTTCCTTTCCCTCATCCCAAGCTCCACAGTCACCCCAAAGAGTGGAACCAGACTTGGTTTTACTGCAAAGATACATCGCCAACCGATGAAAACCCCTTGCCGGGTTATCGCCCTCACCGCCTTAATAATACACATCCTTTTCCTCAGAGGTTGATTTGCAAAGAAAGGGCCAACTATGCCCCTCAACTATCAAAGCTTAGAGCCTTCATGGCGAACGGTTTGACAGGAGTTGACCTTGCCCATTGTTGGATAAGCTAGAGTATTCTCCTGTTAAGCCGGCGCTCCGGTTTGATGTGTGAGTACACAGGGAGTTTGAAGGATGCTCAACGACACATTGATATTCAGCTTACAGATCACGAGATTCTTGAGGTTGTAAAGAAGATCTTTGAATGAACCGGAGGCTGTCTGTGGCCAGACCGGACTACTCCCTTTCTGCACCTTCAACAAACCGCCAGCTGTAAGAATCATATAACTCTCTTTTTTTATCTTAAGTTGCTTCTGTCAAAATATTCTATGAAAGTTTGACTATTTTCTGATAGGGTAATGATCCGTTCTGGAACAAGAAACCACAAGACAAACCGGCAAAGCTGCAAGACAAAACGGCCAAGCCACTTTGCCCAAAGACCAAGGTTGTTAAGAAACCTGCCAAGAAAAGGACCACTGCATCCTCCGAGCTTGCTGATGACGATGTGGGTAACCCGGAATCAGAGGTAGAACTTGACTCTCTTGGTTCATTTTTCGTACACCTCATTGACAATGACTATTATTAGGACGACGCTGAAGGCAGTCACGTTGATGATGTAGAGGTAATCATTCTTTCCTCCGATTCAGATCCTCTGCCAACATCAAAAATCCGTCGAGCAAACCGGAAAGTAAAATTTTCTCACCCCCTTGCTTACTTGGACCCAAACTTTCTTTTGAAGACGCAGCAGCACGAAGCTCACCGCACAACCCGGCACAGCGGTCAGGTAGTTACCTCCGCCGGTTTACCGAACACTCCGGTTCGGAAACGCCGACCAGAGGTCTCTTATACCCTTGACACTTCATGCCCCAAAGTGGGTTGTTTCTGCCAGCCTCTTAACCCGTCTGATTCAAATTATCAGGGTACTTCTCACTCATCTTCTGGCGAGTCGTCGGCCACAAAGCTTCCACCCCTCAAAACAGTTCTTGGGTGAGCTATACACTTGTTTTTATCCTTGATGTGTTATTTTTATATACTGTACTGATCCTGATGTTTATTTTTCTCAACGCCAAGCCCAGACCCAGCAAGAAGGCTCGGTTGAATAAACCGGCTGGCGATAACGTGGCTGTTGAACCGGAAAAGACTCCAGATCCTGAAGAGACCGATGTTGATGCCATGTTTAATGACCCACCGCCTCAAGACCATGAATTTTTTGCTGAGCAGGTAGAAGTTGACACCACAAGCCATGCTGACCAGCCAACCAGCCCTGTTCGACCTGATGACAAACCGGTTAGTCCAGTTAAGGATACTGACAAACCGCCCACTCCACTGAAAGTTGCTGATGATAAAGAGGATGATATTATGATTACTGGCATTGGCCACACAACTCCTGGCAATCTTGTTGCTTTATCAAAGCATACTGCCAAGGACGAGCTCTCTTCTATCGGCAAAGGCAAATGGAACGCCAATTTGTCAAACTATGCCCATCTTAATGCTCAAGACCTTCACTCCGGCTTCTTGAACCGTCTGTACACCAGCCGTGACTATGAAGCCGGTTTGGTAAATTTGATGAAAGAGCGATATGAGGTAATTAATACCCATCTCTGTAGCTTGTCTCTCTTGTAAATTCCAAATATCAACTCGGTAGTCCCCAAGTGACGGTTTATGATATCAATCTAAACCGGGACTTTCGATAACAATTTTCATATTTGCAAGACTGCATCTTTTTCCTTTGGTATAGTCCCCAAGGGCGGTTTAACTTTATAAAGATGAACCGGGACTGTAGAAGAATTCCCATATCAGCAATTATGAGCAAACACACATTAGCCCCGTAGTGCCATATTCTATACTTGTATTGTGCTTGGGACTTGTAGAAATTTCTGATAAGGAACAAATATGCATTAGCCCCCAAGTACCAAGGGCATAACTTGTTATGTGCTTGGTACTTCAAATATGTACTATCAACTCATTATATATCTGTCTCTTTATAGGCTGAACTAAGCAAGAAGGAAAGCCAAACCGCTGATCTGCAAGAGAACCTCAAATCCCAGCAAGCCGAAACCTCCAAAGCCAAGGAAGAGTTACCAGCGCTCTAGGCGCTATGGAGAAACTGAAAGAGGGCTTCAACAAGGAGCGGGCGGATTGCGAGACTGAAAAATCCGATTGCTAAAAAGGGCCAAGGACGCAGAAGCAGCTCTTAAACCGGTGGTTGATGAATTGACCGGTGTAAAGCGGCGGATTCATGCCATGACTGCTGCTGTGTTCGGTAAACATCTTTTCCTTATACTTTCAACATGTCTTCCCATGTGTTGTCGGCTTACTGATGTGTACAATGGTGCAGGAACTCGCATTAGCCATCTGGTATCTGATGTACAGAAGAAGCTGAAGACTGCCTACACTCTGATAGAGGAGTTGTACACCGGCACGCAACGGATCATCTATACCGCTTTAAGCCTCCTCCCACCTTGATCAAGGAAACCTAAGAAAGGTTATCTATGCTTCCTGCCCGGGTAAAAGAGCTAAAAAAGTCTGCCGCAAGAGCGGGTGCTCTGACCGCACTAACCCGGGCAAAAGCATGGGTACCTGACTTTGATCCAGTGGAAGCGGCCCAAGGATACCTGTCGGGGATATACCCCGCGGTGTAAACCGCCCGGAAGTTAACCCGGCCGGACTTGGCGGTTTATTTGAGACCCCGCTGACACTTGGCGGTTCACCGGCGACCCGTTTGGACCTGGCGGTTCACGACTCATTGGTAATCCGGCAGGCGGGTGCGAGGAGCGACAAGACCTGGTGGCCCAACAGGCGGTTCATGATGGCCAGTTCATACTATGGTGGGCCGGTTTAAGAGGAAAGGCATAAGGAATATTTGTCTTACAAGGAGTTAAGACCTGGACTTATATCCGGTTTGTATTAGAGATAGACTAGTCCTAATCCTAATAGGACTCCACATGTAACCCGCCCTTCAACATATATAAGGAGGGCAGGGCTCTAAAGAGAGAGAAGCTACAAGCAAGGAGAAACAATCTTAGGGCTATACACAAAGAGGAGAGCCGGTTCTGGCGACTCCTCGTGATGATAATGAGACCTAGCCTCAAACAGCATGTAGGGTTATTACCGGGATGATGTTTCCGGGGCCCAAGCTATCTAAATCCATGTCTGTGTTGCGTCTCGATTCCGCTCAACCCCTCTCAAGCTACCACAATGATGTGTTGGCCTCGCGACTAAGTCCTCGACGCTAAGGACATCGGCGTGTTAATTCCTGACGATTGGCGCCCACCGTGGGGCCTGCGCACGGTGGTGTTGAGTTCTTGGAGGGATCTTTCTCAGGGATCGAGAGGTTCACGATCAATCCGGACGACCATGGACAGAGTCGGCAAATTTATTATTTGGAGATCAAAATTATGATTAAATTTTTTGGAGCCAGCAAATAAAAGATCCGTAGAGTTGTTAGGGTTTGGCTGCGGCGCCTCACGCGTTGCACGGCGACCCATTGGATTCGAGCACATATCGGTTTGTTCGCTACAGATGAGACCGGACAAGAGTCTGATTCGATGTCACCAAGTAATCAGTATCCGGGTCGATTGCTTCTCCTCTTTGTGTCCACATCGATGCGGATGAAGGCTGATAATGAGTGTTTAATCCGGCTGCAAAAATCCAAGGAATCAATTAGTACTTGTACTAGTACGTGACCAAGACTAGTACTAATTGAGTGCCGCATTATTTAAGTACTACTACATCTATAGCCACGAAGGCACCTACCAGATCATGGATAAAGAGTGTTTTTTCTCCGCGGTGTCCAGAGCGATCAGCAATCTTCTCGCCGTGTCCACCGAGTCCTGGTTCTAAAAAGGAAAGGGAAGAATAAGAAAAGTACTACTAGTATACATCTCACAGAAGGTCTAGTACAGATAAATATCAGACGGGATGAGGACAGGCATCAGACATCACAGGTCCCAAAGTCAACATGACCCGTGACCGGAGGCTCTGTTCTAAACCGCCCGGCTCGAGCCCGTGGCGGCCACGATTGCATAACATGTTCCAGCGTCCGTATTCACGGACAAAATATACCAGTGCTATCTTTTGTATACCTTATCAGCACATATTAAATTACTTGAGAACAATTACTCGGCCTATATCTTTTTATACAGGACAAGTGCTCACTATAAAAGTGATGCCCTATCATGACGGCCTTGGCGCTATTGTTCTACACTGACATCTGCATATATCACAGCGATAAATCGGAACACAAAACGCCGCCCGTAGTCCTGTTTACATCAACGCCGACCAACTCGCCCGTCCGTACCACCTTATAGCACCACAGACGACTCACCCGTCATACAGCCACGAGTTCATGCACCAGCGCGGTTTACAACCACGAAGGACAACTTGCTCGTCCGCACGGTTTACAACACCGCGGCGGACCATCAAATGCGCTTTCGTCTGGCCGGCTTGGCTGTGATTAATTTTACCATCACTGTGGTGATCATAAACTCGATGGCGGATAATTTCTGACCTAACACATCAGGTGATATCCATCTAAAATATATTTTATTAGTGCATATTATTTTTGTCAAAGAGCAGTTTATCTTTGCCTTGGTCTGCAATATTGTATGCAGGACAATTATTCATTATAAACGTGGTTTATACCATGGGTAGTGAAGCACGCTACCGGGCAATGTCCTGCCCGGTGTTCGTCCATGCCACATTACACGGTGAATGGACGCGTGCAAGGCGCTGCCCTTACGGCCCGGTTTACATCAGCTTGCCGGGACCGTGCCTGCATTTGACTCGCCCGTCCGAACTGGTTTAAAACACCATGGCTGGTTCATCTGTCCAAGCCACCTCTAATATTGTGGACGTCTCTACCGTCCATTTATTGCGGCCTGGTCTACATCAACATACCAGGCCGCACCTGTCTGCATGAGCAGGTCACAGCTTGGGTAGCCCGGTTTTCTTTCAAAATGGAGGCAAATTATCATATACTATCAACCGCCGTCTACACTGGATGGCTCAATGGGCAAAGCGCAAATCGGCGCCACTATAGTTTGGTTAACTTCAAATCGCCCGATTGGAAGGAGCCATTGGCGAGTCATACTGGGATCATTTATAACCCTTTGATCATCACAACCTTACGTGGATTCACATCGTGTTATCAACAACAATGATATACAAGTTATGCCGATTTATATCACGGTCAAATATGGAGAGTTTCAAGCCAACTCCTCGAGTCACCTTGAGACTCGGGGGCTACGATGACATGATTAAGCAAATCTTGCCAGTTTCAGCAAATTTAAGAACCCCAGGACGATGGAGGGAAAGATAACCCGGTCCGGAGGCTCTTTGTTATTTGAAGGCCTTGAGAAAATTTCCGTCTTAGTAAGTATATGACAGTTACAAAATCCGGCTCAATGAAGAAGTTCCAGATCATCGAGAAAGGATTCGGTTTAAAATCCGGCTCAAGGAAATCAGTCTCATTGAAGCTCTCAAATATCCGGGTTACAATCCGGTTCAAGGGAAATATGTTCTCCCACAAAGCTCTCAAGCGCTCAAATCCGGTTTAAAAATGTCCGGTTCCAAAAGGAATTAACTTCTCGCAAGTTTGAGTTGAAAGGCCATCAGAAAATTTCCGGCTGAAAATGAAGATTCTGGTTTACAATCCGGTTCAAGGGAAAGATGTCTCCCAGAAAGTTTTGAAGCTCTCAATATCCGGTTCAAAATCCCGGTTCAAGAAGGATTTATCTCTTGCAAAAGTTAAAGGTTGCCAAAGAGGACCTGCTGCCATGATGCACGGTCCAAACATGGGTATCATGCCTTATTGGCTTATCATATTATTGATCACTTGGGGGTTTGGTCGTATCCGAACCATAGCCACGCCTCTTGATCGGCCTAGTGCCACAACATCACTTGGGGGCTTGGTCGTGTCCGAACCAATGCAATACCTTTTGATAGGCGAAAGCCACCAGATCACTTGGGGACATGGTCAAGTCTGAACGATCACGCCTCTTGATCGGCCTAAGGCCATAGAGTCACTTGGGGGCTTGGTCGAACGCGAACCATTGCCACGCCACTTGATCGGCATAATTCCACGGTTTCAGTTGGGGACCTAGCTGACTTGAACCATAGCTACACCTTATTGGGAGCTTGGTCGTGTCCGACCATGGTAACACCATCTGATCGGCTCAGTAAAGCCTCTTTTTACAAATGGTCTTATCATTGCCTTTGCTTCCATATTTTTTCATAACTGTTATTTGATTTTTGTTGCGTTTTTAAACCGACATTGTTAATCCGTTTCAAACTGTCAATTACAAATTGGCGGAACATGGTCAAATCCTAATCCGGAGACTATCTGCCGGGTTTGATTTTATGTTACCATCTTATTATGGAGTAAACCGGTGTTCATTAACCCGGCTTGACTTTCAATTACAATTTGTCAGTACATGATCAAATCATAATCCGGAGACTATCCGCCCGGTCTGGTTTGACTACGAGTCGCCAGTATTATATATGGTTAAACGGTGTTTATCACAACCCGATGCGGTTTTATCATAAACCGACACAGTATGAAAGGAGTTATCATTACTCAAGATTGGGGTTATCACTCTTACTACAAAAAGTTGGTAAACCAATGATGTATGATATATTTCATTGATTATTATTAAGTGCAGCCATGGTTATAAACCTGGGTTATATGTTGGGCATTATGACCCGTCCGGCGGTAAACTTCCAGGACACTTTAAACTTGTTGTATGCAGAGACAGGTTGAATAAAGCATGATGATAAATTATCCGGTGTTTATTAAACCGGCCTGGCTTTAAGACGATAGGTCGCCAGTATATAATGAGAAGTTATCCGGTGTTTGTTAACCCGGCCTGACTTTGGACTATAAGTCGCCAGTACATATTTGGATTGCGCCATTGGAATCATGCGCTTATAAACCATTGGGTTATATTAGTCAAATAGCCAAACTTGGCTGAATTTTCATTATGATATTGAATGAATAAGGTTTTTCATACCAGATTATATTATCTTGAATAGCCAACATGGTCAGGTTTTTATTATGGTTATTAATAACTAATATTATGATTGAGGTTTTCAAAGTCGCTTCAGCGCAATGGCTATTATTGCATCAATGGGTATGATTTATTCTGCAATGGAGGGAATAGTCCCGAGTCGCTGCAGGCTTACAACCCGGCACTTGGGGGCTACATTATTTAAGTTTAGATTATATCAAATATGCAAGTCTCATGTTGCTGCAAGCATGCACCATGACACTTGGGGGCTAATGCAAAGTAATTTTTTGCTCATATTATTGAAGACCCGACTCATCACATTATAATGAGTCGGCCCTTGGGGGTTACCAATTGCTCCTGTCAACAGTTGAAGGTACAAAGCTTTTTATTCATTATATTAAGAGTCCACTGCTCAGTTGGTAAAGCACAAGGCTCTTAACCTTGTGGACGTGGATTCAAGTCCCATGATGAGGGTTACATCATATGATGTTATTTTCATTGATGTATATATTAAGTCCCAGCTCAATATTATCTTACTGAGCCGGCCCTTGGGGGCTACACATCATTGCTCAAATCTACATGATTATACCTACAAAGTCCCTGCACATTATTGCATAATGACCCGGCCCTTGGGGGCTACGCTGGTTGAAGTTTTTATGAGTATAAGACAATTACAAGTCGAGTTCTTTGCAAGCATGACAACCCGGTACTTGGGGGCTACATAGTATGGAGTTTTCAGTTTTTACTAGTCACTGGGATGAACAACATGGATTTCTTTGAAAGTGGCAGTATTTATATTGAAGCAAAGTCTTAAGCCACCACTTTGTTCTGCTCAAAGACTTGGGGGCTACAGGTATTATATTATTATCGAAGAAATATTTTCAAGTTCTCTGATTGAGACAACTAGGTTGACCCGGCGTCACCAATCATTATGACCCTGTGGCTGCAACCCGGCGTCATTAATAATCATGAACCGGCGTTGGCAACAATCATGAACCGTGTACGCAACAATCATGACTCGAAATCATCAAGTTTTTATAACCCGACAGTCTTTGGCAATGATAAAGCGGCAAGTTACGCATCTTCAAACGGTTGAATATCAGATGAGTATTTCAAGACCAATATTTCCTAAACCGGCGCTTTGGAAGTCGACTCAAGTGGATTATTCTTCACAATATTTTTTCTATAAGAATCCAACATCAGCAATTTGAGTATGAAGCTGGTTATTGACCCAGATCTTCTAGAAGGAGGAAATGACAAAGGACTTAAGGACGATCAGGTGCCGGTCTACAAGAGTTCTTAACCCGGAGCACAACCTGCCAAATTTGTTCTGGTGTTTATTTTGCAGCATAAGTTTACCATGGATAAATCCAAGCTAAACTTGGGGGCTAATGTCGGGGATATACCCCGCGGTGTAAACCGGCCGGAAGTTAACCCGGCCGGACTTGGCGGTTTATTTGAGACCCCGCTGACACTTGGCGGTTCACCGGCGACCCGTTTGGACCTGGCGGTTCACGACTCATTGGTAATCCGGCAGGCGGGTGCGAGGAAGCGACAAGACTGGTGGCCCAGCAGGCGGTTCATGAAGGCAGTTCATACTATGGTGGGCGGTTTAAGAGGAAAGGCATAAGGAATATTTGTCTTACAAGGAGTTAAGACTGGACTTGTATCCGGTTTGTATTAGAGATAGACTAGTCCTAATCCTAATAGGACTCCACATGTAACCCGCCCTTCAACATATATAAGGAGGGCAGGGCTCTAAAGAGAGAGAAGCTACAAGCAAGGAGAAACAATCTTAGGGCTATACACAAAGAGGAGAGCCGGTTCTGGCGACTCCCTCGTGATGATAATGAGACCTAGCCTCAAACAGCATGTAGGGTTGTTACTGGGATGATGTTTCCACTGGGCAGCTGTCTAAATCCCTGTCCTGTGTTGCGTCTCCCGATTCCGCTCAACCCCTCTCAAGCTACCACAATGATGCGTTGGCCTCGCGACTAAGTCCTGACGCTAAGGACATCTGACGTGTTAATTCCACGACACTACCCCAGCTTGAAAGAAGACAGAACAGATTTTGGCAATGATGATCTCCAAAGCATAAACCGGGAAGTACGTCCATTGGCTTGTCAACTGGATGAAGAGGCAGATCTCTTGTACTACCAGGCGAGTTATGATGACAAGAACAGACGGGTTGCTGCACCAATTCCTGAAGCGCAAAATCTTATCCCACCAATCCGTAAGCACATTTATGCCCCTGACATTGAACCGTCCATGCTTATAAGCGATGAAGCTGTATTCCAAGCTCTAACTGGGATCGACTGGGCAACCGTTGACTTCCAGCCACTGGGTAGAGAGGAGGGAGTTGAACCGGTGCGAGATGATTCGCAGCCTTCAGGCCAAGCTGGTGACGAATCATGATCCGGAGGCCGGTTTAGTCTTCTACATGCTTCGTGCATATTTATCTACGACTGATGCTTGCTAGTCTGCCATGCTTAAGATATGATGTTCATAATCCATAGCCATTTATTCAAGCTATCCTTGCATATAAGAAGCTTAAAGCGCCCTGGCGGTTTACCACCGGGCGGGTCACAATACCCAAATATATCTATGACCAAGGTTTATAACCATGGTTGTAAAAGATAACCAAATATGGAAATATAAGATACCTGTGATCTTTAAGCATAATGTTGGTTGACCAACTTTGTAGTGAGGGTCATAACCTTAGTCCGGACGATAAGTAACTCCTGTTATATGCTGCCAGTTTACAATAAAATCATTCCGGGTTGTGATAAACACCGGTTTATTCCATACTGGTGACTTTGAGTCAAAACCAGACCGGGCTGATAGTCTCCGGATGACAACTTGATCATGTACTGACAACTTGTAGTTTGACAGCCTAACCGGGTTCATGAACACCGGTTTGAAAATATCACAAATCTTGTCAAAAGAAAGAAAAACTTAGCAAAAGGCAAATAAAAACCGTTGTAGTCGAGGCTTTTCATGGGCTGCCAGGCCCCAAATTTGAGGCTTTTCATGGGCTGCCATGCCACTGAGTTAATCCATTTCACAAAGCCTTTTAATGTGGTCCTCAATCCTTAACCAATCATCGTTTTAACTTGACAAGTTCAGGGTCTTTGTTTAGAGTAACTTGCCAACGTTCGAAGGGTCATACCAGGTTTACCTGGGCGGAGTGACTTACTTAAATAGGCAGGCTAACCCGGGGTTTTAGGTGTATACACGGGCTTCCAAGCCATGGCTTGATAGCCTGTTACAAGTGTAGATTCTTTGTTCATTTCGATAGCAAAGAATCCCCAAGTAACATTTTGAGTTGTGCACAGCCGGTGCCTATGTTTGAGTTGTCGTTTTGCAACACTCTCTTTGGCCCCGGATTGATTTGGCTTTAAGCCGATCAAGAGGTGTGACTATGGTTCGAATGCGACCAAGCCCCCAAGTGATGTTATGGCATTGCGCCGATCAAGAGGTGTAGCTATGGTTTGGATACGACCAAGCCCCCAAGTGATGCCATGTATAGCTTAGATAAGCTGAATCAAAGGGTAAACCGGACGCCGCTTAAGAAACAGAAGCTCCATGTAACCACACATGATGTAAGAAAAAACAACAGATACCCCGCTTTAGCTAAGGTTCTGGTTTATTATATTAATCATAATATATACATTGTCATAACTATGTACATAAGCAGAGCCTATGGCTCAAGTATAGTAGGGCGAAGATGAGCAATATTCCTCGGCGGTTGGTCTCCTCCTCCGACTTACGTGAGTCTTTGCGCTCTCGAACATTGATTAGGTAGTATGACCCGTTGTGTAGATTCTTCCTGACCACAAAGGGTCCTTCCCAAGGGGGGGATAGCTTGTGCATATCCATCTGATCCTGGATGAGTCGAAGCACCAAATCATCTTCTTGAAAGGTTCTGGTTCTAACCCGGTAATTTGTGATAACGACGCAGATCTTGCCGATAAATCGCTTGAACAGGCTGCCGCCATGTCACGCTCCTCATCTAACAGGTCAAGAGCTTCCTGCTGCGCCTTCTCGTTGTTAGCTTCAACATATGCCGCTACACGAGGTGAGTGATGTCTACTACGCAACCTTCTTCTTGTACACGTTGTTGGGCCTCCAAGTGCAGAGGTTTGTAGGACAGCAGCAAATTTCCCTCAAGTGGATGACCTAAGGTTTATCAATCCGTGGGAGGCGTGGGATGAAGATGGTTTCTCTCAAACAACCCTGCAACCAAATAACAAAGAGTCTCTTGTGTCCCCAACACACCCAATACAATGGTAAATTGTATAGGTGCACTAGTTCGGCGAAGAGATGGTGATACAAGTGCAATATGGATGGTAGATATAGATTTTTGTAATCTGAAAATATAAAAACAGAAAGGTAACTAATGATGAAAGTGAGCGTAAACGGTATTGCAATGAGTTGAAACAAGGCCTAGGGTTCATACTTTCACTAGTGCAAGTTCTCTCAACAATAATAACATAATTGGATCATATAACTATCCCTCAACATGCAACAAAGAGTCACTCCAAAGTCACTAATATTGGAGAACAAACGAAGAGATTATGGTAGGAGTGCGAAACCACCTCAAAGTTATTCTTTCCAATCAATCCGTTGGGCTATTCCTATAAGTGTCACAAACAGCCCTAGAGTTGGTACTAGAATAACACCTTAAGACACAAATCAATGAAAACCCTAATGTCACCTAGATACTCCAATGTCACCTCAAGTATTCGTGGGTATGATTATATGATATGCATCACACAATCTCAGATTCATCTATTCAACCAACACAGAGAACCTCAAAGAGTACCCCAAAGTTTCTACCGGAGAATCAAGACGAAAACGTGCCAACCCCTATGCATAGGTTCATGGGCAGAACCCGCAAGTTGATCACCAAAACATACATCAAGTGAATCACGCGATATCCCATTGTCACCACAGATACGCACGGCAAGACATACATCAAGTGTTCTCAAACCATTAAAGACTCGATCCGATAAGATTACTTCAAAGGGGAAACTCAATCCATTACAAGAGAGTAGAGGGGGAGAAGCAACATAAGATCCAACTATAATATCAAAGCTCGCGATACATCAAGATCGTGCCAAATCAAGAACACAAGAGAGAGAGAGAGAGAGAGAGATCAAACACATAGCTATTGGTACATGCCATCAGCCCCGAGGTGAACTACTCCCTCCTCGTCATGGAGATCGCCGGGATGATGAAGATGGCCACGGTGAGGTTCCCCCCTCCGTGAGTCTTGGAACAGGGTCCCGATTGGTTTTTGGTGGCTACAGAGGCTTGCGGCGGTAGAACTCTCGATCTATTCTCGTCTTCGGAAGTTTTAGGGTACGTGGGTATATATGGGTGAAAGAAGTACGTCGGTGGACCTCCGGCTGTCCAGGAGGCGGTAGCGCACTAGGGGTGGGCGCGCCCCCACCTAAATGGGAAGCCGGGACTCCTGGTGAGCTTCCGGCACTCAGTGGGCTTCTTCTGGTCCAAAAATAAGTTCCATGGAGTTTCAGGTCAATTGGACTCCGTTTGATATTCCTTTTCTTCGAAACACTGAAATAGGCAAAAAACAGCAATTCTGGGCTGGGCCTCCGGTTAATAGGTTAGTCCAAAAATAATATAAAAGTGGATAATAAAGCCCAATATTTTCCAAAACAGTAGATAATATAGCATGGAGCAATCAAAAATTATAGATACGTTGGAGACGTATCAAGCATCCCCAAGCTTAATTCCTGCTCCTCCTCGAGTAGGTAAATGATAAAAGAAAGAATTTTTGACACGGAGTGCTACTTGACATAATTTCAATGTAATTTTTCTTAATTATGGTATGAATATTCAGATTCGAAAGATTCAAGACAAAAGTTCATATTGACATAAAAATAATAATACTTCAAGCATACTAACTAAGCAATTATGTCTTCTCAAAATAACATGGCCAAAGAAAGTTCATCCCGACAAAATCATATAGTTTAGTCATGCTCCATTTTCGTCACACAAGCTCTCATCATGCACAACCCCGATGACAAGCCAAGCAATTGTTTCATACTTTAGTAATCTCAAACCTATAAACTTTCACGCAATATATGAGCGCGAGCCATGGATATAGCACTATGGGTGGAATAGAATATGATGATGGGGGTTATGTGGAGAAGACAAAAGGAGAAGATCTCACATCAATGAGGCTAATGAATGGGCTATGGAGATGCCCATCAATTGATGTCAACATGAGGAGTAGGGATTTCCATGCAACGGATGCACTAGGGCTATAAATGAATGCTCAACAAAAGAAAACTAGTGGGTGTGCATCCAACTTGCTTGCTCACGAAGACCTAGGGAACTTGAGGAGGCCCATTGTTGGAATATACAAGCCAAGTTCTATAATGAAAAATTCCCACTAGTATATGAAAGTGACAAAACAAGAGACTCTCTGTCATGAAGATTATGGTGTTACTTTGAAGCACAAGTGTGGCAAAGGATAGTAGCATTGTCCCTTCTCTCTTTTTCTCTCATTTTTTTGGGCCTTCTCTTTTTTTTATGGCCTTTCTCTTTTTTTTGGGGCCTTCTCTTTTTTTATGGCCTTTCTTTTTTTCTTTTTTTATTCCTCACTTGGGACAATGCTCTAGAAAATGATGATCATCGCACTTCTATTTATTTACAACTCAGTGATTACAACTCGATACTAGAACAAAGTATGACTCTATATGAATGCCTCCGTGATATAAGGGATATGCAATGATCCAAGAGTGACATGTATGAAAATTATGCATAGTGGCTTTTCCACAAATACGATGTCAACTACATGATCATGCAAAGCAATATGACAATGATGAAGCGTGTCATAATAAACGGAATGGTGGAAAGTTGCATGGCAATATATCTCGGAATGGCTATGGAAATGCCATAATAGGTAGGTATGGTGGCTGTTTTGAGGAAGATATAAGGAGGTTTATGTGTGAAAGAGTGTATCATATCACAGGGGTTTGGATGCACCGTGAAGTTTGCACCAACTCTCAATGTGAGAAAGGGCAATGCAGTGCATCAAGAGGCTAGCAATGATGGAAGGGTGAGAGTGAGTATAATCCATGGACTCAACATTAGTCATAAAGAACTCATATACTTATTGCAAAAATCTACAAGCCATCAAAAACCAAGGTACTACGCGCATTCTCCTAGGGGGATAGATTGGTAGGAAAAGACCATCGCTTGTCCCCGACTGCCACTCATAAGGAGGACACTCAAATAACACCTCATGTTTCAAATTTGTTACATAACGTTTACCATACGTGCATGCTACGGGACTTGCAAACTTCAACACAAGAATTTCTTAAATTCACAACTACTCAACTAGCACGACTTTGATATTATCACCTCCATATCTCAAAACAATCATCGAGCATCAAACTTCTATTAGTATTCAACACACTCATAAGAAAGTTATTACTAGTCTTGAATACCTAGCATATTAGGATTATTTATGCAAATTACCATGCTATTTAAGACTCTAAAAATAATATAAGTGAAGCATGAGAGTGCATCTATTTCTTCAAAATAAAACCACCATTGTGCTATAAAAGATATAAGTGAAGCACTAGAGCAAACAACAAACTACTCTGAAAGATATAGGTGAAGATCAATGAGTAGTTGTATAATTATACAACTATGTGAAGACTCTCTAACATTTAAGAATTTCAAATCTTGATACTTTATTCAAACAGAAATCAAAGCTAAAGAAAATAAAATGACGCTCCAAGCAAAACACATATCATGTGGTGAATAAAAATATAGCTCCAAGTAAAGTTACAGATGAACGAACACGAAAGAGGGGATGCCACCCGGGGCATCCCCAAGCTTAGGCTCTTGGTTGTCCTTTAATATTACCTTGGGGTGCCTTGGGCATCCCCAAGATTAGGCTCTTTCCACTCCTTATTCCATAGTCCATCGAATCTTTACCCAAAACTTGAAAACTTCACAACACAAAACTTAACAGAAAACTCGTAAGCTCCGTTAGCGAAAGAAAACAAAACACCACTTCAAGGTAATGTAATGAACTCATTATTTATTTATATTGGTGTTAAAACTACTGTACTCCAACTTCTCTATGGTTTGTAAAATATTTTACTAGCCATAGAGCCATAAAAATAAGCAAACAACACAATGAAAGCAGAATCTGTCAAAAACAGAATAGTCTGTAGTAATCTGTAACTAACGCAAACTTCTGGAACTCAAAAAATTATAAAATAAATTGGTGGACCTGAGGGATTTGTCTAGTAATCATCTTCAAAAAGAATCAACTAAATAGCATTTTCCAGTAAAAAGTTCTAGCTAATCTCGTGAGCGCTAAAGTTTCTGTTTTTTACAGCATGATCATAAAGACTTTACCCAAGTCTTCCCAAAGGTTCCACTTGGCACAAACACTAATTAAAACACAAAACCACATCTAAACAGAAGCTAGATGGATTATTTATTACTAAACAGAACCAAAAAGTAAGAAACTAAAATAAAATTTGGTTGCCTCCCAACAAGCGCTAACGTTTAACGCCCCTAGCTAGGCATGATGATTTCAGTGATGCTCACAAAAAGATAAGAATTGAAACATAAAGGGAGCATCATGAAGAATATGACTAGCAATTTAAGCCTAACCCAATTCCTATGCATAGGGATTTTGGGAGCAAACAACTTATGGGAACAATTATCAACTAGCATAGGAAGGCAAACAAGCATAACTTTAAAACTTTAAGCACATAGAGAGGAAACTTGATATTATTGCAATATGTAGAAGCATATGATCCTCTCTCATAATAATTTTCAGTAGCATCATGAATGAATTCAACAATATAACCAGCACCTAAAGCATTCATTTCATGATCTACAAACATAAAAATTTTATTACTCTCCACATAAGCAAATCTATTCTCATCAATAGTAGTGGGAGCAAACTCAACAAAATAACTATCATGTGATTCAAAATTAAGATCAAGATGACAAGTTTCATGGTTATCATTATTCTTTATAGCATATGCGTCATCACAATAATCATCATAGTAAATTTGCTCATCAAAGCTTGGGGGACAAAAAATATCGTCTTCATCAAACATAGCTTCCCCAAGCTTATGGCTTTGCATATCATTAGCATCATGGATATTCAAGGAATTCATACTAACAACATTGCAATTATGCTCATCATTCAAATATTTAATGCCAAATATTTTAATGCATTCTTCTTCTAACACTTTGGCACAATTTTCCTTTCCATCATACTCACGAAAGATATTAAAAAGATGAAGCGTATGAGGCAAACTCAATTCCATTTTTTTGTAATTTTCTTTTATAAACAAAACTAGTGCTAAAACAAGAAACAAAAAGATTCGATTGGAAGATCTAAAGATATACCTTCAAGAACTCACCTCCCGACAGCGGTGCGGAAAAAGAGCTTAGTTGATGGGGTGTGAGTGCCGCTTACCTAACCTCCCGACAGCGGCGCAGGAAAAAGAGCTTGATGACTACTACGCAACCTTCTTCTTGTAGACGTTGTTGGGCCTCCAAGTGCAGAGGTTTGTAGGATAGTGGCAAATTTACCTCAAGTGGATGACATAAGGTTTATCAATCCGTGGGAGGCGTAGGATGAAGATGGTCTCTCTCAAACAACCCTGCAACCTAATAACAAAGAGTCTCTTGTGTCCCCAACACACCCAATACAATGGTAAATTGTATAGGTGCACTAGTTCGGCGAAGAGATGGTGATACAAGTGCAATATGGATGGTAGATATAGATTTTTGTAATCAGAAAATATAAAAAAAAGCAAGGTAACTAATGATAAAATTGAGCGTAAACGGTATTGCAATGAGTTGAAACAAGGCCTAGGGTTCATACTTTCACTAGTGCAAGTTCTCTCAACAATAATAACATAACTGGATCATATAACTATCCCTCTTCATGCAACAAAGAGTCACTCCAAAGTCACTAATAGTGGAGAACAAGCGAAGAGATTATGGTAAGGTACGAAACCACCTCAAAGCTATTCTTTCCAATCAATCCGTAGAGCTATTCCTATAAGTGTCACAAACAGCCCTAGAGTTGGTACTAGAATAACACCTTAAGACACAAATCAACGAAAACCCTAATGTCACCTAGATACTCCAATGTCACCTCAAGTATTCGTGGGGTATGATTATATGATATGCATCACACAATCTCAGATTCATCTATTCAACCAACACATAGAACCTCAAAGAGTACCCCAAAGTTTCTACCGGAGAATCAAGACGAAAACGTGTGCCAACCCCTATGCATAGGTTCATGGGCGGAACCCGCAAGTTGATCACCAAAACATACATCAAGTGAATCACGTGATATCCCATTGTCACCACAGATACGCACGGCAAGACATACATCAAGTGTTCTCAAACCATTAAATTCTCAATCCGATAAGATCACTTCAAAGGGGAAACTCAATCCATTACAAGAGAGTAGAGGGGGAGAAGCAACATAAGATCCAACTATAATACCAAAGCTCGCGATACATCAAGATCATGCCAAATCAAGAACACGAGCGAGAGAAAGAGATCAAACACATAGCTCTTGGTACATACCCTCAGCCCAGGGTGAACTAGTCCCTCCTCGTCATGGAGATCGCCGGGATGATGAATATGGCCACGGTGAGGGTTCCCCCTCCGAGAGTCTTGGGAGCAGGGTCCCGATTGGTTTTTGGTGGCTATAGAGGCTTGCGGCGGCGGAACTCCCGATCTATTCTCGTCTTCGGAAGTTTTAGTGTACGTGGGTATATATGGGTGAAAGAAGTACGTCGATGGACCTCCGGGCTGTCCACGAGGCAGGGGGGCGCGCCCCCCACCCTCGTGGGAAGCCCGGGACTCCCCTGTTGAGCTTACGGTACTCCGTGGGCTTCTTCTGGTCCAAAAATAAGTTCCGTGGAGTTTCAGGTCAATTGGACTCCGTTTGATATTCCTTTTCTTCGAAACACTGAAATAGGAAAAAAAACAGCAATTCCGGGCTGGGCCTCCGGTTAATAGGTTAGTCCCAAAATTAATATAAAAGTGGATAATAAAGCCCAATATTGTCCAAAACAGTAGATAATATAGCATGGCGCAATCAAAAATTATAGATACGTTGGAGACGTATCATTGAGTCATGACGGATGTCACTAGGAAGAACCGCCTCCGCACCATAAACCATGAAGAAAGGCGTGTATCCCGTTGATCTGTTGGGTGTGGTATTGATGCTCCATAACACAGAAGGTAACTCTTCAACCCAACAACCCGGCGTCCGTTGCAAAGGAACCATAAGCCGGGGTTTGATGCCTCTCAAGATCTCTTGATTGGCCCTCTCCGCTTGACCATTGGACTGGGGGTGAGCCACTGATGATACGTCAAGCCGGATGTGCTCACGTTGACAGAACTCCTTCATGGCACCCTTTGACAGATTGGTACCATTGTCTATTATAATATTGTGTGGAAAGCCAAACCAGAAGATCATTTTTTTGATGAATTGAACCGCCGTAGCTGCATCACACTTACTAACTGGCTCTGCCTCCACCCACTTCGTGAACTTATCAACCGCCACCAAAAGGTGGGTCTTCTTGTCCTTGGATCTCTTGAAAGGCCCAACCATATCCAGCCACCAAGTTGCAAACGGCCAGGTGATTGGAATCATCCTCAATTCTTGAGCCGGTACATGAGCGCTCCTTGAGAATTTTTGACAGCCATCACATCTTTTGACCAAGTCCTCGGCATCAGCATGAGCTGTCAACCAATAGTAACCGTGACGAAACGCCTTGGCCACCAAAGACTTTGAACCGGCGTGGTGACCACAATCTCCTTCATGGACCTCACGCAAAATTTCACGGCCTTCTTCAGGAGACACACAACGTTGAAACACCCCTGTCACACTGCAATGATGTAACTCTCCTTTGATAATAGTCATGGACTTGGACCGCCGGATTATCTGCCTGGCCAAAGTTTCATAATCTTGTAACTCGCCCTGGTTCATATACGCCAAATATGGAACCGTCCAATCCGGAATAACATGAAGAGCCTCCACCAACTAAGCTTCCGGATCAGGAACAGCCAAATCCTCTTGACCAGGGAGCTTGACGGACGGATTATGCAACACAACCAGGAAGACATTAGGTGGAACCGGTTTACGTTGGGAACCCAAATGGCTTAAAGCATCCGCCGCTTCGTTCTTCCGCCGGTCCACATGATCCACTTGATAACCTTTGAAGTGACCTGCGACAATATCCACCTCACGACGATATGCCGCCATGAGTGGGTCCTTGGAATCCCAAGTGCCGGACACTTATTGAGCCACCAGATCCGAGTCACTGAAGCACTTAACTCGGCTGAGGTTCATCTCCTTAGCCATCCGAAGACCATGGAGTAAAGCCTCATATTCAGCTGCATTCTTAGTGCAATGGAACATTAAACGGAGAACATAACAAAACTTATCGCCTCGTGGGGAAGTTAATACGACTCCAGCCCCCGAGCCCTCCAATTGCCTGGACCCATCAAAATGAATAGTCCAATAAGTATGATCCGGCTTCTCTTCTGGCGCTTGTAGTTCTGTCCAATCATTGATGAAATCCACAAGTGCCTGAGATTTAATCGCCGTTCGGGGTATGTATTTCATCCCGTGAGGCCCGAGCTCGATAGCCCACTTAGCAATCCGGCCAGTTGCTTCCCTGTTCTAGATTATATCCCCCAAACGAGCAGAGCTGACCACCGTGATGGGATGACCTTGGAAATACTGCTTAAGCTTCCGGCTTGCCATGAAAACTCCATACACCAATTTTTGCCAATGCGGGTACCTCTGCTTGGACTCAATAATTAATGTCGGCGTTCTGGGAATGGGGGTCCCCAGACTTGCCTGCCTGCGGCCTGCGGCGTGGCTCAAAGGAGGCCCAGGACAGCCCATCTTAATCAACGCAAGCTCAAGACCCTCGCGAGGGGCCAAGCCTCGTAGGGCGGACGACCAGGACCTTCCTCAGGCGCGGCCTCGTCAGACTGGCTCATGAGGGGGCGGAGAGTTCAAGGCAGGGTCCCTCGCGAGGTGCCCATGACGCAAGCGACCAAGAGGCGCCCGATCGAGGCGCGATCGGCGCCGCGCCATGACATCCTCCTTTCCTCTTTGGTGCAAAGGGAGCAAGCGCAGGCAAGAGCATCAAGCAAAGGCATCCGTTTCGGTGCAACAAGACCAAGACCAGCCCCAACGGCTGGACTGCAGTCATCGTGGAGCCCAAGCAGGCGTCATCACCAGAGCCTTTGGCAGGCGAGGACCAACTTTAGTCAGGATAAGTGTACCCATTGTTCCCCTTCAAAATAGCCAATTGTTGGCGCCCTTCCGCTCAATATTTGGGAAGAGGCCCAGGGCCTTCGTCTATATAAGTAGAGCTAGCCACCATAGGAGTGGAGACATGGAGACACACAGAAGGACGATCCGGCATTTGGAATCCAGGAAGAGAGAGAGAGAGACCGATCCTCAAGCTGGAGCGACGGGATACCACTTAGCAGTTCATCACACCCACCAAGAACAGACCCACGCGAGGTTGTTCTTCCCTGTACTGTTCCTCAATAGCCCCAGAGGCAATCCACCACTCCACAAACTAGAGTAGGGTATTACACCACAACGGTGTCCCGAACTAGTATAAATCTTGCGTCTCTTGTGCTGTTCTTGCTAGTAGTTTAGGTCCCTGCGATTCGATGAGGTACGAGACGGTGGAGGGTTAGATCTCTGTGCGCACCCCAGAGTTCGAACCTTAAGGGTCTACCGGAACCCGAAATCCGACATTTGGCGCGCTAGGTAGGGGTGCGCCAGAATCTGCCTTTCGTCGCCTCGTTCTTCCCCGACCACCGCAACCATATCGGCGCTTCGTCGGGCCCGCTGGCGCGAGCCGCCCTCGTATCCCATGTCGCCCAGACGACTCCCGTCGGCGGGCGTCCTCGTCGTTCCCCGTCGCCCGCTGTCAACGCCGCCACCGGCCCAGCGGGGAACGAGCAACAAGCGTCGTCCCAGCACCCGTCCATGAGGCGGGACGGCCGCACCGCCACGCCGCTCACCCCGTTGGTTCTTAGTCACGCGCGCCCAGCGCCCATGGAACCCGAGCTGCGCTCATCGCGGCCAACGAGCTCTGCGCTACCGCCCGTCGGCAGCGTCTATTAAGAATAAGCTCGACCAAGTCGCCCGAACTTCGTCCGCGCTGCGAGGCGACCCGCACCATCCGTCTCGCTGCACGCACCCGCCCAGCCTTGTGGCGATAAACTCTGGTGCGCCTCGGCCGCCTCCTCCTCAAGGCGGCGCCTGGCCCCAAAGCGCGCGGCCTGGCGAACCCGTTCCGCCCGGCGCCGGCGGCAAGAAGCGAGCTGCCAAGAAGTTCCTCGCCCGCAAGAAGCTGCCCGAGCACTCCCGCTCCAGCACGTTAAGACCACGAGGCTGCCCCGGCCTTGGCGAGGAGGCCTGCAGGACCAAGCTCTCTGCCGTCCGAGGCCCCCCGCGGCCACGGCGGGCTGCCGCGCCTTCACCACCGAGCTGCGCAGCGTCGCGTGGCCCGCCAAGTTCAAGCCGGACCTCCCTCCGCGCTACGACGGCATGGCTGACCCTACGGAGTTCCTCCAGCTCTACGAGCTGGGCATCGACGCTGCCAACTGGGATGAAAAGGTCATGGCGAACTGGTTTCCCATGGCGCTCAAAGACGGAGCCCGCACATGGCTCCTGAATCTGGCCCCAGGCACGATCTCTTCCTGGGCCGAGATGCGCACCCGCTTCATCGCCAACTTCCAAGGTACTCGCGACCGGCCACCGCCGTGGCGACATCGCCGGATCAAGCAGCGGGGAAACCACAAAAAGTACATCCAGCGCTTCAACAACATGCGCCTCAAGATCCCCAGGGTAACGGAGGAGGCCATCATCTCTGCCTTCTCCGACGGCGTGCGTGATGTCAAGATGAAGGAGGAGTTGGCGGTGCATGAAGATCTATGTACCTCCCTGGAGCTGTTCAACTTGGCGACCAAGTGCGCCAGGGCTGAGGAGGGGCGTCTCTCCCTCCTCGAGCTGCCTGCCGCGGATCCCGAAGAGAAGAAGTCCAAGGTGAAGGACATGAAGCGCAAGGGGTCTGCCGTGCTCGCGGCCGAACCAGACACCAAGCGAGGCAGAGATCAGCCCGAGTCCTCTAAGGGCAGTGATGCTGCGTGTACCACGACCTCCACACCCACAACACCAATGAATGTCAAGAGCTCCGGCCGTCTTGTGAAGGAAGGGTCGGCGAGCGCCCGGCGCAGCGACCGGGCTATGGCCGAGGAGGAGGAAGGAATGCGGGGCCTTTGGGAAGACGCGGCCCGCGCCAAGGGTGGCGTGACCAACCTCGCGAGGACGGCCGGGCAAGACCCACCTCGCGAGGCTGGAGGATCAGCCTCGTGAGAATCGTCCGCAGGGGAACGCAGGCCTCCCTCCGCTGCCGCCGCCACCAAGGAGAGTCGAAGGCCGTCATCATCGGGGCGAGGGGGGGCTTCCAGGGAAGCGCGTGCGATCGCGCATCCTGGGCGGAGCTCAAGCCCCAGCCTCTCACCGCATCTTCTAGCAGTTCGCCCGTGAAGTGAATGCAGTCCTCCCCAAGCTCGAGTCCACGCGCCCTCTCAGGTGGTCGGCGTGCGCCATCACGTTCAGCTCAGCGGATCAGCTCAAGTGCGCGGCCATAGCCGGAGTCCTCCCGATGCTTTGCTCCCCAATCATCAGCAACGTGCTGGTCACCAAGACCCTCATCGACGGCGGAGCAGGGCTCAACGTCCTGTCCGTGGAAACATTCAACAATCTTCAAGTGCCTTACAGTCAGCTTCAGCCAACCAAGCCCTTCTCCGGAGTCACCGACGGCTCCACGGTCCCGATCGGACAGGTCAGCCTTCCTGTCACCTTTGGGGCCCGCGACAACTACCACACCGAGGTCATCGACTTCGACGTCGCCCACATTCGCCTGCCGTACAACGCCATCCTCGGGTACCCAGCGTTGGCCAAGTTCATGGATGTAACCCGCCATGGCTACAACATCCTCAAGATGCCAGGAAGCGGCGGGGTCATCACGGTGCCCTGTGAAGAGAGAGATGCAGTGTGCTCCCTGGGGCGAGCTTTTAGAGCCGCATCATTTGGAAGACCCAGACCCTGACAGCAGGATGCCTCCAGGCGGCACCCAAGAAGAAGAAGACATCGACCGACCCGGCTCTTCAAGAGACAGGCCCCTCAGGGCCCGCACCGGGCCAGGGGGAGCCTCCTTCCATCGCATAGGAAAGTGCGCCCGGCGCCCTCCTCAGGCAGGGCTCGGGGGCTCTCCCCTGGAGGGCCGCCGACCTTGCCAAGGTCTCGAGGGAGGCGCTTGGGCACCACATGGAGGCGTGTTTCGAAGTACATTTCCCGCAAGCAGGAGCAAGACCAGGAGGACAGGACCCTCAAGAGTTCATTAGCAAGGCCATTCAGGAGTTACAGGAGTCAAGGGTCATGAGGGGCAGCCGCCGCCTGCCATTGTGGCCCCCATCCAAGCGAGGATGGTGGGCTGCGCGTCCGCATCGACATACCAGGGCTCAACCGAGCCGCATCTCAAGAGCGCCTCTGGCCCTCGCGAGTGGGATGTTGCGAGGGTCCGCCCCACAGCTTCGTACGCATGCCTTATGGCCTGCCAAACGCGGCTGCTGCGCACCAGCGTCTCATGAGGACCATCCTGGAGGCTCAAGAGGTCAGGCACGCCGCAGCCCTGGCGGAGATGGAGATGGCCCATGAGGAGCCGCCAGCACCTCCGGAGCCTCCCGAGGCCCCGGGCACAGGGGCTCGTGAGGATCGGCTCCCGCAGCCCACCGAGTCTGCTACATCAACAACCCTTCATCCCCAACATCACCAGATGACATCTTTAAGTTTTATTCTACGGGAGGCGCCTTGAGGCCGCATTATTCCCAGGCAGCGTGGAGTCCGTCCTGCGGCATGTATCCCTTTTATTTCATGTCTTTAGCTTATCCTGTTGGGGCGCCCTGGCTGCATCATCCCAAGCCGCTCGGGCCAGTCCGGTGACATGTATCCTTCATGCGTTCTCCTTAGGATTATGCCCTCGTTCCACCATGCTTGTTATTTGGTGCCTTCTCCTGGGTGGCGAAATCTTGCACGTTAAAGGGGGGGTGCCTGAGCATCGCGACTTAGGGCTCCTACCGGCTCTCCGGCCCTCACCCTCTGGTCTTGTCCATGGCATCGCGACCTGGCTTGCCGCTGACGGTGAGACCAGCCCGAGAGTCGGGACCCGAGGGCGAGTTTAAATCATCCAATCCAGCTTGCGCATTAAAGGGGGGGTGCCTGAGCATCGCGACTCAGGGCTCCTATCGGCTCTCCGGCTCTCACCCTCTGGTCTTGTCCATGGCATCGCGACCTGGCTTGCCAGCGACGTCTGAGACCAGCCCGAGAGCCGGGACCCAAGGACGTAGAGTTTCGTCATCCAATCCAGCTTGCGCGTTAAAGGGAGGGTGCCTGAGCATCACGACTCAGGGCTCCTACCGACTCTCCGCCCTCACCCTCTGGTCTTGTCCATGGCATCGCGACCTAGCTTGCGGCCGACGGCTGAGACCAGCCGAGCCGGGACCGAGGGCGTAGAGTTGCTGCGTCGACCCGACTTGCAGCGTTAAAGGGGTGGTGCCTGAGCATCGCGACTCAGGGCTCCTACCGGCTCTCCGGCCCTCACCCTCTGGTCTTGTCCATGGCATTGTGACCTGGCTTGCCAGCAACGGCTGAGACCAGCCTGAGAGCCGGGACCCAAGGACGTAGAGTTGCGTCATCTAACCTTGCTTGCACGTTAAAGGGGGGGTGCCTGAGCATCACGACTCAGGGCTCCTACCGGCTCTCCGGCCCTCACCCTCTGGTCTTGTCCATGGCATCGCGACCTGGCTTGCCAGCGACGGTAGAGACCAGCCCGAGATCCGGGAGCCGAAGGCGTGAGCACCGACATCTGGCCAAATTTGCAGGAACACACTTTCGAAGATAAGGCCCGAGCCAGCGCAACCCGCCTTGAGGTAGGGCCTCGTGAGTCCTGGCTGGCTCACGGGTGCCCAGATACACCTCGTCCAGCCCTACCGTGCCAGCCACGTGTCGGGGTGGGGCATGCTCGCCCGAGGCTCCTCCGAGGGGGAGCCCCTCACGTTCGATGGAAGCACCATGCTCTCTGGTGGCGACCTCGCCGAGGAGCGGCTATGCCCGTACGCATGTCGGAAGCGCTATGCTCCGCTGGTGATAAACAAGCGAGGGTGGCCTCCGGTCGCATCAACCTCGGGGAGTCGAGCTCGATGTGCAGCCTCGTCGCCGCGCCTCTCCTTGGGAGGCGCCGCGAGGGGGCTGAGCACGGGGGCTGCGCTGGAGTCACGCCAGACGCGCCGCCACCCAGCCGAACCCCTCGGGCCTGGTTCGTCATACGTCACTCCCCGGCGGAGCCAAAATGCGCATGCCGTTCGGCGTCAAGGGGACTCTGAGCATCGCGATTCGAGCCTAACTGGTCACGTAGCCCCTCACCCCTTAGTTCCGAAAGGCTAACGACGGCTGAGGTATGCGCGGGCCGGGCTCTGCCGGCGTAGAACATAAGCAAGTAGGAAGCACAAATTTCAAGGAATTCAAAAGCAAATATTACAGTCCACACTGTTATCGCAATACCAAACGCAAGTTTAAACGCCTCACCGAGGCATGATACACGTCTTGCAGGAATTAAAAGCAAGACAGGAGCCACAAAGGAGTCACTTGTCGGCGGTGGAGCAGCTGAGTGGGCTCGCCTCGTGAAGCAGCGGACCGGCAGCGCTTCGCTTGGCAGTGCTGAAGGCGGAACTTCTAACAGAGCCTCCGCGCGACCCTTCACAGCCTCGGCGGCGGCAGCTGCATGCTTTCGCGCTTACCCGGCTCCATGAGCTGTCCATGTCGACGCTGGGATCGCGAAGATAGATGTGGGTGAGGATCCGGCGTCGGTGCCGCGAGAAGACAAGACCGCGCCTCGGCCTCGGCCGTGGGGCCAAGACCAAGGAGACATCTTCAAGGCGCGAATCGGGAAGGGAAGCAGCTTGGCGGGGCCGTCCTCTGCGCCCGGCGGTGGGCTCTCCAGGCCGCTATCATAAAGCTCCCTCGGCAAAGCGCGAGCCTTCACCTCCATATCCATGAAGGCCACGCGATCTTGGCAAGAACCCGCGCCTTGGCGTCCAGCTCGACCTTCCTCGCCTCCGGTTCCTGCTCCGGTAGCGTCAAAGGCGATCCACGGCGCTTCTTCATCTTGGCCTCCGGTCCTTGGCGGCTGCCTCATGAGCCTTCATGCTCTCCTCCTGCTCTGGCGGGCCAGGCCTCCTCGGCGAGCTGGTTCTGCGAGCCCCTCGGCTCGCCCTCGGCGCCTCTGGCGAACTTGGATCTTGGCTGCCTCCCCGAGGCAGCATCACGGGCTACCTTCGCCTCACGAACAGCCTGCTTCTCCTCATCGCAAGCCGTCGAGGCCTGGACCAGCGCCGCCCGAATCGAAGCGTCGGCGCGAATCCAGCCAGAGGCTAGCTCCAAGCGCACGGCCACCAAGCGAGGGTCGGCGCCGAGAAGATCCTGCCGCAGCCGGTCCAATTCAGCGGCAACACGATCCAGGACAGCAGGAGGAGTCGGAGAAACAGCAGTCGACGGAGTAGGAGGAGATGGCGGCGGTGCAGCCACTGCGCCTTGAGGCGGAACCAGCGGCGCCACGGCAACGGTGGAGGCTGCGCCCAACAAGGCCACCTCGGGAGTCGCCTGGGCCATGGGGGCTGAGCTCGCCCAGGCTCGGCCGAGCCTCGCGAGACGCCTTGGGCAGGAGAGGCACAGGCGTCGGGATCATCTTTCCTTTTGGCGAAGGCACCGCCACGGATGGGGCCTCAGAGCCCCCTTGACTTCTTCACATGGCGCTAGCTGGGTCAAGAACATGGACATCAGACCTCGTCGACAGAGCAATAATCAAGACGGGAAGCAGGCACTTACAGATCGTCGCCGGTGGACTCGAGCAGCCTCCGGCCATACTTGAAGCCCGAGAGCCGGCTGCAGGGATCAGCTTCAAGGGGACTAGGAGCGGGAGGCGCGTCTGCGGATCGCCCCGGGGCCAGGGCGGACCCGCGGGGGACCAGCCCAGTCCGGTCCTTCTTGCCGGATCGAGGCGAGCTTACGCCTCCCGCTCACCCTCATCCTCGTCGTCGTCACTCTCGGGGAGGCGGAGAACGCGGGGCATGCGCCGCATGGGAGGAGCCCTTGACTCCGCTCCCGAATCAACCCCCTCTCCTGGCTCTCTTTCCTCCACCTCTTCGCCGGAGTCAGAAGAGGACATGTCCACCAGGTCCTCCGGAGCCTCCGCGGGCACGAGCCCATCCCCGTTGAAGGCGGGCATGGGCCCCACAACCTGCTCCCAATCCTCGCGAAGGAACAGGGGCACGGGGGCGCCCTCCGGTCTCGCCACATCGCCCCTAACCAAGGACTGGAGGACCGTCGCCAGATCCTCGCTGGCTACGGCCATGGGGCTCGGGTGAGGCCTCCACATCAGAAGCAATCTTGGCGAAGCGGGCAGTTGGTGCTCGGGAACTCCCTCAGCGGCCTGGTTAGCCTCACCGCCGCCCGCGTCGTCCGGCTTCAGATCTGCATCCATCCTCTCGGCCTGACTTGGCGCGAGGATCCCAGCTTCGCTCGGGACGATCGTCGGAACTCTTGGCGGGCTCCGTGGGCAGGATCAGCCGAGGGTGGATCCGCCCGGCATCCACCAAGACCCACTTGCTCCTGAAGCCCTCAATCCGCTTCCCAGTGTTTGAAATGGCAATGGCTCCGCCATATGCGACGAAGCTCGCGCACGCGGAGACGGAACCACGGGAGAGTCGGAGGAAGAAGTAGTGGCGCAGCAAGGCCACCGAGGGCTTCACCCCAACATGGGCCTCACAATAGTAGGCGAAGATTGCCAGAAGAAGGACGAAGTTGGGATGAAGGTGTAGAGCGTGAATGTTGTAATGGCGGAGGACGGAAAAGAAGAACTCAGAGAAGGGAGGCGCCAGACCAGCAATAATGGCGCCCGTGAAGAACGGGTAGAAGGTACTCCCCCGACCCTCTGGGGCGGAGGAGCCGGCCTTGAACACTGTCGTCCCGTTGACGCCCTGCGCCTCCGCCAACTGGCGCATCAGGGCAAGGCTCGCCACTGACACATTCGGCGGGTCCAAGGCAGGAGAGTACCAGGCTCCGGCCGGGGTTTGACGAGGAGCCATGATGGCTAGGGCGAAGGCGGAGTGGATCTGAAGGTCTTGGAAGCAGGGAGGAGAGGCGCAAGAAAGGGGATCTGAGCAGCAACTGGAGAAAGTAAAGGAGGCAAGGAAGATGCCGCTCTATTATCAACCCGCGCGGTTGCAGAGGCGCCCACGTCCAATCAACCGCCACGCGGCGCCCAAGGCCTTGAGCTGTTAGGGGCCCACGACGCCAGACTTGCCCTTTCGCCTCTCTGCGGCCAAGGTCGGGCGCGCCGTAACCCGGGGGCTACTTGTCGGCGTTACGGGAGCAGGGGTCCCAGACTTGCACTGCGGCCTGCGGGCGTGGCTCAAAGGAGGCCCAGGACAGCCCATCTTCATCAACGCAAGATCAAGACCCTCGCGAGGCCAAGCCTCATGAGGCGGACGACCAGAGCTTCCTCGGTAGCGGCCTCGTCGGCTGGCAGCTCATGAGGGGCGGAGAGTTCAAGGCAGGGTACCTCGCGAGGTGCCCGTGACGCAAGCCATGACGACCAAGGGTGCCAGTCGGGCGCCAGCCCGCGCAGCGTCCTCCTTTCCTCTTTGGTGCAAAGGGAGCAAGCGCAGGCAAGAGCATCAAGCAAAGGCATCCGTTTCGGTGCAACAAGACCAAGACCAGCCCCAACGGCTGGAAGGAGTCATCGTGGAGCCCAAGCAGGCGTCATCACGAGCCTTTGGCAGGCGAGGACCAACTTTAGTCAGGATAAGTGTACCCGCTGTTCCCCTTCAAAATAGCCAATTGTTGGCGCCCTTCCCGCTCATTATTTGGGAAGAGGCCCAGGGCCTTCGTCTATATAAGTAGAGCTAGCCACCATAGGAGTGGAGACACGGAGAAACACAGGAGGACGATCCGGCATTTGGAATCCAGGAAGAGAGAGAGAGAGACCGATCCTCAAGCTGGAGCGACGGGATACTACTGAGCAGTTCATCACACCCACCAAGAACAGACCCACGCGAGGCTGTTGTTCCTTGTACTGTTCCTCAATAGCCCCAGAGGCAATCCACCACTCCACAAACTAGAGTAGGGTATTACACCACAACGGTGGCCCGAACTAGTATAAATCTTGCGTCTCTTGTGCTATTCTTGCTAGTAGTTTAGGTCCCTGCGATTCGGCGAGGTACAAGACGGTGGAGGGTTAGATCTCCGCGCGCACCCCAGAGTTCGAACCTTAAGGGTCTGCCGGAACCCGAAATCCGACAATTACCTCACTGATATAGTAAACCGGCCGCTGAACCGGATATTCCTTTCCTGCCTCCTTACGCTCCACCACAATAGCCACACTAATAGCCCGGGCATTAGCTGCCACATATAGCAACAATGGTTCTTTGTCAACCGGAGCAGGGAGAATTAGCGGATTAGCCAGCTGCTGCTTTAAGTCCTCAAATGCTTCATTAGCAGCGTCACTCCAGACGAAGTTATCCGTTTTCTTCAGCATTGATATAAAGGGATGGCCTTCTCGCCCAGGCGACTGATAAACCAGCTCAACGCGGCAATCCGGCCTGCCAGGCGTTGAACATCATTAATACACTTCAGTTTGGCCAAAGAGGTGATGGCTTTGATCTTTTCCGGATTATCTTCAATGCCCCTGTTAGACACCAAAAAACCCAAGAGCTTGCCTGCCGGTACACCAAAAACGCACTTGGCCGGATTAAGCATCATTTTATAAACCCGCGGGTTATCGAAGGTCTCCTTCAAGTCATCTATCAATGTCTCCTTCTGTCTATATTTTCCCACAATATCATCCACATAAGCATGAACATTGCGGCCAATCTGATCATGAAGACAATTACGCACCTGCTAGCGATAAGTCGCTTTGAGCACTCTTGAGCCCAAAGGGCATAGACACATAAGAGAAGGCTCCAAAAGGAGTTATCAAGGTTGTCTTCTCCTGGTCCTTAACTGCCATTTTGATCTAATGATAACCAGAATATGCATCCAGAAAGCTCAAACACTCGCAACCCGCCGTAGCATCAATGATTTGATCAATACGCGGGAGAGAAAAAGGATCTGATGGGCAAGCCTTGTTGAGATCTGTATAGTCCACACACATACGCCAAGTGCCATTCTTCTTAAGTACTAGCACCGGATTAGCCAACCACTCAGGATGAAACACTTCAATGATAAACCCAGCCGCCAAGAGCCTGGAAACTTCTTCTCCAATAGCCTTGCGTCTTTCTTCATTGAACCGGCGGAGAAACTGCTTGACCGGTTTATACTTGGGATCAACATCGAGAGTGTGCTCAGCGAGTTCTCTCGGTACACCTGGCATGTCAGAAGGCTTCCATGCAAAGATGTCCCGATTCTCAGGATGAACTCGATGAGCGCGCTTTCCTATTTCGGATCCAAGTTAGCGCTGATGCTAAACTGCTTGGATGAATCGCCGGGCACGAAGTCAACAAGCTTAGTCTCATCAGCTGATTTAAACTTCAGGTCCGGATCATGCTCTGTAGTTGGTTTCTTCAATGAAGTCATATCTGCCGGATCAACATTGTCTTTGTAAAACTTCAACTCTTCTGTTGCACAAACCGACTCTGCGTAAGACGCATCACCTTCTTCACACTCCAAAGAGATCTTACGGCTCCCATGCACTGTTATAGTTCCCTTGTGACTCGGCATCTTGAGTTGTAGATAGACATAACAAGGCCGAGCCATAAACTTAGCATAGCTGGCCGTCCAAACAGGGCATGATACGGGCTTTTAATTTTCACCACTTCAAAGGTCAATGTCTCTGATCTCAAGTCATGCTCATCTCCGAAAGCCACCTCCAGAGCTATTTTACCAACAGGATATGCTGATTTACCAGGCACTACACCATGGAACACCGTATTGGATGGTTTAAGATTTTTATCAGTTAACCCCATGCGATGGAAGGTTTCATAATAAAGGATATAGATACTACTCCCTCCATCCATGAGTACTTTGGTGAACTTATAACCTCCCACCTGAGGTGCCACCACCAACGCCAGATGACCCGGATTATCAACCCGGGGCGGATGATCCTCTCGACTCCACATAATAGGCTGTTCAGACCAGCGTAAGTATCGGGGAACCGCCGGTTCAACGGAATTCACTGCCCTTTTATGAAGCTTCTGATCGTGCTTGTCCAGGCTAGTGGTGAAGACATGATACTGCTCGCTATTCAACTGCTTCGGGTTACTCTGGTAACCCATTATTCTTCTTATTGCTTGATTCCCCTCATTGTTGTAACCGCCTTGGTTGCCCTGATAGCTTTGATTGCCATGTCCACTCTGGTTACCGTGAAAACCTGAACCGGAACTGCCTCCACCATAACCCGGCCCATGAGATCCGGGGCCCGAACCGCCACCCGGTCCATAATCATATCGAAAAGAATCAGAATTTTTGAACTATTGCATGATGTAACAATCTTTCCAGAGGTGCGTGGATGGGTTCTCCTTCGTCCCATGCTTTGGGCAAGGCTAGTTCAACAGATAAGACAGGAGGTCAGAATTAGGACTTGGTCCTCCACCGCACTGGGGCGGTTTACCTTTACGCCGTTGGCCTTTGTCATGTGCGTTGGTATCACCCACAAAATCCAAACTATTATCCGCTTTACGCTTACCGTTGTTTCCATGGCCCGTCGGGTTGTGCTGCTGCCCCTTGGTATGTCCGCTCTTCTTTCCCTTCCCTGTCTTGTCATCGTCAGACTCGGGGTCCTTGGTACCATCAGAGTCGGCATATTTCACCAGGGCAGCCATGAGAGTCCCCATATCATTGCAGTGGCATTTGAGCCGTCCCAACTTCATCTTCAGAGGCGCAAACCGGCAATTGCCTTCCAACGTTAAAACTACTGTGTCAGCGTTAATGCGGTCCGATGAATGCAAAATCTCCGAAACCCGGCGCACCCAGTGGGTTGTTGACTCTCCTTCCTCCTGGACGCAGGTAGATAGCTCCACAATTGACATGGGCTGCTTGCACGTATGCTTGAAGTTCTGGATAAACCGGGCCCTCAGCTCGACCCATGACCCAATGGAGTTAGCTGGTAAGTTTTTCAACCAAGTTCGAGCCGTTCCTTCCAACATCATGGTAAAGTATTTAGCGCACGCCGCATCGTCCACATCCAGCATTTCCATTGCCATCTCATAGCTTTCCACCCATGACTCGGGGGATAAATCGGTGGTATAATTCGGCACTTTTCGTGGGCCTTTGAAATCCTTGGGCAGGCGCACGTTGCACAGCGCTGGGACGAGACACGGTACTCCCAAGGCGCTAGAGGTAACCCCTGGTTCCACTGATGTGGTTGGACGAACCGGAGTAAGTTGGCGGGCCTCATGTTGTGCAGCTAACTCGGCCTCTCGACGAGCTCTTGCACAATCCACCACATCCTGAGCATCACCACCACCACCCACCGGGTTATGGCCACGGGGCGGATCACGGTTCCGTGCATTGCTTGATACGGTCGGTTCATCCATACGCCTGCTGTAGCTCCAGCTTGGGCGGGGAGTAGAATGGACCCTCTCGCGACTATACGAATAAGCCTGCTGCTGAACCAAAGCTGTCTGAAGAAGCTCCCTAGCCCGTCGCGTCTCGGCTGCCACCGGAGACTCGCCTTCGATCGGTAGGGCCGCCAGCCGTGAAGCAGCAGCGACAATGTTGTCCATCGGGTTAGAGTAATGACCCGGTGGTGTTGGGACATGCTTTGGCGAAACATGATTCTGGCGAGGCGGGTCCACCAAACGTGGCTGAACCGGCGCCCCTGCTCCAGGTGCCTCCACCCGGTTTACCATCGGCGGATTACTAGTCCCCGCTCCTGGAGTGTTAAAGAGGTTCCTGGCCTCATAAACCGGCCGCTGGCGAAATTGTGATAACCCAAAAGTATAGGGGATCGCAACAGTTTTCGATAAGTAAGAGTGTCGAACCCAACGAGGAGCTAAAGGTAGAATAAATATTCCCTCAAGTTCTATCGACCACCGATACAACTGTACGCATGCTTGACGTTCGCTTTACCTAGAACAAGTATGAAACTAGAAGTACTTTGTAGGTGTTTTTGGATAGGCTAGCAAGAAAATAAAGAGAGCGTAAAGATAAACTAGGGGCTGCTTAGATAAAAACACAACTAAAGTAAATATGGCGAGTGGGGAAAAGTTGTGGTAGGAGTTGTGGAATTGTCCCTAGAAAATTGACTGTGTTACTAGACCGGTAATCACTATTGCAATTCTATTTGAGGGAGAGGCATAAGCTAACATACTTTCTCTACTTGGATCATATGCACTTATGATTGGAACTCTAGCAAGCATCCGCAACTACTAAAGATTCATTAAGGTAAAACCCAACCATAGCATTAAAGTGTCAAGTCCCCTTTATCCCATACGCAAACAACCTACTTACTCGGTGCGTGCTTACATCACGCCACCCACCATAAGCAAATCATAAACATATTGCAAACCCTACAGCGAGAATCCCTCACGCTTGCGCGACACGGAGGGCACAATAGGACAGCACCAATAATAAAATATGCAACTCAAACCAATCATAGCAATTCATCAATCACCGATAGGACAATGGAATTCTACTCAGACATCATAGGATGGCAACACATCATTGGATAATAATATGAAGCATAAAGCACCATGTTCAAGTAGAGGGTACAGCGGGTTTCGGGAGAGTGGACCGCTGTAGATAGAGGGGGGAAGGTGATGGAGATGTTGGTGAAGATGACGGTGGTGTTGGTGTAGATCGCGGTGATGATGACGGCCCCCGGCAACGCTCCGGCGCCACCGGAAGCAAGGGGGAGAGAGGCCCCCTCCTTCTTCTTCTTCCTTGACCTCCTCCCTAGATGGGAGAAGGGTTTCCCCTCTGGTCCTTGGCTCCCATGGCTTGGGAGGGGCGAGAGCCCCTCCGAGATTGGATCTATCTCTCTGTTTCTGCGTTACATTACGGCTCTATTTCAGCGTTTACGTGTATATATGGAGATCCGTAACTCCGATTGGCACTGAAACCTTCGGCCGTGATTTTTTCCGAATATTAGCTTTCTTGCAGAAAAAGAAGAGCATCAACCGCCTTACGGTGGGCTCACGAGGGTAGGCACGCCCCTACCTCGTGACCACCTCGAACCGGGTTCGCGTTGATTTTCCTTCCAAATTTTCCATATTTTCCAAAAATAAGCTCCGTCTATTTTTATCCCGTTTGGACTCCGTTTGATATGGATATTCTGCAAAACCAAAAACATGCAACAGACAGGAACTGGCACTTTGAGCCTTTGGATCAATATGTTAGTCCCAAAAATAGTATAAAAAGTTGCCAAAAAGTATATGGAAGTTGTAGAATATTGGCATGGAACAATAAAAAATTATAGATACGACGGAGACGTATCAGATTGGTACCTCCTCTTCAGGACATCATTTGACGCACTCTGATCCAGCATAAGCCGGTAAGCATGTGCATCCAATGCGGCCCGTTCCGCAGCCATCCTGGTATCCTCAGCTACCAAGTCGACTTTGGCCTGGGCGATCTAATCCTTCACCTTCGCGATTTCCGCATTATGTGCATCTAGATCCGCCGGGTTAACCTCCGCCATCAGTATTGTCAAAGCGTCAAATAAATCAGATAGGACCTGAGTCGGCGGTCGCACGGGGCCTCCTGCCTCGGCCGCTATTGCTGCTTCTGATCCGGAAATCACAGCCGATGTGGTCGAAGAGTGGAGCGCTGGCTGTGTACCAGCCATAAAGATCGCAACCCGGTTTGGCGGATCAAAGGGGTCTGGAATACTGTCGCCATCAGAACAGCCCCCAATCCGGCCATCTTGAAACTGATACAACGACTCGGTTTCTCCGGTCGATGACTCGTCGCCGGAATAAACGACGGTCTCACCACCAGATTCCGATCTATCCTCGGATTCCACTCCGTGGATGACTCCCACGAAGGCACGCTTCATGGCAGGCTTAACCCGGGCAGATCTCGCACGTTGAGCCGTTTCGACGATGTCGGTGCAGATGTCTGGCTCAGGGCCCGGTTCGCCGATCTTGCCAATGAAAACGTGTATGCCGCCGAAGGGGACACGGTACCCGTACTCGATTGAGCCGGCCTCGGGGCCCCAGCCTGCATCGTTGATGTAGAGCTTGCCACGACGACTCTTGGTCATCCGACCCACAGCATAGCCCTTGAGTCCTTCGAAGATGCCCTCTAAGAACTCGAAACCATCGTGCGATAGCCCCACGATGGGCGCCAACTGTCGTGGTTTTGTCACGGCAGATGTCCTAAGGAAAGGACTTAGTCGTGGAGCTATCGCGCGGGTTAGCTAAAAGGGGTTAAAGCGGACAAGGGACGCAGAGAGTTTATACTAGTTCGGCCCCTTGCGGTGAAGGTAAAAGCCTAATCCAGTTGTTGTGGAATTGCTAGGGTTTCGATGACCAGGGAGCGAATACGCTTTGCCTGAGTCTCGAGTTGTTGTGCGTTGTCTTGAACCACCACCGGGTCATCCCCTTATATACATGGGTTGACACCCATTGGTTTACAGAATCACGAGGCCGGCTCATAAAAGTGTCCGGCTCGGTCTCAGCTCTTTCTATCTTACAACACAAGTTTACATATCAATGCCAATTTATATCTACAGGCCTTAAACCGGCTTTGGGCCACAGGCCTTCATAAAGCGTCACCGTCTGTCTTCATGGGCTTCAGATATAGTGAACTACTATGGGGTTAACCCGGCCTCTCCTGGCCGGTTTATGCCCAGTGGTAATATCCCCAACAGGTCTCCCTAAATGCGTCACGTGTTGTAGGGGCCAGATTTTTGGGACATAAATCCCGGTAACGACCCTTGCGTCATCACTAGCCCTAGGATTACTATTGCTGGTGGACATTTCCTTGATAAAGAATTCCAAGCAATTACAAGAAGTTGGATACAAGACCACAAAGGTCCAATGAATATAACAAGGATCTCTAGTGGTGGATGACGGAAGTGACTTGTGGATCTCCAATGTTGACGGGACTCCATTCCCACGGGAACAGCTGACCCGGATAATTCCTATTTTGCATGGCTTCTATCTTCAAATCCTAGGTTGCGGGGTGTCTTCGTAATGCTCCTCTCTGAGTCATGATGTGTCCAAGACAATATCCAGGGACAAGTCAGTGAGTATGTTTGAATGTACTCGCAAACATCAAGAACAAAAGATCGGACGCATATGTTCATGATGAATTAAATTATATGCATGTGCTGACTGAGAATTGAAGCATGGCTTGACAAATATTCATATGGTGCGAAAGGATAAATAAGTCATGTTACCAGTAAATCAAAGAAATGAAAAGGAACATCGGGCATTGGACCGCCCGAGAAATTCCAAGAGAAATGCCAAACGGGTGCCAAAAAAAGAATCGGGCGAGACAGGACCGCCCGAGAACTCAAGCGACGCCATGAGAGGTCTTGAAAATACATGCCACAGTCGGGTGTCTGAAGCGACACCTCATAAAGGGCTTATAAGAAAACAACATGAGTATTCAGGTGGACTAGCCATCCCAAGTGATACTCAGAAATAAAAATAAACTTGAGTATCCCGGCTAGTCTAGCCATCCCAAGAGATACTCAAGGTTAAACATAAGAGGAAAAGGTTAGTCCACAACAATATCCATATCAACAATAATATTCATAATAGCACCAGTAGTGACAATCATTATCCTGCAAAAGGAACCATGACCACTTTAATTATTTCCTCCGGAGACTGACACTAAGACCGAAACTTGACCAACCCAGACTGTAGTCCTTTACCATGGACACGGCTAGTTGGATAGATATAACTCTACAGAGGGTGTACCCTTTACCCACAAGTAAAGGATTTCTTTAGCCAACACTGAGACGCTGACTAATTCTTGTTACGGCGTTTCGGTTGAAAACACACCTGACCAGCACACACCAGATTAACTTTCCGGATGCCAAGAATCACCCAAAGCATCGTTCAAGAGAAACTCTAAGGCGGGGAGACCATCGTCTCGAGTAGCATGGGATCACTATTAACATGCGCGGATTACAAGGGGTGCCCCCCTCCCGGCCCAGCCGGATACACCCATGCCCCCTGGCCCGATGACTGGCATTGCAGCCGGTACCTGGAAACCCTCGTCGTGGCCTCTTTGTACGATGTGTGAAGGGAAAGGGGTTAACAACTAACTGAATCGTACCCTGCCTGTGGCAGGGACATGTGGTAGCACAAAACCAATATGGGGGTTACCGGAACAAGACTCGATCTACGGTCAACTCAGGAGGTTTAAGTTTTCCTACAGTGGTCAGCACTATATAAATCCTTGGGAGTACCCAACAGGGTCACCACCTGGTATGTCCCAACATACCCTCACTGATCATTCTCGTCACAACGAGATTTCAGTCTCACGATCACTTTTCTCGTGACTGATTCTTCCTGCAAATTAGCCTGGATCAACACAGGCACATATGGCACATGAAAATAACCGTACTCACTTATACTTCATGTTTAAGTGAAGATAAAATATCATCAAAGGGGAATCATGCATGTATGACCAATAGTATGCAAATTTCATATGAGTTTAACATATTCATAATTCAATTCTACATGCAAACAAACACTATGCATTCACCATATCATATGTTCAAGATGCTTGCCTTGATCATGCAAAAAGATTGGGTGCACTCCAAAATTTTAAAAATCATATCTCCCCTCAATCTCCTATTTTCAGAATATTTCAATTACCACATAATTCAAAACAGTACATAAAAGTTGTTTGGAAAAATTTGAAATAAATACTAGAATAAACTAGATAAAATTTGAGAAATACCAGAAAAAGAATCAAGTCATTTGGAGTTGTGGTTTAAAAACTAGAGCCAGTCAAAGTTAGGGTCAACTCTAGAATTATATAAATTAAAACAGAAAAAGAAACCGGTTCCTTCAGAAATACGCTTTCAGAATGGGAAGACGTCCTCCACTAGTTACGTGTCCCGGGTTCACGCTTTCCAAACGAGAAAACGGATTTTGGCAAATAAGCCTCCACTTAAGTCGAGTTGTCGTGGCGCTGGGTCACTGACAGTGGGCCCGCCTGGCCCACTGGTCAGGTTTGACCAGTCTTCACGCGCGCCTCCTCCTCCGGCCGAACAGAGGCGGCGCTCCGGCAAGGTTTGCCGTCAAACGATGACGCCACTCAGAAAGCCGAGGCCACCCACAAGCTCAGGGGGTCGAGGCGGTCCCTCTAGTGGTCGCCATGGTCCCTGAGGTGGACGGAGTCGCCGGCGGCGGGCTCAGCCAAAGAGCTCGAGCGGGGCGAATTGGGCGTTTCGCCCACGGTGGCTCCCGAGAAGAATTGAGCGCGGGGATGGGTCAGTGGGTCCTCAAGGAGGCTAGAGGTGGAGAAATTTGGGAGAGGGACGGCCGGACGCCGTCGGAACCATCTAAGCAGTGGCGGCAGCAGGAGTTGCCGGAGAGGAAGAAGACGACCATCTCCGGTCGTGTTGCCCCTATGGGAGGATCAGAGAGGGGAAGGGGAGTGTGGTGAGGATACTAGCGAGCTCGGGATGAGCTTTTATAGCGCGAGGGGGTCGGCTTCGTGATGTCCCGAGGATAAGCACGGCGGCGGCGATCATTACGGCGGCAGGTGAGGCCGTTGAGGTCGGCAGAGTGGCTGGTGAGGACGGTGGCCACCCGCAGTTACTCCTGGGAGGAGTTGGGCTGCTCGGGACGCGCCACGCGGGTTGGGCGGAGACGTGGCCGAGTGGGACTCGTCGGGCGGCGATCCTGGTCGTCGTAGACGGCGGTGGACGGCGCTAGGGGCCAAGCGAGGGTGTCTCCGAGCTTCCAGGTGGTCGAGCTGATCCAGAGAAGGATCAAGATGAGAGGGGGCAGCAGAGACACAGCAGGAGCTCAGTGCCGTCGCGTGCAAAACGCACGCTCTGGCCGTGCCCGGAGCACGTGCACAGAGTGCTCGATAAAATGCCTTCATGGTCTATGTGCCTCTAATGCTAATGAAACTTTCCAGAGAGTTGAATAAGGGTATGATAGAGCTATTAGACATGGTGGTGTGATTAGATGAGCAGGTGCCCAATGCAAGTTTATGAACTTGCGAGAATTACATCATGCACATGAGGTGCTCGACAGAATGCTAGAGCTGGCTAGAAGATTCTTCTGGATCTGAAGTTTGGAAGGATGGGGTATCTTTAGATGATAGAGATGGTGGTGGAGTTAGTTTGGCAAGATGAGAAACTTGCTAGTATAAGTTTTACCATAATTCAGTTCTGGACAGAAACTTCACAGGAGTGTTTGGTGGACTTAAAATATGCAAATAGAGCTGATATCCTGGAGTTAAGGTTTTGGTTGGAAGGACTACAAGATTGCGGACTTTCAGAATTAAAGGAGCTAGGAAAATTAGGGTTGCAGTTATAACTCAGGAATGGGGCGGAAATGAAAAGAGGATGTTTCACTCAAAATTTTCAAAAGATATAGTTAGGTTTTTGCACAAAAGTGATTTATAGGCATCACCTAACCTCTCATAATTTTTTGGTATTTTAAAACAATTATTTAAAATATTTGTAGTGCAACAGAAGCATTTCAAGGATTGAAAATGCTAGTGAAAGAATTATTTATGGAAAATTTTATTATGAAAATATTTCCTACTATTATTTATGATACAAATGGGAAGGTTTATAAAACAACCACAGACCACAACATTTATCAAACATAAACTTCTATGGAGGGTAGAATTTTGGAACACAGAAAACAGAAAAGGCTCTAAGATTAATAAATGGCCTAGTATAATTTAAAATTTTATTTCTGACCTAATTTTACTTAATAAAATTTGATTAATTTTTTGGGGTCTTACACGGGCCGACTAATGTGGCGCAGGACAAAATCGAACCAAGGGCCTCACCTCGCCCCACCGGACCTCACGCGGTGACACACCCACTGCCCCCAGGTCTCGTTATCTTCTCACACCCACACATACCAACACAAACACCACACAAAAAAATCTCCTCGTGCCTCTATCCACTCCCCCTTGCATATACACACTCAAGGGAATCTCTCGCCATGACATCATATTCGTCTCTCTCTCTAGACCTGTCTCATTTGTCGTGCTATCTCTCCCACGCCCCCTCCCCCTGCCGGCCCCTCTATCCATTCCTCTCTCAAATACGTAATAAACACACATACCTTTCTAGGCCCTGCCAAATACATCAACTACACATTCACACATGTTACATCATGTACCCCATTGATCTAAAAAGCCCTCTCTTCACATTTATTTCGCATACAACATTCCTTTTGAATAAAGTGTGGCAAAAAAATTATTTTATAATTTCTACATATATACAACATTACACAGTTATATGGAGGAGTATGAACGTTAATTTGCATTGCATGGTGCCCACAATGATATTTATTCCGCACTGTTAATTTTTAAATTTTTATACTATACATAAAGTTAGTCATTATAAAGAGAAACGAAGAGCATCTCTCTCTCCATCGCATACACCCCCTCTACGCCCCTTTCACGTACGCACACAAACTATCTCCAGGTCCTCTAAAAATACGCCCCCAACACATTCACGCATGTTTCATCTTTCTCTCGCGATATATACAATGACGATCATTGTATTTGAAGCGAAAGCACAATACATACATTGGACTTGAGAATCCACTCATTACGGTCACCATTTATGTTTTGTGGTTATTATACAGTCACGGGCTCACCGTACAGCTCTGTATTTGCTTAAGACAAGACTAGTTGACTAGTTAAACGCTCCACGTGGCACCTCTAGTGTTGCATTACATTATCTCACTATCATTGGGCCCACCTGTCGGCTTGTATCTACTCTACACTCTTATAAAAAACAGAGTTGATGGTGATGGTGTGCCTGCCATCCTACAATATAGGTCGTCCGATTTATATTTGACGGATAGGAAGGAAACTATGGCAATTTTGCCAAAAGGTACCCACACACCTCTCCACATTTGCAAATAAGGCCTTCCCTCGTTCATCCTTTTCTCTCACAAGATAAACTAGTCATACAAATGCATCTTGATGTTACATGCAACGCGCGGGCATCTTGCTAGTAAGAATGAAGACAAACGACAAAAAAATATTGGTCAGTGGTTCGAAGTCATGACCGCGGGCACAACGGACAAGGTGGCCTTGTATTGGTATGCTGAGCCGTCTGTTTTAACACACAGGGGCTGGTGTGGTGATTATACACACACGCACACATGCACACAAACTGCATGCACGCAACACTCACACGAACACATGCACCCACGCACGCACGCAACACTCACACGGACACACGCAGCCACGCACACACGCAACACTCACATGCACACAAGCACGCATGCATGCTGTCGGTGTCAAAACCGGCGGATCTCGGGTAGGGGGTCCCGAACTGTGCGTCTAAGGTTGATGGTAACATGAGACAGGGGACACGAAGTTTTACCCAGGTTCGGGCCCTCTTGATGGAGGTAATACCCTACGTCCTGCTTCATTGATATTGATGAATACGAGTATTACAAGAGTTGATCTACCACGAGATCGTAACGGCTAAACCCTAGAAGTCTAGCCTGTATGACTAAGGTATTGAGTATATCCTTTCCGGACTACACCCTCCGGTTTATATAGACACCAGGGGGATCTAGGGTTACATAGAGTCGGTTACATAAGAGGGAATCTTCATAGTTGTTCGCCAAGCTTGCCTTCCATGTCAAGGAGAGTCTCATCCAGACACGGGTACAGTCTTCGGTCTTCATATCTTCATAGCCCATCAGTCCGGCCCATAGATAATAGGCTAGATGCCCGAGAACCCCTTAGTCCAGGACTCCCTCAGTAGCCCCCGAACCAGTCTTCAATAGCAAGGTGTTCGGCACACAGGTTGTCTTCGGTATTGCAAGGCGGGTTCCTCCTTTAATGATTTCCAAGTAGTGTATTCGGCCGTAGATTAGATGTCTCCCCTCGGCTTCTGCACGCTTAATGTCCTCGTTTTCCATGTGTCGAGCGAATGCGGACAATCAGGGTATTTTTTTGCAAATAACACCCCAATCCTGCAAGGAAGAGCATCTATTTAAAGAGATTGGATCACAGATCCTTTCGACACCAAGCGGAGAAAACCCTCAGAGACCGCCAGGCAAGACCATTCCAACATGGCCAACAATCCAGCTCCTCTTCCCGTTCCAACCTAGAGAGAGGCGAGTGGAAGAGGTGGTATGTGTCCCATAGTCGACTGGCGAAGCTGCAAACGCAGGGATTTCTCCCTCCAGCAGATCTGGTCCCTTTTCGAGCAGGGTTGGCCTCCTTCAATGGCAAGACCCAGGCAGAGGATCTTCCCAATCCGTTTGCGGGAGAACGGGTGTGCTTCGTCCCCTATCTGCTAGGGGAGTGGGGTTTCCAATTCACCCATTCCTCCGAGGGCTCCTGGAGTACTATGGCCTCCAGCTACACAATTTTACCCCCGGCTCCATCCTCCACATTGCGGGTTATGTCGCCCTATGCGAACTATTCCTGGGTTGCGAGGCCAATTTTGATTTATGGAAGACTGTTCTGCCTCGTCCCTCGCAATCAAGGTGGATCAATTTTTGAAGTGGGAGGAGCCGAACTGTGGCGCATCGGCGGGACCGAATACCTGTCCGGCACGCCGAAGAAAGCTCCCGAAGAGTGGCCTTCCGAATGGTTCTATATTGACGATGTCGCTCTCCCCGACCCCGTCCGCATAGGCCTCCCCGAGTTTTCAAACGCTCCGTTGAAGAAGCGCCATAGCTGGCGTCCTCGGAGCCTCGAGGAAGAGGATAGCACGGAGATCAGCTTGCTACTGGGCAAGATTAAAACTCTTGCCCAGTCCGGATTGTCAATAGTCAAGGTGATGGTGATTTCTATAACACGGGGGGTCCAGTAACTCCAATCCGAGGACTGCCCATGTGGCATTATAACGGAGAAGACGAAGCCTCATGTTACGGCTGAAATGGCCCGAAGACCCCCGCTGCTCTAGCCAAGATTCTGGCCGAGCTGTATAAAGGGGAGAAGGAGGAGTTCAATCGTCTCCAACATCGAGACTGACTTTCCATGTACAATCCTCCCAGCCGGGTAAGGTTCGGCCCCGCTTATCTCATCCTGTCCCTGGATCATTCGTTGACAGGCAGCATCTTATCTGTTCCTAACAGGAATGGTGAAAGGCTGTCGAGGGGATCATGACCCTTCCCCTCAGCCGGAGAATCGCAACCGGGATCTTGACCCCGGATATGAAGAAGATCCGGACATATTCGTGGAGCTTGAGGAGGGGACATTCTATTAGATGAGCTACGACGGTATATATGTACCCATTATCGCTGATTACCCTGGCCTCCTTCCAGCTTCACACGTAAGTAATCCAAAGACACCTTATCCAAAAGAGACTTCTCCTTCCTTCTCACCCACCGCACCATCCTGTGCTCAAAACGGGAAGGGTTCGGCGTGCCATACCGCCCCAGGGGTATCTCCGAAGAGAGCGTCTCCACACCAGGCGAGCCTCCTAAGAGGAAAGCAAACGAAGACATGGCAGATCCTTCATCGAAGAGGTATGAATTTACCAATGTGCACCTGGGCAGTCACGTCCAACCGTGACCCTCTCGTTTTCCATGTGTCAGGAAAAAGGTGTGCCGGACTATATCTGAAGGTTCGAGCGGCCGTACTTCCCGCAGCCAGGATTCAAATCCTGCCGTGAACACAGGGGCTGATGCGGGGGCGACGCCGGACTGTCCTCCAGCCGAGGACTCGGATGATGTATCCGTCACCAACTCGGAAGTGGAGAGTGCCATGAATCATCGGCGCCGCCGGGCCATTTTACAAGACCCTGGTTTTTCAGAAGAGTCGTTTAATGCCTTCAGCTCGGCCGATGCATACATCCGAGCTGCTCGAGATGGGCTTAACAGGGCCACAAGGCAGCATTTGAAAGATGTGTAGGTAAATTTGTTTTATCTGACTATTATAACCATATGCCAGTAGCCCCCGAGACTTAAAGGAGTTGAAACAACTAATTTAAGGATCAATGTATAGCGAGGTGCTTACAGAGAAGAACACCCTGTTAGCTCAGGAACTAGAAAAGTGTCAACGCCGGCTGCTTGCTGCCAATGCAGGACTGGAGAAATACAAGGCATCTCCCGGTAATATTTCCCTCTATCAAGAATTCATAATAATACACTGATAGTGTGAATGTGGGTGCTTATCTTTGTGTTGGGTTGTTAGACCAATTACAGGAGCAGCTGGACGCCGCTCGAAGCGAAGAACACGGAGCCAAAAAGCTACTAGCAGCGGGCGAGCATGTATTGACAAAAGTCGTTCAAGAGAAAAAGAAACTCCAGGATTCGAACACCAAACTGGGCGAAGAACTGAAATATGTGCGAGCTCAGCTAGCGGACTCTGTGAAGGAGAACAAGAAGCTGCGAGGCGGCATATTTAGTACGTGGCCGCTTTTATCTTATAACAGTTTGGAGGTAACAGTAGCTGATATAGCTGTAATTGCAGGTATATTGACGAACCGCCCCGAAGAGGAGGTGTCCGGATCATCAAGTGATCTTCTGCAAGGGTTGTCGCAGTTGCACGAGCAAGCTCGGCAGGTGATGCAGAGTGTAGCCAAGGCCTTATGGCCATCCGACTCCCCTCCAGGAAGTATGGAAAAGCTGGTAGAGCTGTTCAAGGGGGCGCGGCGGCGTATCGGACTGTGGAAGATATTGGCCTGCCGAGAGGGTGCGCGAGAGGCCTGGGCCATGGTGAAGACGCGATATACCAAGCTGGATACTAATCACATGGCTCGTGTCGGACCGCTAGGGCTGAATGGGGAAGAAATTCCCGTTAGTTTAGTATATGACCAAGTAGAGGTGGCCGCCAAATATTCCCAACAGGATTGTAAATTAGACCGCCTTTTAGACGGTATAGAGGAGGAAGTGTTTGAGTCGTGAGTGACTATGTACTTTCATTCTAGCTGGATAATAAAGACAATTGTCATCGCCGACCTTTTTGCTTCAACCTCTAGACCCGGAGGTGCGGAGTGTTTTCGAATACCCTAGCGGAAGAATATACCGGGGTCTGCGTGGAAACCAGGCATAGGGGTCATAATTGCTCGAACAGACAATGTGTATCCGGCTAGTTATGTTATATTACATTATGTAGGAAACATCTTCCAGAGAGAATAGTTCCGTTAAGGGTTCCTTTCCCTGGGTGTGCATGCATTTAATGTGCATGTCCGAATTGTGATTGAAAAACTATTAGAGTAATTAACATCTGGGGTTCACAATGGAGTGAATGCTGAAACACCTTTAATTCACTGACCGTATATTCCCTTAAGAACGCTAGCTTTCGGCTTCACCCAGTCTGAGGTACACATCCGGATGACCCGACAGTAACAATCGCAGAGGTGCTCCCTTTATGCCCTAGCCAAACTAACGGGAACGTAGGGCATAAGCACAGGAGCCAGGCAACCCAGCTTGGCCAAAACTTAAGTCATATCGATGCATATAATGGCGAAGAAAGGGTACATATGGAAAAAACACATACGTGTTGAGCTTTGGGCTCGAAGAATAGTCGCAAGCTTCTGTACGAGAAGCCCCCAGGTATAATCAACGTACATATTTAGAGATGTATGCATCAGGTAGGGATGGTCTAGCCGTACTAAAGCCGTAAGGCTAAAGAAAAAACGAAAAAAGGTAAAAAAAGAAAAGAGAGGGAAGAAAAATAACTGTACTAACAGGAGGGAGGAAATGAACACAGAGTTTGGTGCTAGGCATAAAACCGTCGTAGTCTGGCCGCGTTCCAGGGGTTCGGCTCCAGGTGATTGTCTGACGCATCACGTAGGTTGTACGCTCCTCCGGTGAGAACTTCATCAATGATGAAGGGACCCTCCCACTTGGGCTTGAGTTTGTCCTTTTTCTTCTCCGGCAAGCGTAGAACGAGTTCGCCAACGTTATAAGTCTTGGCCCACACTTCTCTACTTTGGTACTTGCGAGCCTGCTGTTGATAATACGCGGAACAGGCTTTTGCGATGTCGCACTCCTCCTCCAAGGTATCTAAGCTGTCCTGCCAATCTAGCTCGGCTTCTCTCTCTTCATACATACGCACTCGAGGTGAGTCATGAATAATATCGCACGGTAACACTGCTTCCGCACCGTACACCATGAATAAGGGTGTATATCCGGTAGTGCGGTTGGTGGTGGTCTGCAGCCTCCAGAGTACAGAGTCAAGTTCCTCCACCCAGTGCTTGTCCGATTCCTTTAAAGACCGCACTAGTCTGGGTTTGATGCCGCTCATAATAAGACCATTACCCCGTTCGACTTGACCGTTTGTCTGCGGGTGATAGATAGAGGCGTAATCGAGCTTAATGCCTAGATTAGCGCACCAGGTTTTCACCTCATCGGCTGTAAATTTGGAGCCATTATCGGTGATTATACTGTGCGGGACACCGTAACGATATACCACACTGGATATGAAATCTATTACTGGCCCCGCTTCGGCCGTTTTGACTGGTTTGGCCTCTATCCACTTAGTGAATTTATCCACCATGACTAGTAGATACTTTCTCTTATGACTTCCCCCTTTAAGGGGCCCAACCATATCGAGCCCCCAGACCGCAAAAGGCCAAGTGATGGGGATTGTTTGTAAGGCAGTGGGGGGCATATGGCTTTGGTTGGCAAAGAGTTGGCATCTGACGCAATGTTGGACAAGGTCCTGTCATCTGCTCGGGCCATCGGCCAGTAAAACCCTATACCGACGGCCTTGCTAACAAGGGCCCGAGCTGCGGCGTGGTGACCGCCGAGTCCGGCATGAATTTCAGCCAAGAACTGCCGCCCCTTTTCCGCGGATATACATCATTGAAGGACTCCGGTAGCGCTTTTCTTATAGAGCTCTCCATCATGAAACTTTTAGGCTTTTGAACGCCGTACAATGCAGCGGGCCTCATTCTGGTCCTCAGGAAGTTCCTTCCTGTTAAGGTAGGCCAGGAAGGGTTCAGTCCATGGGGCAATGACTGCCATGATGAGATGCCCCGACGGAATTATTTTGGTGGCTGAGCCCCCAACGGCGTCGGTGTTTCCGAAATCTGGGGTTATATTTGGATCCGGACTAGTAGTGCCGTTTTCCCCCTGCCACACCACAGATGGCTTAAAAAGCCTTTCCAGAAAGATATTAGCTGGGATGGGGTCGCGCTTAGCACCGATACGAGCAAGAACATCCGCCGCTTGATTACTTTCTCGAGCCACATGATGGAACTCGAGCCCCTTGAACCGGGCTGGCATTTTTATGACTGTGTTACGATACGCTGCCATCTTCGGATCTTTGGCGTCGAAGCCTCCATTTATTTTAGATATTGCCAGGTTTGAGTTCCCGCGCACCTATAGGCATTGTATGCCCATGTAGACAGCCATCCGGAGACCATGTAATAAGGCCTCGTATTCGGCTGCGTTATTGGAGTTTGTGTACAGTATTTGGAGGACGTACTGAACGACATCTCCAGTAGGGGACGTTAAAATGACGCCCGCTCCTAACCCTGCCAGCATTTTGGAGCTGTCGAAATACATGACCCAATTGGAGTATGTGCCATACTCTTTAGGGAGTTCAGCCTCTGTCCATTCGGCGACAAAGTCGGCTAGTACCTGGGATTTGGTAGCTCGATGTGGTTTATATGTAATGTCAAATGGGAGGAGCTCGATGGCCCATTTGGCAATCCGGCCCGTAGCATCTCTGTTGTTTATAATGTCATTGAGTGGTACTTTGGAGGCCAACATGATCGAACACTCCTGAAAGTAGTGACGGAGCTTTCGGGATGCCATGTAGACTGCGTATGCTATCTTTTGATAATGAGGGTACCGGGATTTGCACGATGTAAGGACAGTAGATACATAGTATACTAGCTTTTGAAGCGGGAATTTATGCCCGTCCTGTTCTTGTTCGACGACGAGTACGGTGCTCACCACCTGATGTGTTGCCGATATGTATAATAACATCGGTTCACCGGCGTTTGGTGCGGCCAGGATTGGATTGCTCGCAAGAAGGGCTTTTATTTCCTCCAGTCCGGCTGTTGCCGTGTCCGTCCACTCGAAGTGGTCGGTTCGCCGTAGAAGGCGATAGAGTGGCAGTGCCTTTTCTCCCAATCTGGAGATAAAGCGGCTTAGAGCTCCTACGCAACCCGCGAGCTTTTGAACTTGTTTAAGGTCTATTGTGACAAAGCTCAGATTTTGGCTGGGTTTGCCTCAATTCCTCTATTGGAAACAATGAAGCCCAGCAGCTTTCCAGCAGGGACGCAGAAAACGCATTTTTCCGGATTGAGCTTAATGCCATACACGCGGAGGTTGTCGAATGTGAGACGTAAATCGTCTATTAGTGTTTTGACGTGCCTAGTTTTGATGACGACGTCGTCCACATAAGCTTCAACTGTTTTGCCGATCAGTTTCTTCAAGCATGTTTGAATCATGTGCTGGTATGTGGCGCCAGCGTTCTTGAGCCCAAAGGGCATGGTGTTGAAGCAGAATGGCCCATATGGGGTGATGAATGCTGTTGCATCTTGGTCGATTTCCTTCATTTTGATTTGATGGTATCCGGAATATGCGTCAAGAAAACATACTGAGTCGTGTCCTGCGGTGGCGTCAATGATTTGATCGATGCGGGGGAGGGGAAGGGATCCTTAGGGCATGCCTTATTGAGGTCTTTGAAATCGACGCACATGCGCCAGGATTTGTCTTTCTTTGGTACCATCACCAAATTTGCTAGCTAGTCCGGATGTTTTATTTCTCTAATGAATCCGGCCTCGATTAACTTGGCTAGCTCTTCCCCCATAGCTTGGCGTTTGGGTTCGGGAAAGCTCCGCAGTGTTTTCTTGACCGGCTTGTGTCCCTTCAATATATTGAGGCTATGTTCGGCCAACTCGCGTGGGATTCCTGGCATATCGGAAGGGTGCCAGCCGGATATATCCCAATTCTCGCGTAGGAACTCTCGTAGAGCGGCGTCAACCGTCGGGTCTAGTTGTGCTCCGATGGATGTTGTCTTCTTGGGGTCCGTAGGATGGACTTGGAATTTGACTATTTCTTCTGCCAGTTTGAATGAGGTGGATTTGGGTCATTTGTCTAGGACCACATCATCTTTGTCCCCCGTGGAGCGCAGCGTGGTTAACTCTTCGGCCGCCAGGGCTTCAGATAATGCCTCAAGGGCCAGGGACGCGGTTTTATTCTTTGCGCGGAGTGCTATGTCCGGATCACTAACTAGAGTGATTACACCATTGGGCCCAGGAATCTTAAGCTTCATGTACCCGTAATGGGGTATTGCTTGAAAGCGCGTAAATGCATCTCGCCCTAAGAGGGCGTGATATCCGCTGTTGAAGGGGGGCACCTGGAAGGTTATCTCTTCGGACCGATAGTTCTCCGGCGTGCCGAATACCATGTCGAGCGTGATTTTTCCTGCACACCGTGCCTCCCGACTGGGAATGATTCCTTGGAAGGTCGTGCTGCTTTGCTCGATGCAGCTCCTGTTTATTTCCATTTTTCGTATTGTATCCTCATAGATGAGGTTCAGTCCACTGCCACCGTCCATGAGAACCTTGGTGAGCCGAAAGCCATCCACAATTGGGTTGAGGACCAAGGCGTCTGGTGTTCGGACTGTCCTGTGTTTTGGTTCGTCACCAGCGTTAAAGGTTATCACTGTGTCGTGCCAAGGGTTTATTGTTGCGATCTGGCAGACTTCGGCGAGTTCGCGGAGTGCCCTTTTCCGCCTATTGTTAAAAGTGAATGTCTCAAAGACTGTCAGGACTCTGGGTTTGTCGCCTTCTGGAGGGTGTTGCTCTGGGGTGTCTTTGGTGAGGATGTCCTCGCCGTTTTTGGCTACCTGCCGGAGTATCCAACATGCTCTAAGGTTGTGGGTTGGTATGGTATCCGGTGTGGTGTGTATTTTGCATGGGCCATCAAGCCATACCTCCAGAACGGTTCCGCGCCGCGTAATGGATTTGAATTTTTTGGCTGTTGGTCTGGGCGCGTTACAGGGGTGTGCCCTTTTTGCCTAGACCAGTGGTTGAGATGGGACCGATAGCCCCCAGACTATCTGATCTCTCCAGGCGCTCTCCATTGCGATGTACATCTGTACAATAGTTGTCAAGTCAGCGAAGTGTAGTATGCGTTGGCGATTAATAGCGTTGAGGAGTCCTTCATTCGTGCAATTGTTGCGGAATGCTGCTATTGCATCCTCGTCGCGGCAATCTTTAAACTTGTCCTTGACAAGGAGGAATATGGCCCAAAAGTGGTGGACCGTTTCCTAGGGCTGCTGTTGGATGCTCGTGAGAGCGCTTATGTCTGGGTGGGTGGAGTTGGATCTGAACCCTTGCCCGATCGATGATCCGGAGTCTGAGGTTTTTCCGGACTGAACTATTCGGGCTCCGGAGTATCTTCTGATTTTTCAAGCCCGCCGTCCGACTCCAAGTTCGGAGGACAAGGTGTGTCTTTCTGCCGGTAGGTGTCTGGCTTCTTGAGGTCGGAGATCCGAACGTAATTCGTCCTTAGTATAGAGGAAGGGTTATCTTGCTCCTCTACTACCGCTATTTGGTGGGTGATCGGTGGGGAATTAATCTCTCTCTGGTCGGGTTTAAGCCCAATCCGATCGTAGTCTGTAGCGACTCTCAAGGCGGCGATGCGATCTAGGAGTTCTTTCAAAGACGATAACTCCGTCGGATCCATCCGTTTGGCGTATTAAGAATCAACGCAGATGCGTTTTTTGATGACTCGGGAGGTCATCCTCGTCGGCTCAGAGGCCGAGCGGGCGATCATGGTAAAACCGCCCAGCCGGAGGGTTCCTCCTGAGGTGATATTTTCCTTGAAGATAAGTCGAGCCATCAACCTCTGCGACAGTGGCACAGTGGAACTCTCAATGAAAGCACCAGTGTCGGTGTCAAAACTGGTGGATCTCGGGTAGGGGGTCCCAAACTGTGCGTCTAAGGTTGATGGTAACAGGAGACATGGGACACAAAGTTTTACCCAGGTTCAGTCCCTCTTGATGGAGGTAATACCCTACGTCCTGCTTGATTGATATTGATGAATACGAGTATTACAAGAGTTGATCGACCACGAGATTGTAACGGCTAAACCCTAGAAGTCTAGCTTGTATGACTAAGGTATTGAGTATATCCTTTCCGGACTACACCCTCCGGTTTATATAGACACCAGGGGGATCTAGGGTTACATAGAGTCGGTTACATAAGAGGGAATCTTCATAGTTGTTCGCCAAGATTGCCTTCCACGTCAAGGAGAGTCTCATCCGGACACGGGTACAGTCTTGGGTCTTCATATCTTCACAGCCCATTAGTCCGGCCCATAGATAACAGGCCAGAAGCCCGAGGACCCCTTAGTCCAGGACTCCCTCACATGCACACACCACACGACCAACACACACTACTCAAGTGTTCAACCTACACGTGCATGCGCACACATTAGCCCCTGACAGACACATACACAACCAGGTGGTTCCCGTGCACGGGTTGGAGTCTTGTCGCGCCTGCGTAAATTTGTCTTTATCTGACGTTTTTCCTATGCCAACTGATAGGTGGGACCCACAAGGAACATGGTCAATTTAACTAGTCAACATGGTGCCACGCAGACTATTTGGCTGGTCAACAGAGTGCAATCCGATGTTGAACGGTGAGCAATTAACTGTATAATCACCGCAAAACGTATATAGTGACCGTAATGAGCGTATTCTGAAGTCCAGTGACCGTATTATGCTTTTCTCTCTCTAGGCCCTCCAAAACTACATCTCTACATGTTCTCGCATGTTACATCTAACAACTATGCAACATAGCACTACTACTACACTCTAACATAATAAATCATACGTGTTTTCAGTTTTACTAGATATCATAATTTTACTTAATTATTCAGTTTGCATACATTAAAAATGCCTTTGAAATGTATGGCCAGTATCACCTACCGCGCGGGAAAAATCCTGCCCTTTCCTGTTTAATCGGGTTTGTATCGATGGATCGTGCGAAACAGCAAAACTACAGTACTATAGTACTACACAGTACAAGTAACAGTTCACTGGGCCGTCGTGTCGTGTACTCCTCCGTCGTAAGAGTGGAGCGCTCGCTTTCATAAATGTTCTAGTCCCTTTCGCTGACATGCGGGACATCAAGCTACCAGGTCCACGTGCCATACCGAAATACAGTGCAGAGCAGCAGGGGTGGAGCACCCCAGTCATGGCGTTGGCGTAGTAATGAGCAATGAGGCGTCAAATCACAAAGCTGCGCCTTTCCCGCAGTTAAGTTGGAGGGACGAAGTAATAATGCTAAAAAAGAAGTTGGAGGGATGAAGCAACCATCATTTCACTCGTTGCTGAATCCGCTTCTCCCTCATCTTCTTCAAGTTAACCGTGTGTTGCTTCTGCCGTGGTTCTACCTCATGTGGGACACGGATCGGCTTGGTAAAGCACTGACACGTGGGACCACATGTTAGCAAACCGCGACGCCAACGTCCTCTAAAAATAAGAAACCTCCCCCGCCGTCCACGCGGCAAAATCACCTCATTTTTACTAACCTTAATTCTACAATTTTTTAGATCAATATAATTGAGATTTGTATAGATAGCACACAGGAGAAAAACCAAGTGGTACGGGTAAGGGCATCCACAATGTGTTGCCAAATGTGAAAATAGCTTTTGGCATCGATGGGAACCATTGTAGACGGTGCTGCCAAAGCCAAAAAGATGGAACCAAAGCTCCCTGATTGATTGATTGAAGGAATAGAAAAATGCAACATCTCTCCTCTTTCTCCTATGCTTGGACGCATGTACAGTATAGAGCACAGAGTCTACTCCCCTGTCCCTTCTATCACAAATCACAAAGCAGTGAGGCATCAAATCACAAAGCACGGACGAAGCAACCATCATTTCACTCTTCGCTGACTCCGCTTCTCCATTGTCTTCTTCGAGAAACCACCTCGCCGCACTAAGCTGGACGGACGACGCTATTGTGTACTAGTAGTACTAGTACATTTATGCGTCCTTTGGTTCAATGGACTTCCTGGATGCAAACAAGGCGGTTATCTCAGCTTGCAGGCGGCACTTGCAAACGACTTACCATGGTCTCGCTCAATGGTGTTCTCCATCGAACGCACTCCTCCAAACCACAACGTTCTAGATATCGTCGACGTCACCGCAATGGGGAAGGAAGTCAAATAGTTACTACCTCCATTTTTTGTATACAAGGCCAGTATATCAAAATTACAATTTGCAAAAGACCACTAACACTAATCAAGGAAAAATTGATGGGGTTTGCCTCGTACTAGCAACCAAGGACATTAATATACCCTTGCATGCATGCGGAAGTGAGAAGGTTGGTTTGCATGGCGCTGCATTAATCAATGCAACGAGGAGTGATATGGTTAGCTCTTTGGGCTTTGGAGAAAAAATACGCATTAATTGACACGTCAAACGAGGGTTTGTATCGATTAATCCCGCGAAGGAAAACCTCGCTTTTCTTTTTTAACACTAGTACTCCTAGTATGTACGTACTTGTATCTTGTTTGGGTCTAGGCCTTGCATTGTCATACTTCACCACACATTTTTGCCAAGCTTGCCTAAAGTTTTCAAATGAAAAGTTGGTACACTAGCACACGCCTATCGCGGTCACACCGCACCCTCACACAGTCGCTCCTGCACGCCGCGGTCGCACCGCACCCTCACACAGTCGCTCCTGCATGCCGCAAACCCAACCAAGGGAACGCACACTCACTGACACGTGCTACCGCATGTGAACAAAACAAACTCAGCCATCCTATCGCTAACACATAATTTTCGTTCATACAGTATGTTTATCCAACCTCATGTTGGGGAGGATCCGTATGGCCCGTGCGGTGTTCTGTTGGGGAAGAAGAAGAGGTGAGGAAGAAGGGTTAGGAGACGTAGGATATTCATCCAACCACCTGAAATGGTAGACTGACCCAAATGATGAAAGTCAGGCGACATGCATAACAATATATGTTTTTACACAACAAAAGATCCCTAAAAACAATAACATAAAGAAAAACTATCACTGCTCGTGGAACGAGACGGCCTCGTCGTCTTTGGCTGACAAGCCTTAGCTTTCGATGTGTGTCTCCGCACCGTGGTTGTCCTCGGCCTCCAGCTACTCGTTCACGCGGAGCGTGCGGGCGCTCTGCACGGACGAGAGCACCGCTCGATTCAAATACAGGACGTCCAGTTCCGCCTGCAGGAGGGCCTCGATGGCAGCGGCATCCGCGCACTCCACATCGAGTTGAGCCTCCGCCGCCCGGTTCAAGTCCAGGACGTTCGGTTCCGCCTGCAGGAGGGCCTTGATGGCAGCGGCATCCGCGCGCTCCACGTCGAGTTAAGCCTCCGCCGCCCGGTTCAAGTCCAGGCGGCCGGTTCTGCCTGTATGAGGGCCTCGATGGCAGCGGCATCCGTGCGCTCCGCGTCAAGTTGAGCCTCCGCCACCCGGTTCACATCCACGACATCTGGTTCCGCCTGCAGGAGAGCCTCGATGGCAGCGCCATGCGCGCGCTAAGCATCGAGTTGAGCCTCTGCCCCCCGGTCCACCTTTAGTATCGCCACGTTGAACCTCTAATCCTCCTGCACCATGGGGGACCCGGACACCAGCACAAAGTCGACGTCCATCGTCTCATACCCATCGGGGGCCTTCTGCGCCGTGACCTCCGCCATGAACATTGGATCGGCTTTCTCCTCCTCGTAGCTTGGCTCCAGAGAACTTGGGGATTGGCCTGCCGCAAAGCGAGCTTGGGAACGAAGGTCTATGGCACCGACCGCCGCCGCGATTTCTGCACGGCGCTCCGGCATCAGCATCTTGTAGTACGTGATCTTGCGGTGCACCATGGCTTTCCGGTGAACTAGGGGATGCTTGATGCTGGCTAGGGGATCGAAAGGTGGGGGAATGGGCTGGAGAGGAGGTGTGGTTTTGTGGCAGTGGCTGGCGTAGGCCGAGCAGCGAAGGTTCTGGTGTGAATAGTGGTTCCGGTGACGACCGGTCAATCGGTTTTAACTGTGCATCCCTCTTGTCGCGTTCGCGTTGCACCCTGATGTCGCTTGAAGCTACATCGGTATTTCCCCAAAGAGGAAGGGATGATGCAGCACAGCGGCGGTAGGTATTTCCCTTAGATATGAAACCAAGGTTATCGAACCAGTAGGAGAATCAAGCAACACAACGTAAACAACCCCTGCACACAGATAACAAATCCTCGCCAACCCGACGTGTTAAAGGGGTTGTCAATCCCTTTCGGGTAACGGTGCCAGAAATTGGTGCGTGACGGGAGAAAGTTGTAATAGATTGAATAAACAGATTGCAAATAAAATAAAGTGAAGCAAAGTATTTTTTGGGTTTTTGGATTAATAGATCTTAAAATAAATGCAAGAGAAAAGTAGATCGCAAAGGAAAATATATGAGAAAGAAGACCCGGGGGGTGTAGGTTTCACTAGTGGATTCTCTAGAGAAAAATAGCAAACGGTGGGTGAACAAATTACTGTTGGGCAATTGATAGAACCTCAAATAATTATGATGATATCCAGGCAATTATCATTACATAGGCATCACATCCAAGATGAGTAGACCGACTCTTGCCTGCATCTACTACTATTACTCCACACATCGACCGCTATCCAGCATGCATCTAGTGTATTAAGTTCATGGAGAAACGGAGTAATGCAATAAGAACGATGACATGATGTAGACAAGATCTATATTTGTAGAGATAGACCCCATCATTTTATCCTTAGTAGCAACAATACATATGTGCCATTTTCCTTTCTGCCACTGGGATCAAGCACCGTAAGATCGAACCCACTACAAAGCACCTCTTCCTATTGCAAGATAAATAGATCAAGTGGGCCAAACAAAACCCAAATATCGGAGAAGAAATACGAGGTTATAAGCAATCATGCATATAAGAGATCAAAGAAACTCAAATAACTTCCATGGATATAAAAAGATAGATCTGATCATAAACTCAAAGTTCATCGATCCAACAAACACGTCGCAAAAGAGTTACATCATATGGATCTCCAAGAGACCATTGTATTGAGAATCAAGAGAGATAGAGAGGAAGCCATCTAGCTACTAACTACGGACCCGAAGGTCTACAAATACCTACTCACGCATCATCAAAGAGGCACCAATGGAGGTGGTGAACCCCATCCGAGATGGTGTCTAGATTGGATCTGGTGGTTCTGGACTCTGCAGCGGCTGGATGAATATTTCGTCGACTCCCCTAGGGTTCTGGAAATATTGGGGTATCTATAGAGCAAAGAGGCGGTCCGGGGGGCACCCGAGGTGGGCACAACCCACCAGGGCGCGCCTGGGCCTCCTGGCGCGCCCTGGTGGGTTGTGCCCCCCTCGGGGCACCCCAAGGTGTAGCCAGGGCCCGTTGTGTTCCTTCTGGCCCATAAAAATTCTCCGTAAAGTTTCGTGGCATTTGTACTCCGTCTGATATTGATTTTCTGCGATGTAAAAAACACGGGAAAAATAGGAACTGGCACTTGGCACTATGTCAATAGGTTAGTACCAAAAAATGATATAACATGACTATAAAATGATTATAAAACATCTAAGATTGATAATATAACAACATGGAACAATCAAATATTATAGATACATTGGAGACGTATCACACCCCGGCACACTGGACCCTCCACGTCGCTCACCGAATGGAACGCGCTTCATCCTGCATTTTCTCTCGCTTGTGGGACCACAGTTGAGAGCAAACCGATGTCCCTCCCCCTCCCCCGCCCACGTCATTTATACTTCCACTCCCTCAATTTTATGCGGAGTAAATAAAAACAGAGGGAGTATACTACGGATGAGGATCCCCTGACGTGGTCGAACCCATTGAGTAACTGACATGCAGGGCCTAGCAAGCATGGGGTCCGCCAGTAAGTGACCGAAAGGGAGGGTAAGGCAGGGATACCTACGTCAGAGGATCAACTTCCACTTCCACTACTACTCCCTCCTTCCATCTACTATATAGGGCCTAATGCATTTTTCGAGGCTAACTTTGACCAAATTTTAAGAGTAATAATATATGACATGCAACTTACACAAAGCATACGGTCAAATTCGTATGTGAAAGGAGCTTACAATGATATAATTTTCACATTATACATCTCATGTACTATAATCTTGTCAATAGTCAAAGGTGGTTTTGAAAAACGCATTAGAGCATGGTTAATAATATAGCCAGCCGATGGCTATAAGGAACTGCCATGCCATCTATAGCCATCATCTATATGCACTCATACAATAGTGTGGGCTATAAGGTTTGCTATTTCCCGCAAAAAATATATATGAGGTTGGCTATTGTATTAGTACTTTTTTCCATCTCCTCTCTATCTCTTTCTTCATATTTATTGTATTTACCTAGGAATGCGTATATAGCTAGGCTCTTGCATGAGAGCTCACTCCCGTTACTTTTTCACATCTCTCACCTCCACATAGGCAATAGTGCCATGTAAGTTGGCTCTTAGAATGGCTATTAGGTGAGCTCTAAGCATTTAATATTTGCATGAGCAAGGTATATATGATTGGAAGAGAGTTGCATGCATACTATTTTTTCTTGATCTATGTGTTATAGCCGGGCTGTAGAATAAGAGCCCGCTTCACTCTCTCTCCTCTCTTCTCTCTCCTCCAAGTAGGATTTAATGACATGACAAGTCTTATAGCCTGCTGACTAGGCCTTATTAGACTTGCTCTTAGGCCCTATATAAATGGAAGGAGGGAGTACTATGAGCACTACATACTCTACTACAGATTTGCCAGTACTCCACTAGTACTATTAGACAGGGAGCTTAAAAAAAGTTACTATTGTACTAGCTATACGTGGCGAAATCCTAGTAGGAAGAGCATGTGCGAGAACAAGCACAATCACGTGGTTGAAAACAAATTGGAAACCATCTCTGTTTGAATACAAATCTAGGAGTACGTACGAATCTAACAATATTGATTGGGCGTTGTTGAATGTTGATACTTTTTTCTGTAAGTTTGATCGAAGTAGAGATACTTTGACTACACATAAAACTTATATGTAAACTAGAAAGGATCGGAGGGAGTATATTGTATGTTCAAAAGCTAAACGAGCATTGCATACCCTTTATACATGATTTGCGGATGCTATGATCATCAGTTCAAAATTTTGAATCCACCTTAGGTATCACACATGCACCCACTCGTTCTCTCTCAATTTCATCTCGGGGTCCGAAGATCGATTGAAAGAGGACTAGGGTGGGTACAATATGTTCGTTTCTCTTATGAACGTACAATATACTCCCTTTGATCCCCACAGACCCCCCCCCTCGCGGGTCATTTCTATCATAGAAACAGACCAAACCTTTATCTCCTTGCACGACACGCAATTTATCTCTCAACAACAATCGATCTTGTCAAGATGTGTCGGGGCATGAACCGAATGGGATGTCAAAACTAGGACGAGAAGCGACACGTAGTGGAGGCAAAGTGAAACTTTAAATGAACCGTTTGTTTGTATGCATGTCGGAAAAATTACAACATTGGAAATACAAGCATGGTCTAGGCCCACATGCGAATGATACTCGGCGGAATTTTCAAATGAGGCATGCGGGAGGATGGACTCGACCGGAGGGCAGCATGATCGATGGAGAAGAGGGTTGGAGAGGAATGAGAAATAAGAAACGCCACATGATTATACTTGAACGGCTCAAAGAAACAATAAGTTGTCTCGTTTTCCCTTCCGTCTTGGTCACGGAGTAAGATACTCCCTCTGTTTTTATTTCCTCTGCATATTAGGTTTGACTGAAGTCAAACTTCATAAAATTTGACCAAATTTATAGAAAACTAGCAAAATGCCCACGTGTTGCACGGAACATCAAGATCTTGTGGGAGAAAAGGATGAATGAGGGAAGGCCTTATCTGCTAATGTGGAGAGGAGTGCGGGTAAATTGTCATAGTTTCCTTCCTATCCATTAGATATAGATCGGACGACCTATATTGCAGGATGGCAGGCACACCATCATCACCAACTCTGCTTTTTATCTACACTAGCAAGATGCCCGTGCATTGCACGGAACATCAAGATGCATTTGTATGAGTAGTTTATCTTGTGGGAGAAAAGGATGAATGAAGGATGGCCTTATTTGCAAATGTGGAGAGGGGTGTGGGTATCTTTTTGCAAAATTGCCATAGTTTCCTTCTTATCCGTCAGATATAAATTGGACGGACTCTTATAAAAAACAGAGTTGGTGATGATGGTGTGCCTGCCATCCTGCAATATAGGCCGTCCGATTTATATCTGACGGATAGGAAGGAAACTATAGCAATTTTCCAAGAAGTGTTGGGGAACGTAGCAGAAATTCAAAATTTTCCTACGTGTCACCAAGATCTATCTATGGAGAAACCAGCTACAAGGGTAAGGAGAGTGCATCTACATACCCTTGTAGATCGCTAAGCGGAAGCGTTCAAGAAAACGGGGTTGAAGGAGTCGTACTCGTCGTGATCCAAATCACCGGAGATCCCTAGTGCCGAACGGACGGCACCTCCGCGTTCAACACACATACAGACCGGTGACGTCTCCCATGCCTTGATCCAGCAAGGAGAGAGGAGAGGTTGAGGAAGACTCCATCCAGCAGCAAAGACAACGGGCGTGGTGGTGGTGGAGGAGCGTGGCAATCCTGCGGGAGAGGAGGAGGTGTCACGGGAGGGAGGGAGGCGCCAGGGCTTCAGGTGCGGCTGCCCTCCCTCCCCTCCACTATATATAGGGGCAAGGGAGAGGGGGGAGGCGCAGCCTTGGCCCTTCCTCCAAGGAAGGGTGCGGCTAGGGAGGAGTCCATCCTCCCAAGGCACCTAGGAGGTGCCTTCCCCTTTAGGACTCTCCTTTCCCTTATCTCTTGGCGCATGGGCCTCTTGGGGCTGGTGCCCTTGGCCCATATAGGCCAAGGCGCACACCCCTACAGCCCATGTGGCCCCAGGCTTGTGGACCCCTGGTGGACCCCGGACCCCTTCGGCACTCCGGTACAATAACGATAATGCTGAAACTTTTCCGTGACCAAAACAAGACTTCCTATATATAAATCTTTACCTCCGGACCATTCCGGAACTCCTCGTGACGTCCGGGATCTCATCCGGGACTCCAAACAACATTCGGTAACCACATACAAACTTCCTTTTAAACCCTAGCGTCATCGAACCTTAAGTGTGTAGACCCTATGGGTTAGGGAATCATGCAGACATGACCGAGACGTTCTCCGGTCAATAACCAACAGCGGGATCTGGATACCCATGTTGTCTCCCACATGTTCCACGATGATCTCATCGGATGAACCACGATGTCAAGGACTCAATCGATCCCGTATACAATTCCCTTTGTCTAGCGGTATTGTACTTGCCCGAGATTCGATCGTCGGTATCCCGATACCTTGTTCAATATCGTTACCGGCAAGTCTCTTTACTCGTTCCGTAACACATCATCCCGTGATCAACCCCTTGGTCACATTGTGCACATTATGATGATGTCCTACCGAGTGGGCCCAGAGATACCTCTCCGTCAACCGGAGTGACAAATCGATCTCGATTCGTGCCAACCCAATAGACACTTTAAGAGATACCTGTAATGCACCTTTATAGCCACCTAGTTACGTTGTGACGTTTGGTACACCCAAAGCATTCCTACGGTATCCGGAGTTGCACAATCTCATGGTCTAAGGAAATGATACTTGACATTAGAAAAGCTTTAGCATACGAACTACGATCTTTGTGCTAGGCTTAGGATTGGGTCTTGTCCATCACATCATTCTCCTAATGATGTGATCCCGTTATCAACAACATCCAATGTCCATGGTCAGGAAACCGTAACCATCTATTGATCAACGAGCTAGTCAACTAGAGGCTTACTAGGGACGTGGTGTTGTCTATGTATCCACACATGTATCTGAGTTTCCTATCAATACAATTATAGCATGGATAATAAACGATTATCATGAACAAGGAAATATAATAATAACAACTAATTTATTATTGCATCTAGGGCATATTTCCAACAGTCTCCCACTTGCACTAGAGTCAATAATCTAGTTCACATCGCCATATGATTAACACTCACAGGTCACATCGCCATGTGACCAACATCCAAAGAGTTTACTAATGTCACTAAACTAGTTCACATCATCATGTGATTAAGACTCAATGAGTTCTGGGGTTTGATCATGTTTTGCTTGTGAGAGAGGTTTTAGTCAATGGGTCTGCAACATTCAGATCCGTATGTACTTCGCAATTCTCTATGTCATATTGTAAATGCTGCTTCCACGCTCCACTTGAAGCTATTCCAAATGGTTGCTCCACTATACGTATCCGGTTTGCTACTCAGAGTCATTCGGATAGGTGTTAAAGCTTGCATCAACGTAACCCTTTACGCCGAATCTTTATCACCTCCATAATCGAGAAACATGTCCTTTACTTACTCCAAGGACAATTTTGACCGTTGTCCAATGATCTATTCCTGGATCATTCTTGTACCCCTTAGTGACTCATGGCAAGGCACACTTCCGTGTGGTACACAAAGATAGCATACTATAGAGCCTACGTCTGAAGCATAGGGGCGACCTTCGTCCTTTCTCTCTTTTTGCCGTGGTCGAGCTTTAACCCTTAACTTCATACCTTACAACTCAGGCAAGAACTCCTTCTTTGGTCGATCCATCTTGAACACCTTCAAGATTATGTCAAGGTGTGTGCTCATTTGAAAGTACCATTAAGCATTTTTGATCTATCCTTATAGATCTTGATGCTCAATGTTCAAGTAGCTTAATCCAGGCTTTCTATTGAAAACACCTTTCAAATAACCCTGTATGCTTTCTAGAAATTCTACATCATTTACGATCAACAATATGTCAACAACATGTACTCATTAGAAATTCTATAGTGCTCCCACTCACTTCTTTGGAAATACAAGTTTCTCATAAACTTTGTATAAACCCAAAATCTTTGATCATCTCATCAAAGCGCACATTCCAACTCCGAGATGCTTACTCCGGTCCTTAGAAGGATCACTTTGGAGCCAAAGATACCTTTTAGCATCCTTAGATCGACAAAAACTTTCTGATTGTATCACATACAACCTTTCCTTATGAAGACTGGTAAGGAAACTCGTTTTGACATCCATCTGCCAGATTTCATAAATGCATCTAATGCTAGCATGATTCTGACGGACTTAAGCATCGCTACGGATGAGAAAATCTCATCGTAGTCAACTCCTTGAACTTGTGAAAAACTCTTCGCCACAAGTCGAGCTTTATAGATAGTGACATTACCGTCCACGTCTGTCTTCTTTTTAAAATCCATCTTTACCCAACGGCCATACGACCATCAAGTATTTCTTCCAAAGTCATGGATCCTCTCTCGGATTTTATGGCCTCGAGCCATTCGTCGGAATCCGGGCCCACCATTGCTTCTCCATAGCTCGTAGGTTCATTGTTGTCTAGCAACATGACCTCCAAGACAGGTTTACCGTACCACTCTGAAGTAGTACGCGTCCTTGTCGTCCTACGAGGTTCGGTAGTGACTTAATCTGAAGTTTCATGATCACTATCATAAGCTTCTACTTCAATTGGTGTAGGTGCCACATGAACAACTTCCTGTGCCCTGTTACACACTAGTTGAAGTGATGGTTCAATAACCTCATCAAGTATTCACCATCCTCCCACTCAATTCTTTCGAGAGAAACTTTTCCTCGAGAAAGGACCCGTTTCTAGAAACAATTACTTTTGCTTCCGGATCTGAGATAGGAGGTATACCCAACCATTTTGGGTGTCCTATGAAGATGTATTTATCCGTTTTGGGTTCGAGCTTATCACGATGAAACTTTTCCACATAAGCGTCGCAGCCCCAAACTTTTAAGAAATGACAACTTAGGTTTCTCCAAACCATAGTTCAAACGGTGTCGTCTCAACGGAATTACGTGGTGCCCTATTAAAGTGAGTGTGGTTGTCTCTAATGCCTAACCCATGAGCGATAGTGGTAATTCGATAAGAGACATCATGGTACGCACCATATCCAATAGGGTGCAACTATGATGTTCGGACACACCATCACACTATGGTGTTCCAGGCGGTATTAATTGTGAAACAATTTGCACAATGTCTTAATAGCGTGCCAAAGCTCGTAACTCAGATATTCATCTCTATGATCATATCATAGACATTCTATCCTCTTGTCACGAAGATCTTAAACTTCATTCTAAAATTACTTGAACCATTCAATAATTCAGATTTGTGTTTCATCAAGTAAATATACTCAACATCTACTTAAATCATCCGTGAAGTAAGAACATAATGATATTCACTTGCATGCCTCAACACTCATTGGACTGCACATATCAAAATGTGTTGCTTCAACAAGTTGCTATCTTGTTCCATCTTCTTGAAACCGAGGCTTTTCGGTCATCTTGCCCCTGTGGTATGATTTGCATATCTCAAGTGATTCAAAATCAAGTGAGTCCAAACGATCCATCGGCATGGAGTTTCTTCATGCGTATACACCAATAGACATGGTTCGCATGTCTCAAACTTTTCAAAAACGAGTGAGTCCAAAGATCCATCAACATGGAGCTTCTTCATGCGTTTTACACCAATATGACTCAAATGGCAGTGCCACAAGCAGGTGGTACTATCATTACTATCTTATATCTTTTGGCATGAAAATGTGTATCACTACGATCGAGATTTCAATAAACCATTCATTTTAGGTGCAAGACCATTGTAGGTATTATTCAAATAAACAGAGTAACCATTATTCTCCTTAAATGAATAATCGTCATGCGACAGACATAATCCAATCATGTCTATGCTCAACGAAAACACCAAATAACAATTATTTAGGTTTAACACCAATCTCGATGGTAGAGGGAGCGTGCGATGCTTGATCACATCAACCTTGGAAACACTTCCAACACATATCGTCGGCTCACCTTTAGCTAGTCTCCGTTTATTCCGTAGCTTTTATTTCGAAGTTACTAACACTTAGCAACCGAACCGGTATCTAATACCGGTGCTACTAGGAGTACTAGTAAAGTACATATTAACATAATGTATATCCAATATACTTCTATCGACCTTGCCAGCCTTCTCATCTACCAAGTATCTAGGGTGGTTCCGCTTCAGTGTTCGTTCCTCTCATTACAGAAGCACTTAGTCTCGGGTTTGGGTTCAACCTCGGGTTTCTTCACTAGAGCAGTAACTGTTTTGCCGTTTCATGAAGTATCCCTTGTTTCCCTTGCCCTTCTTGAAACTAGTGGTTTCACTAACCATCAACAATTGATGCTCCTTCTTGATTTCTACTTTCGCGGTGTCAAACATCACGAATACCTCAAGGATCATCATATCTATCCCTGATATGTTATAGTTCATCACGAAGCTCTAGCAGCTTGGTGGCAATGACTTTGGAGAAACATCACTATCTCATCTGGAAGATCAACTCCCACTCGATTCAAGTGATTGTTGTACTCAGACAATCTGAGCACAAGCTCAACGATTGAGCTTTTCTCCTTTAGTTTGCAGGCCTAGAAAATCGTCGGAGGTCTTATACCTCTTGGCGTGAGCACGAGCCTGAAATCCCAATTTCAGCCCTTGAAACATCTCATATGTTCCTGACGTTTCAAAACGCGTCTTTGGTGCCTCAACTTCTAAACCGTTCAACTGAACTATCACGTAGTTATCAAAACGTGTATGTCAGATGTTCGCAACATCCACAGACCACGTTCGAGATCTAGCACACCGAGCGGTGCATTAAGGACATAAGCCTTCTACTGTCCACATAATTGCCACTATCAACTTTCAACTATATTTTCTCTAGGAACATATCTAAAACAGTAGAACTAAAGCGCGAGCTATGACATAATTTGCAAAGGAGTTTTGACTATGTTCAGGATAATTAAGTTCATCTAATGAACTCCCACTCAGATAGACATCACTCTTAGTCATCTAAGTGATTACATGATCTGAGTCAACTAGGCCGTGTCCGATCATCACGTGAGACGGACTAGTCATCATCGGTGAACATCTTCATGTTGATCGTATCTACCATATGACTCATGCTCAACCTTTCGGTCTCTTATGTTCCGAGGCCATGTCTGTACATGCTAGGCTCGTCAAGTTAACCTAAATGTTCCGCGTGTGTAAATCTGGCTTACACCCGTTGTATGTGTAACATCCCAAATTTTCAATTTGGAATGTTATACATTAGGTCATCATGCATATCATATTTTTCTCGCATTTTCCGATCCTAGAAAAATTCACGCAACTCAAGGACCCTCGGAGAGAGTTGGAAGTTTCATTATTTTCATATTTGGGATTTCTCAAATTTTGAAAATAGGGATCATTGGATTTATTTAATTATCTCTATAAAGTTTTTCCTATAAAAACTTAAGAGAGGGAATAATATGACTTTCCCAATAATTAGGAAAAATGAAGATATTATAAATAAATCAAAAAATTTGGTTTTGAAGATTTATTTTTGCTTAGGCAAAATGAGCATTTTAAAAATATATGCATGTTTGTCTGCTTTTAAAGTTCATTTTGTTCGACTCATTTTTAGGAGTCGGGGAAAATTATTTTTATTAAAATCGGAGTTCGCTTGGTATTTTTTTAATCCGCTTTGTTTTGTTTTAAAAAAATCGCTACCGGCTAAGGCTCCAGGCCCAAATGTTGCTCAAGGCCGCCCACCTCCTCTCTCCTCGCCATGTCTCCTCACAGTGACGCCGCCTCTGCCGCCTCGGAGTCCGCCTCCGCCTGCCCCCATTTCTCCCCAAGCCAACCCCCCTTCTATTTATACCCCGCCTCCTCCTCAACTCCGCCTCCACCAGCCGCCACGCCGATCGAGGCCACGCATTGGCTGGGTCCGAGCCTCGCCACCCGGGTCGACTCGAAACCTCGGCCACCACCCACCGCCTGGCCGCCTGACCTCGGCCGAGGACTTGAGTCTCACGGCTGGCCGAGGAGGTAGCCGGCCATACAACCCCGCACCGATCCGGTTTTGCTTTAAAAACCGATCCGGTTTTTTTTGAAGATGTTCGGTTTTTTTTCAAAACCCTAGATGGTTTTTTTTTCTCGGTTTTCTTATTTAGTGAACGTTCACCGACCCGTTCGTTTCAATGAACGTGTTCGTTGGATTAGTTCTGCTAATCTAACGTCCGCTATTTAATCCGTCGCTGCTTTCTTTTAATCGGATTTAATCCGTTATTTTTCAGATTCGATTTCCGATCCGATTTTCAAATCTGTTTTATTTCTTGCTCGCTTATCGGAATCAGTGTGATTCAAGCTACCGAGTTTCAAGCATTTAAACCGCTTCGCCCGACCAACCTACTTACACAGTAGTTTTGCTAATGTAAAATTTTGACTTAGTTTCAGATTTGTTAAACCGAGTCGTTTTCTCTCGAAGTCTTTTCGATGCTTTATTTGATTCGATTCTTTGCAACCAGGGTTCTTAAGTTGAACTATCCGGTTAGATCTTTTATTCGGAGATTTCTGCATTAGATGAGTACTTATTGTATGCTTGTTGTTTGTCTGCTGCTAGATCTTTGAGTGTGCCAGCTTGTTACTTCAATTCTAGGACTCATGGATCATCGAAGAAGGCAAGTAACACTTTGATCATACTTTCTCATACCCAGTCTTATGCATTAGATCAACCCTCAAACACTTGCATGATTAGGATCTAATTAAATTGTGGGATGGGAAGTAGATTGAGGTAGTAATCCTATTACCTGTTTTACTTATGAAACCTTTGGGAGTTACTTCACGCTTTGCTTATTATGCTATGCTATGCTAGTAGACGTGGATTGGGTGAGTGATATCCATGACAGATGTGAGATTGTTAATTTAAAGGTTTATCTAAGGTGGCAAACTTAAACACACATCCGGGTGGATCGAGGCACCGGGTTTCTATCAGACTTGCCTCAGTATTTCTTCTCGACCGCCACCTGTGCTCTAAGGGATCATAAGATTATTCAAACTAGAAACTTCCGTGCAGCCACAAGCCAATTATGGGCTCTGCATAGTTGACTAAGTTGTGTAACTCTACGGGTAGACTAGCGTATGTAGGGGAAAGTAGGTGTACCGGTCTACCCACAAGTAAGGTGCAAAGAAGCGCTCAAAGACTGTGTCTCGCCATCCGCCTCAAACACCATGAAGTGCGAGAACCAAACGGAGGCGACGAGTCTTGTGGGGAAAAGTGCAAACCTCTCGCAGAGTGTAAAACTAATCATGATTACTGTGGTCCCCTGGTTATGGACATCTTGAGTATCTAGTACTTGAATATCATGTGAATCTCAACATGTTACTTCTAATAATAAAGTTATTGGGTTTTAATGAGTACTTTTTAATTGGGATTGAGGATGCTGTCAACCATTCTCAATGTTTAACAACCACCATGATAGTTAAATAAAATTATTCCTTTGATGTAGGAAAAACCAGCTTCATGCAAAATGTAAATCAGAGAGCCTTACCACCAGCCATATATGCATGTAGTATAGGCTTGTTGCTTCATTGTTCTCTATGTGTTACATTGCACAGCATATTCCATGTGCTGAATGTTTTCGGCTGCAACTTTTCACGTTGCAGACTTTTTCTGCATTTGACGCAGTAAGGTGTTAGGTCGCGGTTCTATACCGGATGCCGATGGAGTTGATGGACTCACTTGTGTTCCAAGCCTTCATTGTTATTGTTACATGGCCTTAAGCCATATTATTGTATTAAGTTCCCTTGTGGACAACGATGTAATAAGTGTGTGATTGCTACCTGCTTATAAATCCTTCAAGTCACGTGGTGGTGTCAGGATTATCGATCTGTGGATGACATCGAGCACAGAGCGCTAGATCCATTCGGTCCGCTATAGTATGTGAATGTAAGAATCTATCACACCCGATCATCACGTGGTGCTTGAAACGACGAACTTTCGCATAGCGGTGCACGATTAGGGGAACACTTTCTTGAAATTTTAATGAGGGATCATCTTATTTACTACCGTTGTTCTAAGCAAATAAGATGCATAAACATGATAAACATCACATGCAATCAAATGGTGACATGATATGGCCAATATCATTTTGCTCCTTTTGATCTCCATCTTCGGGGCTCCATGATCATCATTGTCACCGGCATGACACCATGATCTCCATCATCATGATCTCCATCATCGTGTCTCCATGAAGTTGTCTCGCCAACTTATTACTTCTACTACTATGGCTACCGGCTAGCAATAAAGTAAAGTAATTACATGGCGTTGTTCAATGACACGCAGGTCATACAATAAATAAAGACAACTCCTATGGCTCCTCGCGGTTGTCATACTCATCGACATGCAAGTCGTGATTCCTATTACAAGAACATGATCAATCTCATACATCACATATCATTCATCACATTCTTCTTGGCCATATCACATCACATGGCATACCCCGCAAAAACAAGTTAGACGTCCTCTAATTGTTGTTTGCATGTTTTACGTGGCTGCTATGGGTTTCTAGCAAGAACGTTTCTTACCTACGAAAAACCACAACGTGATATGCCAATTGCTATTTACCCTTCATAACGACCATTTTCATCGAATCCGTTCCGACTAAAGTGGGAGAGGCGGCACCCGCTAGCCACCTTATGCACCAAGTGCATGTCACCGGTGGAACCTGTCTCACGTAAGTGTACGTGTAAGGTCGGTCCGGGCCGCTTCATCCCACAATACCGTCGAAACAAGATTGGACTAGTAACGGTAAGCATATTGAACAAAATCAACGCCCACAACTACTTTGTGTTCTACTCGTGCAAAGAATCTACGCAATAGACCTAGCTCATGATGCCACTGTTGGGGAACGTAGCAGAAATTCAAAATTTTCCTACGTGTCACCAAGATCTATCTATGGAGAAACCAGCAACAAGGGGAAGGAGAGTGCATCTACATACCCTTGTAGATCGCTAAGCGGAAGCGTTCAAGAGAACGGGGTTGAAGGAGTCGTACTCGTCGTGATCCAAATCACCGGAGATCCTAGTGCTGAATGGACGGCACCTCCGCGTTCAACACACGTACAACCCGGTGACGTCTCCCATGCCTTGATCCAGCAAGGAGAGAGGGAGAGGTTGAGGAAGACTCCATCCAGCAGCAGCACAACGGCGTGGTGGTGGTGGAGGAGCGTGGCAATTCTGCAGGGCTTCGCCAAGCACCTGCGGGAGAGGAGGAGGTGTCACGGGAGGGAGGGAGGCGCCAGGGCTTCAGGTGCGGCTGCCCTCCCTCCCCTCCACTATATATAGGGGCAAGGGAGAGGGGGGAGGTGCAGCCTTGGCCCTTCCTCCAAGGAAGGGTGCGGCTAGGGAGGAGTCCATCCTCCCCAAGGCACCTAGGAGGTGCCTTCCCCTTTAGGACTCTCCTTTCCCTTATATCTTGGCGCATGGGCCTCTTGGGGCTGGTGCCCTTGGCCCATATAGGCCAAGGCGCACCCCTACAGCCCATGTGGCCCCCAGGGCTTGTGGACCAGGTGGACCCCCGGACCCCTTTCGGCACTCCCGGTACAATACCGATAATGCGCGAAACTTTTCCGGCGACCAAAACAAGACTTCCTATATATAAATCTTTACCTCCGGACCATTCCGGAACTCCTCATGACGTCTGGGATCTAATCTGGGACTCCGAACAACATTCGGTAACCACATACAAACTTCCTTTTAAACCCTAGCCTCATCGAACCTTAAGTGTGTAGACCCTACGGGTTCGGGAATCATGCAGACATGACCGAGACGTTCTCCGGTCAATAACCAACAGCGGGATCTGGATACCCATGTTGGCTCCCACATGTTCCACGATGATCTCAACGGATGAACCACGATGTTAAGTACTCAATCGATCCCGTATACAATTCCCTTTGTCTAGCGGTATTGTACTTGCCCGAGATTCGATCATCGGTATCCCGATACCTTGTTCAATCTCGTTACCGGCAAGTCTCTTTACTCGTTCCGTAACACATCATCCCGTGATCAACCCCTTGGTCACATTGTGCACATTATGATGATGTCCTACCGAGTGGGCCCAGATACCTCTCCGTCAACCGGAGTGACAAATCGATCTCGATTCGTGCCAACCCAACAGACACTTTCGGAGATACCTGTAATGCACCTTTATAGCCACCCAGTTGCGTTGTGACGTTTGGTACACCCAAAGAATTCCTACGGTATCCGGGAGTTGCACAATCTCATGGTCTAAGGAAATGATACTTGACATTAGAAAATCTTTAGCATAAGAACTACGATCTTTGTGCTAGGCTTAGGATTGGGTCTTGTCCATCACATCATTCTCCTAATGATGTGATCCCGTTACCAACAACATCCAATGTCCATGGTCAGGGAACCGTAACCATCTATTGATCAACGAGCTAGTCAAATAGAGGCTTACTAGGGACGTGGTGTTGTCTATGTATCCACACATGTATCTGAGTTTCCTATCAATACAATTATAGCATGGATAATAAACGATTATCATGAACAAGGAAATATAATAATAACAACTAATTTATTATTGCCTCTAGGGCATATTTCCAACAAAAAGGTACCCACACACATCTCCACATTTGTAAATAAGGCCTTCCCTCGTTCATCATTTTCTCTCACAAGATAAACTAGTCATAAAAATGCATCTTGATGTTACGTGCAACACACGTGCATCTTGCTAGTAAGAGTATAAATATGAACATTTACAATAGCAAATCTATATGATGTGAAAGTATATTCAATAATGAATCTAATGGTATTGATTTGTTATTGTATATGTTATTATTTCTGTCTATAAAATTTGTCAAAGTTTACAAAGGTTGACTTTGAGCAAAGCTAAAATGCAGAGTAAATAAAAACAGAGGGAGTACGCAGGGACTAGTATAGTTACTACTGTCGGAACATGGTAAGTTGGACCCCTAAATGCGGGCACGAACCGGGCACACCTCAACTATTCTTTCAAATAGTCGGGCACCTACATTAGCACATCATCCGGCTACTTAATCAAGTGTTACGCTTCACTATTTGAAAAGTAAAAGGGTGGTACCGTACCCAAAACCACCACACTTGGGTCTAGGGTAACAACTTGGTACTGTACCACATTTGAACCACGGCACAAAAACCACCAGTTCTATGCCTAATGCGCAACACGGAACACTGACGCTCGAATATGGCCGGGAAAACAGGGAAACCGACATGTGGGGCACACCTGTCGGGACGACGTGGTGCAGATTAGTCCAATGGAGGAGCTGGCCCACGACCTCCTCGCCACCGGCAACCGTTCATGTGGGTCGTGTGGGCCAGCAATGTGGCGCAGCTCCAGCACCACCTCTGGACACGGCGGCCGCGGTGAGCGACACGCTCATCGTTGCAGAACACGGTCGGTTTCAGTGTGCCAAGGGTGGCGTTAGTGTTGTGGCACGACCAACAGATCAACACCCGGCTCGTCGAGGATGCACGGGGCACCGAAGTGCGCGTGCTTCGTGACGCATCCGTGGAGTGGTGTAGCACGGCCAACTGCATCCCCAGGACTTGAGACCATGCTGGGTCATCTTGCTTTTTCAATGACATGTGGGGTCGCATGTGAGCAATGGGCATCTCCAACATTGCCATGACCGCAGCAGACTACCTTGGCACACCAAAAACCCTCGTCCCTTGCGCCGTCGCGCGGTGCGTTCCAAGCCGGCACCAGCTGCCCGCGTTCATGTTGTTCGTCCGTATGCCGTCATTAAGAGGCTCGGTACCCGAGGAACCAACTCCGGCGACTTAATGATGCACCCGGACGCTTGGCCTCACCGGAATGCACTACTTAAAGCGGCAACGCCCAGCTAACCTCCACACCATAGCGCATCGTCCTGCTACCTGGCACCACATCCGCCATGACTGCGAGCGCGAATGCTCTGCAGGAGAGCTTGTCTTCGGGGATGAAGCTCGAGGTCACCGCCCTCGCCCAAGTCACCGCTCGCGACTCAATAGCGGTGTAGCTGGACGCGGACGCGACCGCACAAGCGGTGGCCACGCTGGCGGCCGATGACGGGAGCACCGTCAGCCAGGCGTCCTACTTGTCACCGTCCAACGTTCGGCACAGCCGAGGTTGGGGACTCCTCCGAGGATGAGTAGGGCATGGGACGTGGCAGGGCATGGTGTTCCAACTGGTCGGTCTGCCTCCCATGTTCTACTCTTCCTGGCCGAAGACCGCACCTTCACTTCACGGGTCTTGAACCCCGCCCCCGTACATGGAGATCACAGATGGAGGACGTCGGTCGCCGCCGTAGAATAGGTTTAGGGTCGGGTTTCTTTTATTTTTTTGTCCTATAAAAGTTCAGAATGTAATGAAAATCTTCTGTGTTTGCATTAATCTCGGCCGGTGTATATGAACTTTCACAATAATATAGTATATTGTAGGAGTACTAGCAAGATGCCCGTGCGTTGCATGGAACATCAAGATCTTGTGGGAGAAAAGGATGAACGAGGGAAGGCCTTATCTGCAAATGTGGAGAGGAGTGCGGGTAAATTGTCATAGTTTCCTTCCTATATGTTAGATATAGATCGGACGGCCTATATTGCAGGATGGCAGGCACACCATCATCACCAACTCTGCTTTTTATTGAACCGAGACAAAGCTAACATGTGAAGTAAATAAACACATAGGGTCTACATACACAATTTATCTTAGGCACTCCAATAGTAGTACGTCCACTACACATTCATGCATTTCACATCTTCTACATCCACGGGAACCAACGAAAGGGTTAACATAAATTGCCTCTCTCTCTCCTCCCTGATTTTCATGGTGGTGGGCCCATCCCTCCCCCCAATCTACAATCAACAGCTCACACGTTTCACATTACGTTAATTACGTAACTGGGATTACGTAGGTGTAGGATTACTCGTCCTAAAAAACCCAACTAAGCCAACCTCCCAGCATATCCCGCGGGAAAAGACTCGGCCGTGCCGTTTTAGTCGGGATTAACGGATTACTAGTAGTAGTATCAACGGATCGTGCGAAGCACCAAGTTTTTTTAGGGGGCCAAGCATCTAGTTTAAAAGGAAAAAGGCGGTACACTCGCAGCACCCCTGTCGCGGTGGCATTACACCCCACATACGTCTGGTCCTACACACGGCTCATGCAAACGGAATGCGCCTCGGCTTGCCTCTTCACTGACACGTGGGACTGCACTTGGAGAAACCGACCATTGCCAAACTCCCCCCGCCCACCATGTGAAACCCCCCCACCCCCAAAAAAAATTCCCCCAAATCCCAAATTCAACCGCCCTTCGGTCAACTAGCCAATAATATTCCCCAAACCCCCTCCCCCCGTTCCCCTCCACTCCATTCGCTCCGCCAATGCCGCCCTCCCCGCTGCACCAATATGTCGGCACCACGGTTTGTCGAGGGGACGCACGACGATCCTCTCGCTCCCACAGTACCCTCTCGTAGACTGTCGTCCTCTAGCTGCGCCGCCACCACTGGCGACGTTCTTGTTGAGGCGCACAGCGGTCAGCGCCGCCACCACTGGCGATGTTCATGTGGAGACGCACGATGGTCAGCTTCTCCCACGGTACGCGCATTCTAGACTGAGGCCTCGTGCATGTCGATGTAGCGCTTAATATTAGCTGATAGACGTTGTTAATCTTACTGTTTGCTGAAGTAGTTTAAAGTCAATATGCTCTGCTTAAGAAGCTTCCTTGCCTTGTTCTGCAGTCAATCTGCTTAGCTAAGATGGCATGCCAAGCCCGATTAGTTGCTAAAATATCCTGCCATATATTTATTGGGACGTAGATTGCCATGGTCTAGTAGCCAATCTGTTAGGTGAAATATCTCTACACCGTTTTATACTCGATCTTTGTTGCTGCGATGGCCTTCGATAGCTTGATGGTTGTGTGCTCGGCCTCATTGACTACTGTAACAGCCTGCCATAATTTAGCACTCAAATATGTTTGCTGAATTAGCTTTAAATATATTCTGTTACTTAGATCTGCTCGTCCAAATATCTTGCCATAGCTTTAGACATCGACCTAGATATTTTTTTCTGGACTTCGTAAAAAAGCATATATGTTTTTCCTGTAATATCTAGTAGAAGAACTAATTTTTATGTCTAACAGATGGACAGGACTTGGATAACTTATGCTCGAAGATTCTCCGCTGCATATGTCGAGGGGGTTGAAAACTTCATGAACTTTATCAGAGCTGAGTATGGTGGTCCGAAATCAGATGTGCTCTGCCCGTGTAGCAGTTGTATGAATTCGATTAGGACCCCGATCAAGCTGTGCCAAATCATCTACACTTGTATGGGATGTCACCACATATACTAGGTGGGTTCATCATGGTGAAGCTGTGAACGTCAATGTTCTTGACTACGTGGAAGCAGCATATCACCATCTTGATCCGCACGATGCTCGGTGGAAGAGGAGGAGGAGGTGGTGGTGGCGGAGCCAGTGAGTTTGACCAACATTGAAACAATGCTACGAAATACTCGTGCATTTCATGAACTTTCACCTGCAGAAGAAAAAAGGTGGGCCCGCATGTTGGAACAATGCAACGTGGTTGTCACCCTAGGAAATAAGCTATCACTATTCTCAGCTATGGTCACCTTTCTTCTGGTGAAGACATCTAAGCGGATGACCAACAAATCATTCGATGCGATGTTGGCCGCTTTCCGCAAATCTTTCCCTGATGCGTCTGAGCTGCCACACACCTACAGTAAAATGAAGAATTTCCTTCGTGCAGTTGGAATTGGATATGATATGATCCATGTTTGTAAGAATAACTGTGTTTTATTCCGAAAGGATTATGCCAACTTAACTGAATGACCGAAATGCAAATCATCAAGATGGAAAGATAGCGATGTTATGAAGAGGATTCCTCATAATGTTCTGAGACATTTTCCAATTATACAAAGATTGCAGAGGTTGTTTCATGATGCTGAAAGAAGAGAGGATGTACTGTGGCATTCTAGGAACTAGGAGTACAGATATTAGAATGTAATGAGCCATCCATCTCATGGTAGTGAGTGGAAAAGCTTCAATCAGAAACACAAAAAGTTTGTTGCTGACCCGAGAAACAATATACTTGGCTTAGCTTCAGGTGGATTTAACCCATTTGGCCACCAAAGCGCCACATATAGCATGTGGCCAGTGCTTGTTATCCCTTACAACATGCCTCCATATGTCTGCACCAAAGAATCAAACTACATGATGGCCTTGCTCATTCCAGGTCCAAAAAGTCCTAGAAAGAATTTTGATTTATTCATGGAGCCTCTTGTGGAGGAACTTCAACAGCTATGGAGGGGTGTTCTCACTCAAGACCTATATAGCAGCCCACCAGCTGATTTCTTTCTGTGTGTTGTTATAATTTGGTGCATCCATGATTATCCGGCTTTGGGCACTATGTCAGGGTGAACGACACATGGTTACAATGCATATGTTTGCTGTGACTGTCATACGCAATACTTAGCAAGATCTGTTACATTGGACACCGCCGTTTCCTTGCCAAGAACAAGCCGCGTCCTACAAAATACCAAAGACATGTGTTCAATGCAAATCATGAAAACCGTGATGCGCCAAAGAGGCTCACCGCCGATGAGTTGCAAGTGGAATTAGAGAAGGTCAGGCATATTACACCAGGAAACCATCCTGGTAATGCTAGAGGGAAAAGGAAGCGTGGCAGGGCAGAAGAGAGATTATTGTTTACCCGCAAGTTCACTTTGTGGGACTTGGAGTATTGGAAAGATTTGGATATGCGGCATAATCTTGATGTGATGCACATTGAGAAAAATATATGTGACAGCATTATCGGCACACTTCTTAATATTGAAGGCAAGACGAAAGATACCTTAAAATCTAGGATTGATTTGACACACTGGTATCGATGTGATTTGCAGGTGCAAGATGAAGGTAAACCACGGGATATGGCACCAAATGTAATGCCGTCTTGGATAAGGTAAAAAGAAAAAGAATTCTGCGAGGTCCTCATCACGTGTGAGATTCCCACATGGGTTTGCTTCCAACCACGAAAGGAGAGTCATGCAAATGGAAACAAGGTACAAGGGTTGAAAGCTCATGACTGCCACGTCCTACTTCAAAGGGTTTTACCTGTTATCCTTAGAGGATTGGGCATACGACTTATACTGAGCAGTTGCAGAGTTGGGACAATTCTTCAGGGAACCCTGCAGTAGAAATATCAGGATAGATGCTTTGGAGCGTCTTAGAGACATGGTACCAACTATCCTATGCGACCTTGAGAAGATATATCCTCCAGCCTTCTTTGATGTGATGGTGCATTTGGTTGTTCATCTATCTGATGAGGCACTACTTAGAGGTCCAGTACAGTATGGCTGGATGTACCCAATTGAAAGGCGGTTAGGCACTTTCAAGGGCTATGTTAGGAACAGAGCTAGACCCGAGGGTTCCATTGTAGAGGCCTACATTGCTACAGAGATTCTGCTCAAAATACATTGAAACAACTGATCAGCTTAGCAAAGAGGTGGGTGAAGACAATCCCGGGCTCAATGTTTTCGATTATTCTGTTCGAGTTATAGGGAAGAGACGACAAGAGGACAAACCTATTTGGACAAAATGGTTTGGTATGTGTTGAATAACTGTCCTGATATACTACCTTATATCAAGTAAGTGCTAAGTACTACAGCTTATACATCGTAATCTACTAAACGTGCAACACATTCTTATATATTTAGATGTTTGACGCGATCACTATGTTGTACAGCATCAACGAAAAGGAGTTACTGCCACAAAATCCAAGAAACATTGGCAAACTGGTTATGGCAGAATTTGCGAAATGGTTCAAGAGCCATGTAAGCTTTTGAATTACCTTTGCCGCTTTTTTTAATATATTGAGTACATAAGATGATCGGCTTGTCTTTTTTCTAACCATAGGTTAAGAAGATGCGAGAGGATGGGCAGGCAGTTGATGATGCGCTTCACGCACTAGCAATGGGTCCTGATACTTGGGTAAGACATTATGAATCTTGCGTTGTTGGAGATGTGCGCTACAACACCCTTGCACACGACGAAGGCACGAAGACACAAAACAGTGCCATCATGAGCACGAATACGTACGACAGAGAGACAACTGAAATGTATGCTAACATAACAGACATTCTTCAGTTGTAGTATATCTCTAGTTTCGAGGATCATCGGTGTGTGGTTATGTTGTGCTGTCATTGGTATAACCTATTTTCCAGGATCGCAAAACCCAGAGTTGATGATTATTTCAAATCCATCAATGTCAAGGCGGCGTACCAGACCAACGAGCCTTTTATTTTGGCAAATAAAGCAACACAGATATTTTTCTTGGAAGACGCATTTGCACGTAGCGATGACTGGAGAGTATTGCAAAGGTTTGAGCGGAGGAATTCGTTTAATGGAGTTGCAAAACAAGATGATGCTTACACTGCTCCTGATGTACAAGATTCCATAGATGTTCCTAATATCTTTGAGAACCATCACGTCAATGACGTTGGCAAAAAGATTGCTTGCCGTGCTATGGACATACAAGAGTTGATCAAGAAGAAGCCAATGTTCGAGGACATTGAGGATGAAGAAGAAGATGACACTCTGGGGAATTATGATTCAGACTAATACACATGGCGAAGATGTTGACGTTGCTGCAATGGATGATGATTAGATTGCTTTTGTTGTATTTTCCTGTCAGAAGACATTTTTTATCTACTATGTGAAATTATGTTTGCTATGAAAACTGAAACCTGATGAACGTGTTGTTTAGTATTTTGCTTTGAGAACATTGATACGTCTCCAAAGTATCTATAATTTTTTATTGTTCCATGCTATTATATTATATGTTTTGGATGTTTAATGGGCTTTATTATGCACTTTTATATTATTTTTTGGACTAACCTATTAACCGAAGGCCCAGTGCAAATTGTTGTTCTTTTTGCATATTTCAGTGTTTCGCAGAAAAGGAATATCAAACGGAATCCAAACGGAACGAAACCTTCGTGAGGATCTTTTTTGGAACAAACGCAATCCAGGAGACTTGGAGTGGAGGTCAAGGAAGCAACAAGGCAGCCACGAGGTAGGGCGGCGCGCCCCCCACCCTCGTGGGCCCCACGGAGCTCCACCGACCTACTTCTTTCGCCTATATATACTCTTATACCCTGAAAACATGCAGGGGAGCCATGAAACCACTTTTCCGCCGCCGCAACCTTCTGTACCCGTGAGATCCCATCTGGGGACCTTTTCTGGCGATCTGTCAGAGGGGGATTCGATCACGGAGGGCTTCTACATCAACACCATAGCCTCTCCGATGATGTGTGAGTAGTTTACCACAGAAGTTCTCCTCGATGTTCTTGGAGATCTATTCGATGTAATACTTTTTGCGGTGTGTTTGCCAAGATCCGATGAATTGTGGGTTTATGATCAAGTTTATCTATGAACAATATTTGATTCTTCTCTGAATTCTTATATGCATGATTTGGTATCTTTATCATGTCATCTTGCCTAATGCGTTACTCTGTTCTTATGAACTTAATACTCTAGATGCATGTTGGATAGCGGTCAACGTGTGGAGTAATAGTAGTAGATGTAGAATCATTTCAGTCTACTTGACACGGACGTCATGCCTATGTTTATGATCATGCTTAGATATTCTCATAACTATGCGCTTTTCTATCAATTGCTCGGCAGTAATTTGTTCACCCACCGTAATATATTCTATCTTGAGAGAAGCCACTAGTGAAACCTATGGCCCCCGGGTCTACTTTACATCATATAAGTTTCCGATCTACAATTCTAATTTACTATTTATTTTGCAATCTTTACTTTCCAATCTATACAACAAAAATACCAAAAATATTTATCTTATTATCTTTATCAGATCTCACTTTTGCAAGTGGTCGTGAAGGGATTGACAACCCCTTTGTCGCGTTGGTTGCAAGATTATTATTTGTTTGTGCGGGTACTAGGCGACTTGCGTGTAGTCTCCTACTTGATTGATACCTTGGTTCTCAAAAACTGAGGGAAATACTTACGCTACATTGCTGCATCACCCTTTTCCTCTTCAAGGGAAAACCAATGCATGCTCAAGAGGTAGCAAGAAGGATTACTGGCGCCGTTGCCGGGGAGATCTATGCTCAAGTCAAGACATACCAAGTACCCATCACCAAACTCTTATCCGTCGTATTACATTATTTGCCATTCACCTCTCGTTTTTCTCTCCCCCACTTCACCTTTGCCGTTTTATTCGCCCTTTTCTGTTCGTCTCTTTCCTCTTGCCTTTTGTGTGTTTGTTCTTAGTATGTTTTGTTGCCATCATGTCTGAAACCAGGGAGGTTATCATTGAAAAGGATAGTAGTAACGATGGGGGAAACGTTGATGCTTTTGATTATCCTCATGAAGAACCTACTATTTTACACACTAAAAAGTTTCGGATCGGTAGTGGTAATATTATTGGAAAAGGAGTTATTCAAAATTTCTTTACTTGCGCCGGTGCTTTGCCCACCATAAGCGGGTCTATCCTTCATAAAACTAGTAGTCTTGCGGATGCTATATCTTTGCTCGTGGTTGAACTTGAAAGACAATTTATCCACATGCATCCTTGCATACAGAGGATTTTTCAAGAATTTTCTAATATTGAGCATTCTTCTATTAAGCGAGCAGCTACCATCTTTTGAGCTCATGAGTTCAGATTTATAATAAAAGACGCCAATGAAATTTTTGCACATTATAGAGTGGATGCCGGTCGTCCTCCCATAGAAGCAATCCTTTTCTATCAAGAAGACATAATGCTCTTACGATCTTTAGATCATGTTGCTTTTAATGAAAACCTTAGAAAAAAGGTTCCTACCAATGTTCTAGTTGACAGGATTTCTGAACTTAATGATAATTTTGCTATCCAGAACAATAGGTTAGGTTTTTTCCTTGAACAAAGGCTCGTGACTTTTTGCCAAAATAATGCTTATAATGATGAATTGGTTGTGCGATATGAGGGGCCAAAGGAGGAACCAATACCTCCCGAGCTTGATCTTGGGGACTTTTGTCCCATTAAATTTAGCCCTTTTGATTACTTTTGCTTGCCACAAAGAAAACTTGCTGCTGAACGTAGGGAGTATGAGATGAGTTTTCGCGATTTTCCTTATCATTATCATGGCAATACCTAGATCTATTCTTACCTTTATGCCTAGATAGGGGCGTTTAACGATAGCGCTTGTTGGGAGGCAACCCAATTTTTATTTTTGTTTCTTGATTTTTGTTCCTGTTTAGTAATAAATAAATCATCTATCCTCTGTTATGATTGTGTTTTTTATGTTTTAATTAGTGTTTGTGCAAAGTAAAGCCTTTAGGATCTTCTTGGATGATTGTTGTTTGATCTTGCTAGAAAAACCAGAAAGTATGCGCTCACGAGAATAATTTTCATTTTTTACCAGAGAGAGATAAAATATCAATTCTAACTGCAGTTGATCAATATACAAATTATTTAGGACGTCCTAATTTCTCAGGATTTTCGGAGTTACAGAAGTATTCGAAACCTACAGATTACTACAGACTATTCTGTTTTTGACAGATTCTGTTTTCGTGTGTTGTTTGCTTATTTTGATGAATCTACGGGTAGTATCGGGGGGTATGAACCATAGAGAAGTTGTAATACATTAGGTTTAACACCAATATCAATAAAGAATGATTTCATTACAGTACCTTAAGGTGGTGATTTGTTTTCTTATACTAATGGAGCTCATGAGATTTTCTGTTGAGTTTTGTGTTGTGAAGTTCTCAAGTTTTTGGGTAAAGATTTCATGGATTTTGGAACAAAGGGTGGCAAGATCCTAAGCTTGGGGATGCCCAAGGCACCCCAAGGTAAAATCCAAGGACAACCAAAAGCCTAAGCTTGGGCATCCCCTCTTTCGTCTCCATCTATCGATAACTCTACTTGTGGCTATATTTTTATTCACCACATGATATGTGTTTTGCTTGGAGCGTCCTGTATGATTTGAGTCTTCGCTTTTTAGTTTACCACAATCCTCCTTGCTGTACACACCTTTGGTAGACACACACATGAATCGGAATTTATTAGAATACTCTATGTGCTTCACTTATATCTTTTGAGCTAGATAAGTTTTGCTCTAGTGCTTCACTTATATCTTTTTAGAGCACGGTGGTGGTTTTATTTTATAGAAATTATTGATCTCTCATGCTTCACTTAAATTATTTTGAGAGTCTTTTAGAATAGCATGGTAATTTTCTTTGGCTATAAAATTAGTCCTAATATGATAGGCATCCAGGATGGGTATAATATAAACTTTCATATAGAGTGCATTAAATATTATGAGAAGTTTGATACTTGATAGTTGTTTTGAGATATAAAGATGGTAATATTAGAGTCATGCTAGTTGAGTAATTGTGGAATTGAGAAATACTTGTGTTGAAGTTGGCAAGTCCTGTTGCATGCACGTATGGTAAACGTTGTGTTACAAATTTGAAGCATGAGGTGTTCTTTGATTGCTTTCCTTATGAGTGGCAGTCGGGGACGAGCGATGGCCTTTCCCTACCAATCTATCCCCCTAGGAGCATGCGCGTAGTGCTTGGTTTTGATGACTTGTAGATTTTTGCAATAAGTATGTGAGTTCTTTATGACTAAAGTTGAGTCCATGGATTATACGCACTCTCACCCTTCCATCATTGCTAGCCTCTTGATGCACTGCATTGCCCTTTCTCACCTCGAGAGTTGGTGCAAACTTCGCCGGTGCATCCAAACCCCGTGATATGATACGCTCTATCACACATAAGCCTCCTTATATCTTCCTCCAAACAGCCACCATACCTACCTATTATGGCATTTCCCTAGCCATTCCGAGATATATTGCCATGCAACTTTCCACCGTTCCATTTATTATGACACGCTCCATCGTTGTCATATTGCTTTGCATGATCATGTAGTTGACATCGTATTTGTGGCAAAGCCACCTTCATAATTCTTTCATACATGTCACTCTTGATTCATTGCACATCCCGGTACACCGCCGGAGGCATTCACATAGTCATATTTTGTTCTAAGTATCGAGTTGTATTAGTCATATTTTGTTCTAAGTATCGAGTTGTAATTCTTGAGTTGTAAGTAAATAAAAGTGTGATGATTTTCATTATTAGAGCATTGTCCCATGTGAGGAAAGGATGATAGAGACTATGATTCCCCCACAAGTCGGGATGAGATTCCGGACGAAAAAAAGAGGCCATAAAAAAGAAGAGAAAAAAGGCCCAAATAAAGAAAAGAAAAGAAAAATGAGAGAAAAGAGAGAAGGGCAATGTTACTATCCTTTTTCCACACTTGTGCTTCAAAGTAGCACCATGATCTTCATGATAGAGAGTCTCCTATTTTGTCACTTTCATATACTAGTGGGAATTTTTCAATATATAACTTGGCTTGTATATTCCAATGATGGGCTTCCTCAAAGTGCCCTAGTTCTTCATGAGCAAGCAAGTTGGATGCAAATCCACTTAGTTTCTTTTGTTGAGCTTTCATATATTTATAGCTCTAGTGCATCCGTTGCATGGCAATCCCTACTCCTTGCATTGACATCAACTGATGGGCATCTCCATAGCCCGTTGATTAGCCGCGTCAATGTGAGACTTTCTCCCTTTTTGTCTTCTCACACAACCTCCATCATCATATTCTATTCCGCCCATAGTGCTATGTCCATGGCTCGCGCTCAAATATTGCGTGAAAGTTGAAAGAGTTTGAAAAGGCTAAGTATGAAACAATTGCTTGGCTTGTCATCGGGGTTGTGCATGATGGGAGCATTTTGTATGACGAAAATGAAGCATGGCCAAACTATATGATTTTGTAGGGATAAGCTTTCCTTGGCTATGTTATTTTGATAAGATGTAATTGCTTGGTTAGCATGCTTGAAGTATTATTATTTTTATGTCAATATTAAACTTCTGTCTAGAATCTTTTGGATCTAAACATTCATGCCACAATAAAGAGAATTGCATTGAAAATTATGTTAGGTACCATTCCACATCAAAAATTCTATTTTTTATCATTTACCTACTCGAGGACGAGCAGGAATTAAGCTTGGGGATGCTTGATATGTCTCCAACGTATCTATAATTTTTTATTGTTCCATGCTATTATATTATCTGTTTTGGATGTTTAATGGGCTTTATTATGCACTTTTATATTATTTTGGGACTAACCTATTAACCGAAGGCCGAGTGCAAATTGTTGTTTTTTTGCCTATTTCAATGTTTCGCAGAAAAGGAATATCAAACGGAATCCAAACGGAGCGAAACCTTCACGAGGATCTTTTTTGGAACAAACGCAATCCAAGAGACTTGCAGTAGAGGTCAAGGAAGCAACGAGGCGGCCACGAGGTAGGGCAGCGCGCCGAGGGGGGTAGGCGCGCCCCCACCCTCGTGGGCCCCACGGAGCTCCACTGACCTACTTCTTTCCCCTATATATACTCTTATACCCTGAAAACATCCAGGGGAGCCATGAAACCATTTTTCCGCCACTACAACCTTCTGTACCTGTGAGATCCCTTCTGGGGACCTTTTCTTGCGATCTGCCGGAGGGGGATTCGGTCATGGAGGGCTTCTACATCAACACCATAGCCTCTCCGATGATGTGTGAGTAGTTTACCACAGACCTTCGGGTCCATAGTTATTAGCTAGATGGCTTCTTCTCTCTCTTTGGTTCTCAATACAGAGTTCTCCTCGATGTTCTTGGAGATCTATTCGATGTAATACTTTTTGTGGTGTGTTTGCTGAGATCCAATGAATTGTGGGTTTATGATCAAGTTTATCTATGAAAAATATTTGAATCTTCTATGAATTCTTATATACATGATTTGATATCTTTGCAAGTCTCTTCGAACTATCAGTTTGGTTTGGCCTACTAGATTGATCTTTCTTGCAATGGGAGAAGTGGTTAGCTTTGGGTTCAATCTTGCGGTGCTTGATCCCAGTGACAGAAAGGGAACCGACACGTATTGTATTATTGCCATCGAGGATAAAAAGATAGGATTTATATCATATTGCTTGAGTTTATCCCTCTACATCATGTCATCTTGCCTAATGTGTTACTCTGTTCTTATGAACTTAATACTCTAGATGCATGCTGGATAGCGGTCGATGTGTGGAGTAATAGTAGTAGATGTAGAATCGTTTCGGTCTACTTGACACGGACGTGATGCCTATGTTTATGATCATGCCTAGATATTCTCATAATTATGAGCTTTTCTATCAATTGCTCGGCAGTAATTTGTTCACCCACCGTAATATATGCTATCTTGAGAGAAGCCACTAGTGAAACCTATGGCCCCCAGGTCTACTTTACATCATATAAGTTTCCGATCTACAATTCTAGTTTACTATTTATTTTGCAATCTTTACTTTCCAATCTATACAACAAAAATACCAAAAATATTTATCTTATTATCTCTATGAGATCTCACTTTTGCAAGTGGCCGTGAAGGGATGGACAACCCCTTTATCGCGTTGGTCGCAAGGTTCTTATTTGTTTGTGCAGGTACTAGGCGACTTGCATATAGTCTCCTACTGGATTGATACCTTGGTTCTCAAAAACTGAGGGAAATACTTACGCTATTTTGCTGCATCACCCTTTCCTCTTCAAGGGAAAACCAATGCATGCTCAAGAGGTAGCAAACATCACGTGTTATGTATGTTGATTTGTGTTTGGTGATGACGACTAAAACATGATGACATTGTTGTTTAGTTGTACTCATATTTGGCTGTGAAACTTGAATTTGATGACATAGTTTGTTGTTGGACTGCAATTTGCTCGACGTCTTTGAATGGGAACAAAGCTGACCCGACAGGGCCTCTGCTAATTTATTTATTTATTACCAGAAGGGCCTCTGCTATCTATTTATTTATGAGCAAAAGGGGTAACCCTCGATTTCTGTTAATAGAAATCACTAGATCCTCATAGCACTACGCCCAGCCTGCTACACAGGTTTCATTCATTACTAGTTTCAGCAAAGTGCTCATGTCATAGCCACTGAATACATCACGAGTGCTACATACACTGCAAATAAAGAGACAATCATCCTACATAGCACATCGATTTTGCCCATTATCTTCACAAGATCTTTCATCTCCTTATTACTATCAAGGCCGTTCAAAATCTGTTGCTTGGCCATGATCAGAGAACTGCATCTTTGACCTTCTACTCTGCATCTTCCTCTTCCGTCGTTCCTTCACATACTTGCCCAACACCCCAACCTGCTGGTGTTGGGATTCCTCGGCTAAACAAATAATCAGCGTAGTTTCATTCCCCAATTTAGCAAATTCCTAGAAATATAAATCACACAAATCTTCCCTTTTCTGCACGAATCAAATTGGAAGTCATCAACCAAACTATTAAAAAAATCAGCAACTGAAAGCAGCAGAACAACACTTAAACATATTATTATCGCATGATTCGGGCATTTGTAGAAGACTCGGCCAGGGTTGAGGATTGTGGTTGAGACGCGATGGATGACTCTGCGTGATTTGTAGCAGTGGCACCACACCAACGTCAGCGGGTTGCGATGAGCAACCGGCTGCGGTGCGTGTGCCGGCGGGGGTGTGATGACACCCACAGGCAATGGTATGGGTGGCGAATTGGCGCATATCTGGTTGTTGCCTGCTGAAGAGCTGGTGGACGAGCAGCCAACGGACATGGTTGCTGCGGCCAGAACTTCTGATGCTAGGCAGAGTAAGTAGAGAAGAGGAGAAGCGAACGTTGGATATGTCAGTTTCATTACTTGCAGAGTAGCATAGGACCATATATAGTCATAGTCTAAGTTTGGATTCGAACCAGCTACAGGAGCACTTCTCTCTTTTTTCTAAAACTCAGCAACGTCTCTTTACTGGTACACTAGCTTGTTCTGTATGCCTTCTCAAGTCTTTGGTTTTATTTCTTTTTCTTTTTGCGAGGAAGGAAGGAGGACAAAATTGAGAGTTCCTAGGACTCGAACCCAAGACCTCTCGGTTGAAAACCAAGGGTGCTAGTCACTTATGTGGCGGACGTTTCCTGGGAGGAGGACGGCAGACGAACGCATTTTCCTCGCAGTTTTAGTTGCGATGCAAGATCGAACGGTCGTAGTTTCAGGAATGTTATCAGGCGAATGAGCCCAGTTCTCTTTTCTTCCTATATATAAAAAGTATGCTACTTGGTGTTAGCTTAGTCAACAAACAATTGTGCCAACCTTGACCGTTGGATTGACATTCAACGTCTGTCGTGTTTCTTCAGTCTCTTCTTCCTCCAGCCGCCAAAGCCAAACCAGCACCGGCGGGACCGCCTGCTCCCGCCTCCCACGGCTGGCTGTGCTGCCGCGCACGCATCATGGCCACATCGCACCCTAAAACTCTGTGCGTCTTCCCCGGCTCCTGTTCGTTCCCGTCCGAGGCCTCACCATCGTCTTCTGCCTTGGTTCGCTCTCCGCGGCGCTGCCTTTGGTGTTGTCAACATGGTCAACAACCGAGAGGAATAAGGAGATGACTGTACATGGTGAGGATGACAGTAGGGTCCCAGCAGCGCGCACAGTAATTTTGTTTTTTTGGGACGGAGAAGGGTATCAACTGGTTTTTTCGGGAGCTGTGGCCCGTCTAGCCTAGGATTTTATTTCATATGTTTAGCACATGACCAACCTAGTTTGTTTTTTCCCTTCTGAAAATGGCTAGCCCAGCTATTTTGATTTAGAATAACCAACATAGGCCTACTTGCTTTTCTACGCCCTGCTGGGCCGGAAATCTTTCAAGACGAGGAGGGATGCATTTTACCCAAAAATGGGCTATAAGTAATAAGAAATGGGTTGTAAAATGAAAAAATATAGCAAATAGGCATTTAGTTCTAAAATACTTTTTTCTTTCGGATATTGATATTTTAAATTTCATTGTTTTTGTGCGGGTAAAATTTCATTGGATTTAAATCAAGGTATGTTTAGTTTTTAAATTAATTTGAATCTGGCTAGAAATTTCGGGCTGTATGCTGTTTGGGACAGATTTGGAGGCTGACTTGTGAGTCTACTAGGTTGACGTGTACGAAAGACTTTGTCAACATAGTCCACAAACGATTCTAGCAGCAGTGACCGTTGGATGTTAATCCAACGACCGTGCTGCTTCTTCAATATCTGATCTTCTTGCTCCAGTCGCCCAAACCAGCGCCGGTGGGACTGCCTGCTCCCGCCTCCTGTGGCCGGCTGTGCTGCCGCACAGGCCGCACCGCCCCACCCTACTCCATTGCTGGCGAGGCCATTCCTCTACTCACCCACACCTCCTGTTATTTTCCGGCGACGACAGCCAGGCCAGTAAACCCTCGTACTGCCCACCGCGTGGGCAACCACTGTCGAGTCTTCCCCGGCTCCATGTCGTTCCCTTCCTAGGCCTCGCCATCTTCCACCGCCCTGGTGCTCTCGGCGCGCCGTGGTCAACGAACGACATCTATCGGACGTGGACTGTACGTGGAGAGGCTGATAGCTGGGTCCACGGCAGCACATAAGGAAATGCCTCCTTATTACGCGCAAAATGATGATTCCTCGACCTGACATCTGGGACCCACCGGAAGGGCCTCTGCATTTTGCAAAAAAAATGTTCCCACTGCTGACAGGTCGAACCCACCAACTATATCTTCGCACCCAAGGAAGTGCCTCCTTATGACGCACAAAAAATGAATACTCCCCCTACTAGCTGGGACCCAGCATAGTGGGAGGCTGACTTGTGGGCCTACTAAGTTGACGGGGACGGAGGGCTTTGTCAACTTAGTCTATATGAACGATTCTAGCTCCAGTGACCGTGCGATGTCCATTCAACGGCCGTGGTGCTTCTTCAACCTCTGGTCTTCTTGCTCCAGCCGCCCAAAGCAGCGCCGATCGTGCCGCATGCTCCTGCCTCCTGTGGCCGGCTGTGCTGCCGCAGAGGCCTCACCGCCCCCTCCTACTCCCACCGCTGGCCAGGCCATCCACTCACCCACACCCCCTGTTATTCGGCGGCGACGGCAGCCTCACACCGCAGGCGAACTAGTGAACCCTCATTCTCCTCTCCGCGTGGGCTTCCACTGTCGCGTCTTCCCCGGCTCCGCGTCGTCCCCTTGCTAGGCCTCGCCGTCGTCCACCGCCCTGGTGCTCTCGGCGCGGCGTGGTCAACGTGGTAAAGGAATGACTTCCATCGGAAGAGTACTGTATGTGGAGAGGCTGACAGCTGGGTCCACGGCCGCAGCAAGGAAGTGCCTCCTTATTACGCGCAAAATCATGATTCCTCCACCTGACAGCGGGGACCCACCAGACGGGCCACCGTATTTCGCGAAAAGACGTTCCCCCTGACTGCTGGGACCCACCAGCTACATCTTCGCACGCAAGGAAGTACGTCCATGTTACGGGCAAAAAAATGATTCGCCCCCTGACTGCTGGGACCCAGCAGCTACATCTTCACATGCAAGGAAGTGCTTGACAGTCGGGACCCACCTGGTCGAAGCGTACGTAGCGTTGTCATTCTGGTCGTGAACGTGTACGTACATACTGGTCGATCGGTCTGTCTGCAGGCTACATCGATGAACCACGGCCGTGTAAAGAAGGGCACGTGTCATAGTAGAGGCGCACACGTGTCATAGTAGAGGCACGCACGTAGCATGTCATGCAGTCCCGTTAATATCGTGTACACGTACGCACAGCGGCCATGGTGCAAGAAAGTAAATACGGCCACATACGTACATACGGGCGGGGTCTCGAACGCCTACTCACGCATACATACGGCCAGGGCTCATGTACATGGGTGGGTCGGAACGAAGAAACTGCGTAGTCATCGTGTTCATGGGGAGGCAACAAAATGCGCCGTGTTCATCGGGAGGCAACGGAATACGTTATGTTCATCGGGAGCCAACCGGCTTGGACGGAACGGCCGATCGAAACGAGGCTTGGCGTACCGCAGAATGGAGGAAACGGCCTTGTGTTCGACCGGCCACGGTCAAAACGGGATCATGTTCATCGGGAGGGGTCTGGCGTACCACAAAATGGAGGAAACAGACTTCTCTGGGAGCTCCTATGGTTAAAACGGGGTCCTATTGATCGGGAGGGGTGTGGCGTGCCGCAAATCGGAGGAAACGGACTTGTGCTGGAGTGCTACGATCGAAACGGGGGTCCTGTTCATCAGGAGGGGTGTGGCCTACCGCAAAATGGGACTCCACGGAATACTGTTCATCTCCACAGTCGACCTCCTCCAGCCTCCATGGGCTACTGTTCATCCATCGTCGACCTCCTCTAGCCTCCACCTGCGACTGTTCATCCTCGGGCTCTTGTTCATCCAGCCTCGACCGCTCCGCCACCGGCTAGTGTTCAACCAGCCCTCTCCACGGGGTCTTGTTCAACAACCCCTCCACGGTCTACTGTTCATCCAGCCCTCCACCGGCTACTGTTCAACCAGCCCTCCACGGGATCCTATTCATCCAGCCCTCCACGGGGTCCTGTTCATCAACCTCCAACTGGCTCGATCAGGGTCCTGTTCATCCAGCGACAACGGCCTCTACTACCACGGGGTCCTGTTCATCCAACCTCCCACCAGGAACTGTTCATCCACCCCCCCCCCCACAACGCTCATTGTTCATCCAGAGGCAGCATCGATCGGTTTCAGTTAGCAGCAGTGTGGTGAAGGAATCGCTCGATCGGGTTTAGTTAACAACCATCGATTGATTGCTCTGGTTCAGTAACGCGTAGCCTGCAGTGCAATTGCTCGGGTTCAGTAGGCAAACGCCTCGCTTGGGTTCAGCTAGAGCCCAACGCCTCGCACCCACGCGCGTACGTGTACGAGAGAAACACACATCGCTCGGCCCCCGAGCACCCACTGTAACCGGGAACTCCCAAATATTTTCCTCGCCCTCACTTCTACCACGGTTTTTTCCGTCATGGACAGCCCAAAGAATGTCATGCAGCTGCGTCTCCGACCCGCCCAGGACGAAAAACCCATTTTCTGTCATGATTTTTTGTCATAGAAGTAGGAGCCCACCACATCTATGATGATACCGGGTTTTGTCACAATTATCGTCATAGAAGTGTCATAAGCATGACAATTTTTTTTGTTTAGCCCAAAATGTCACAGATGTGTCTTTTTTGTAGTGATAGGAGTAGCACCGGCCCAGGGAGCGCGCTACTACTAAGCCCAATAGCAGTATCACTTTTTCCCGAACAGGCGCTACTGCTAAGGCTAAGCATGTAAAAAATACATCAAAAATACATTGGTCATCAATGATCTTTTTGTGTAGAATCTAAATAGTCAGTATGAATCCTCACCGGTTTAGGAACCGGTGAAAATTCATATTGCGGCAACAAATCCTACACATAGAGTTCAATGAAGACCAAGTGGTTGTGATAGTTTGATAAGTAACATATTTAAGGTGGTAAACACCCTATTCACGGAGCGAGGTGGGACTAAACTTAGTTCCAAGGAGGGGACTAAACTTAGCAGCAGTGAGGGTTAGTGAACAACGCTACTGCTAAGTACAATAGCAGTAGAGTGATTTCGAAAAAAGGCGCTACTACTATACCTAGTCAGGCGGCAACGTCGTGCCAACTATAGTAGTAGCACTCTTTAGTCCTGACGCGCTACTGCTACGTGGATATCAGTAGCGCGTTTTCTTGTCACACGCTACTGCTAAGTAGCAGTAGCGCCTTATTTTAAACCGCGCTGCTGGTAAGGTTCCGTGTATAAGGTTTTCCCTAGTAGTGAGTCGAGCTTTGTAGACAGTGATGTTACCATCAGCGTCCGTTGATGTCCACTACACAACCTTCTTCTTGTAGGCGTTGTTGGGCCTCCAAGTGCACAGGTTTGTAGGACAGTAGCAAATTTCCCTCAAGTGGATGACCTAAGGTTTATCAATCCGTGGGAGGCGTAGGATGAAGATGGTCTCTCTCAAACAACCCTACAACCAAATAACAAAGATTCTCTTGTGTCCCCAACACACCCAATACAATGGTAAATTGTATAGGTGCACTAGTTCGGCGAAGATATGGTGATACAAGTGCAATATGGATGGTAGATATAGGTTTTTGTAATCTGAAAATATAAAAATAGCAAGGTAACTAATGATAAAAGTGAGCGAAAACGGTATTTCAATGCGTTGAAACAAGGCCTAAGGTTCATACTTTCACTAGTGCAAGTTCTCTCAACAATAATAACATAATTGGATCATATAACTATCCCTCAACATGCAACAAAGAGTCACTCTCACTAAGAGCGGAGAACAAACGAAGAGATTATTGTAGAGTACAAAACCACCTCAAAGTTATTCTTTCTGATCGATTTATTCAAGAGTCCGTAGTAAAATAACACAAAGCTATTCTTTCCGTTTGATCTATCCTAGAGTTCATACTAGAATAACACCTTAACAAACAAATCAACCAAAACCCTAATGTCACCTAGATACTCCAATGTCACCTCAAGTATCCGTGGGTATGATTATACGATATGAATCACACAATCTCAGATTCATCTATTCGACCGACACAAAGAACTTCAAAGAGTGCCCCAAAGTTTCTACCGGAGAGTCAAGATGAAAATGTTTGCCAACCCCTATGCATAAGTTCACAAGGTCACGGAACCCACAAGTTGATCACCAAAACATCCATCAAGTTGATCACGTGAATATCTGATGTCTACTACACAACCTTCTTCTTATGGACGTTGTTGGGCCTCCAAGTGCAGAGGTTTGTAGGACAGTAGCAAATTTCCCTCAAGTGGATGACCTAAGGTTTATCAATCTGTAGGAGGCGTATGATGAAGATGGTCTCTCTCAAGCAACCCTGCAAGCAAATAACAAAGAGTCTCTTGTGTCCCCAACACACCCAATACAATGGTAAATTGTATAGGTGCACTAGTTCGGCGAAGAGATGGTGATACAAGTGCAATATGGATGGTAGATATAGGTTTTTGTAATCTGAAAATATAAAAACAGTAAGGTAGCAAGCGATAAAAGTGAGCGTAAACGGTATTGTAATGCTAGGAAACAAGGCCTATGGTTCATACTTTCACTAGTGCAAGTTCTCTCAACAATAATAACATAATTAGATCATATAACTATCCCTCACCATGCAACAAAGAGTCACTCCAAAGTCACTAATAGAGGAGAACAAACGAAGAGAATATGGTAGGGTACGAAACCACCTCAAAGTTATCCTTTCTGATCGATCTATTCATGAGTCCGTAGTAAAATAACATGAAGCTATTCTTTCCATTCAATCTATCATAGAGTTCGTACTAGAATAACACCTTAAGACACAAATCAACCAAAACCCTAATGTCACCTAGATACTCCAATGTCACCTCAAGTATCCGTGGGTATGATTATACGATATGCATCACACTATCTCAGATTCATCTATTCAAACCAACACAAAGTACTTCAAAGAGTGCCCCAAAGTTTCTACCGGAGAGTCAAGACGAAAACGTGTGCCAACCCCTATGCATAGGTTCATGGGAGATAACTTCAAAGGGAAAACTCAATCCATTACAAGAGAGTAGAGGGGGAGAAACATCATAAGATCCAACTATAATCGAAAAGCTCACGATACATCAAGATCGTATCACCTCAAGAACAGGAGAGAGAGAGAGAGATCAAACACATAGCTACTGGTACATACCCTCAGCCCCGAGGGAGAACTACTCCCTCCTTGTCATGGAGAGCACTGGGATGATGAAGATGGCCACCGGAGAGGGTTCCCCCCTTCGGCTGGGTGCCGGAACAGGGTCCTGATTGGTGTTTGGTGGCTACGGAGGCTTCTGGCGGCGGAACTCCCGATCTATTGTGCTCCTCGAAGTTTTTAAGGTATATGGATATATATAGGAGGAAGAAGTACGTCGGTGGATCTCGGGGCTGTCCACGAGGCAGGGGGCGCGCCCAGGGGGGTGGGCATGCCCCCCACCCTCGCGGGCAGCCCGGGACTGTTTTGGTCCATCTCTGATACTCCGTGGGCTTCTTCTGGTCCAAAAATAAGTTCCGTGAAGTTTCAGGTCAATTGGACTCCGTTTGATTTTCGTTTTCTGCGATACTCTAAAACAAGGAAAAAACAGAAACTGGCACTCGGCTCTAGGTTAATAGGTTATTCGCAAAAATAATATGAAAGTGCATAATAAAGCCCATAAACATCCAAAACAGATAATATAATAGCATGGAACAATAAAAAATTATAGATACGTTGGAGACGTATCATCATCCCCAAGCTTAATTCCTGCTCGTCCTCGAGTAGGTAAATGATAAAAACAGAATTTTTGATGTGGAATGCTACCTAACATATTTATCATGTAATTCTTTATTGTGGCAAGAATATTCAGATCCATAAGATTCAAGACTAAAGTTTAATATTGACATAAAAATAATAATACTTCAAGCATACTAATAAAGCAATCATGTCCTCTCAAAATAACATGGCCAAAGAAAGTTATCCCTACAAAATCATATAGTCTGGCTAAGCTCCATCTTCACCACACAAAATATTTAAATTATGCACAACCCCGATGATAAGCCAAGCAATTCTTTCATACTTTTGGTGTTCTCAAACTTTTTCAATCTTCACGCAATACATGAGCGTGAGCCATGGATATAGCACTATATGTGGAATAGAAGGGTGGTTGTGGAGAAGACAAAAAGGGAGAAGATAGTCTCACATCAACTAGGCGTATCAATGGGCTATGGAGATGCCCATCAATAGATATCAATGTGAGTGACTAGGGGTTGCCATGCAACGGATGCACTAGATCTATAAGTATATGAAAGCCAACAAAAGAAACTAGTGGGTGTGTATCCAACTCGATTGCTCACGAAGACCTAGGGCGTTTTGAGGAAGCCCATCATTGGAATATACAAGCCAAGTTCTATAATGAAAGATTCCCACTAGTATATGAAAGTGACAACATAGGAGACTCACTATCATGAAGATCATGGTGCTACTTTGAAGCACAAGTGTGGTAAAAGGATAGTAGCATTGCCCCTTCTCTCTTTTTCTCTCATTTTTTTATTTTTTATTTTTTTTACTTGGGCCTTTTCTCTTTTTTATGGCCTCTTTTTTTTAGTCCGGAGTCTCATCCCGACTTCGGGGGAATCATAGTCTCCATCATCCTTTCCTCACCGGGACAATGCTCTAATAATGATGATCATCACACTTTTATTTACTTACAACTCATGAATTACAACTCGATTCTTAGAACAAAATATGACTCTATATGAATGCCTCCGTGATGTATGGGATGTGCAATGACTCATGAGTGACATGTATGAAAGAATTATGAATGGTGGCTTTGCTACAAATACAATGTCAACTACATGATCATGCATAGCAATATGACAATGATGGAGCGTGTCATAATAAACGAAACGGTGAAGAGTTGCATGACAATATATCTCGGAATGGCTATGGAAATGCCATAATAGGTAGGTATGGTGGCTGTTTTGAGGAAGGTATATGGGTGGCTTATGGTACCGGCGCAAGTTGCGCGGTACTAGAGAGGCTAGCAATGTTGGAAGGGTGAGAGTGCGTATAATCCATGGACTCAACATTACTCATAAATAACTCACATACTTATTGCAAAAATCTATTAGTTATCAAAACAAAGTACTACGCGCATGCTCCTAGGAGGATAGATTGGTAGGAAAATACCATCGCTCGTCCCCAACCGCCACTCATAAGGAAGACAATCAATAAATAAATCATGCTCCGACTTCATTACATAACGGTTCACCATATGTGCATGCTATGGGAATCACAAACTTCAACACAAGTATTTCTCAAATACACAACTACTCAACTAGCATGACTCTAATATCACCATCTTCATATCTCAAAACAATCATCAAGTATCAAACTTCTCTTAGTATTCAATGCACTTTATATGAAAGTTTTTATTATATCCCACTTGGATGCCTTATCATATTAGGACTAGTTTCATAACCAAAGCAAACTACCATGCTGTTCTAAAGACTCTAAAAATAATATAAGTGAAGCATGAGATTTCATCTATTTCTACAAAATAAAACCACCGCCATGCTCTAAAAGGATATAAGTGAAGCACGAGAGCAAATGACAAACTACTCCGAAAGATATAAGTGAAGATCAATGAGTAGTCAAATAATTATGCAACTATGTGAAGACTCTCTAACATTTAATAATTTCAGATCTTTGTATTTTATTCAAAGATAAAGCAAAACTAAATAAAATAAAATGACACTCCAAGAAAAACACATATCATGTGGTAAATAAAAATATAGCTCCAAGTAAAGTTACCGATGAACGAAGACGAAAGAGGGGATGCCTTCCGGGGCATCCCCAAGCTTAGGCTCTTGGTTGTCCTTGAATATTACCTTGGGGTTCCTTGGGCATCCCCAAGCTTAGGATCTTGCCACTCCTTATTCCATAGTCCATCGAATCTTTACCAAAAACTTGAAAACTTCACAACGCAAAACTTAACAGAAAACTCGTAAGCTCCGTAAGTATAAGAAAATAAATCACCACTTAGGTACTGTTGTGAACTCTTTCTAAATTCATATTGGTGTAATATCTACTGTGTTCTAACTCATCTATGGTTCATACTCTCCGATACTACTCATAGATTCATCAAAATAAGAAAACAACACATAGAAAACAGAATCTATCAAAAACAGAATAGTCTGTAGTAATCTGGATCAAACGTATACTTCTGGAACTCATAAAATTCTCAAATAAATTGGTGAACCTGAGGAATTTGTCTATTTATCCTCTGCAAAAAGAATCAACTTAATATCACTTTCCAGTAAAAAAATGGCAGCTAATCTCGTGAGCACTAAAGTTTCTGTTTTTTACAGCAAGATCACAAAGACTTCCCCCAAGTCTTCCCAAAGGTTCTACTTGGCACAAATACTAATTAAACACAAAAAAACAACCATAACAGAGGCTGGATGAAATATTTATTACTAAACAGGAACAAAAAGAAAATAACAAAAATAAAATTGGGTTGCCTCCCAACAAGCGCTATCGTTTAATGCCCCTAGCTAGGCATGACGATTTCAACGATGCTCACATAAAATATAAGAATTGTAACATAAAGAGAGCATATTGAAGAATATGACTAGCACATTTAAGTCTAACCCACTTCCTATGCATAGGGATTTTGTGAACAAACAACTTATGGGAACAATAATCAACTAGCATAGGAAGGCCAAACAAGCATAACTTCAAAACTTTAAGCACATAGAGAGGAAACTTGATATTATTACGATTCCTACAAGCATATGGTCCTCCCTCATAATAATTTTCAGTAGCATCATGAATAAATTCAACAATATAACCATCACATAGAGCATTCTTTTCATGATCTACAAGATATAAATTTTATTACTCTCCACGTAAGCAAAATTCTTCTTATTCAGAATAGTGGGAGTATCATAAGAGACTCGAATACTATAAATTGTTTCCACATTAAAAGAGTAATGTTCGGAAAAAGGGTAATCATAATCAAGACAAGTTTTATAAATATAATCATCACTACTCTTTATAGCATAAGTATCATCACAATAATCATCATAGGTAGAAACTTTGTAATCATCATAATCAATTGAAACCTCTTCCAAGATAGTGGAATCGTTACTAAATAAAGTCATGACCTCTCCAAATCCACTTTCATCAATATAATCATCATAAGTAAGAGGCATGCTATCATCATTATAAATTTGCATATCAAAACTTGGGAGACTAAAAATATCATCTTCATTAAACGTAGCATCCCCAAGCTTGGGACAAACATTAATTGCAGCAAATATATTCTCAAAAACATCATCTTCATCAAACATAGCATCCCCAAGCTTGGGCCTTTTCATATCATAAGCATAATCACTCTCATCATTAATAGTATGGATAGCACCAATAGTATAGCAATCATCATCATCACAAGGAGTAATAGGAGCAGCATCATTTGGGAGAGATACCTTTTTACCTTTGCTTCTCCGTCTTTTCTTTTTCTTCTTCACATCATGTGTGGGTTTAACCCTCTTTTTGGAGTTCCTTATTAATGAGATTGGTTGAATAGAAGGCTCCTCCTCGTTACCTGATTCATCATAAGAAATAATAGGAGGATATTAGGTAGTCTCTTCGCTTTCATTAGTATTCTCTTCATCTTCTATTTGTTTTATTTTCTTTATGTAATTGGCAATATAAGGATTTTCAATACAATTTACCGCACAATACATATAAATTTCCTCTAGATCAAAATCAAGAAATTTCTCGAGGTTATATTCTGGAATAATCTTAGTTTGACGTTTCATTTCTTCATAACCCAAAAGCAAACTAAGTTCATTATAATGTGCAAGGGAAATAAAGTCATCACAATTTTTGGATACGATTCGATCATGAAACAATTTGCATTTGATATTTAAATGACCATGTTCATTGCAAAGTTCACACGTATGACTAAGAAATTTTAAATTTTTAGCACTAACATTTAGCCTTTCTTGCAACCATTTAGTTTCTAAATGCTTATGCCTCTTGCAATATCTATCTTCCCTATTTGGTGTGTACTTGCAACCCCAATGTACTCCACAAAAATTGACATGTTTATAGGAGACATTTTCATCACAACTAGTGCAATCATCATTAGTACTATGGATATTCAAGGAGTTCATACTAACAACATTGCAATCATGCTCATCATTCAAAGATTTAGTGCCAAACATTTTAATGCATTCTTCTTCTAACACTTAAGCACAATTTTCCTTCCCATCATACTCACGAAAGATATTAAAAAGATGAAGCGTATGAGGTAAACTCAATTCCATTTTTTATAGTTTTCTTTTATAAACTAAACTAGCGCTAAAACAAGAAACAAAAAGATTCGATTGCAAGATCTAAAGATATACCTTGAAGCGCTAACCTCCGCGGCAACGGCCCAGAAAAGAGCTTGATGTCTACTACACAACCTTCTTCTTGTAGACGTTGTTGGGCCTCCAAGTGCAGAGGTTTGTAGGACAGTAGCAAATTTCCCTCAAGTGGGTGACCTAAGGTTTATCAATCCGTAGGAGGCGAGGGATGAAGATGGTCTCTCTCAAGCAACCCTGCAACCAAATAACAAAGAGTCTCTTGTGTCCCCAACACACCCAATACAATGGTAAATTGTATAGGTGCACTAGTTCGGCGAAGAGATGGTGATACAAGTGCAATATGGATGGTAGATATGGGTTTTTGTAATCTGAAAATATAAAAACAGCAAGGTAGTAAGTGATAAAAGTGAGCGTAAACGGTATTGCAATGCTAGGAAACAAGGCCTAGGGTTCATACTTTCACTAGTGCAAGTTCTCTCAACAATAATAACATAATTAGATCATATAACTATCCCTCAACATGCAACAAAGAGTCACTCCAAAGTCACTAATAGAGGAGAACAAATGAAGAGATTATGGTAGGGTACGAAACCACCTCAAAGTTATCATTTCTGATCGATCTATTCAAGAGTCCGTAGTAAAATAACATGAAGCTATTCTTTCCGTTCAATCTATCATAGAGTTCGTACTAGAATAACACCTTAAGACACAAATCAACCAAAACCCTAATGCCACCTAGATACTCCAATGTCACCTCAAGTATCTGTGGGTATGATTATACTATATGCATCACACTATCTCAGATTCATCTATTCAAACCAACACAAAGTACTTCAAAGAGTGCCCCAAAGTTTCTATCGGAGAGTCAAGATGAAAATGTGTGCCAACCCCTATGCATAGGTTCATGGGCGGAACCCGCAAGCTGATCACCAAAACATACATCAAGTGGATCACGTGATATCCCATTGTCACCACAGATAAGCACGACAAGAAATACATCAAGTGTTATCAAATCCTTAAAGACTCAATCCGATAAGATAACTTCAAAGGGAAAACTCAATCCATTACAAGAGAATATAGGGGGAGAAACATCATAAGATCCAACTATAATAGCAAAGCTCGCGATACATCAAGATCGTATCACCTCAAGAACACGAGAGAGAGAGAGAGAGAGAGATCAAACACATAGCTACTGGTACATACCCTCAGCCCCGAGGGAGAACTACTCCCTCCTCGTCATGGAGAGCGCCGGGATGATGAAGATGGCCACCGGAGAGGGTTCCCCCCTCCGGCAGGGTGCCGGAACAGGGCCTCGATTGGGTTTTGGTGGCTATGGAGGCTTCTGGCGGCGGAACTCCCGATCTATTGTGCTCCCCGAAGTTTTTAAGGTATATGGATATATATAGGAGGAAGAAGTATGTCGGTGGATCTCCGGGCTGTCCACGAGGCAGGGGGCGCGCCCAGGGGGTGGGCGCGCCCCCCACCCTCGTGGGCAGCCCGGTACTCTTCTGGTCCATCTCCTATACTCCGTGGGCTTCTTCTGGTCCAAAAATAAGTTCCGTGAAGTGTCAGGTCAATTGGACTCCGTTTGATTTTCCTTTTCCGCGGTACTCTAAAACAAGGAAAAAACAGAAACTGGTACTGGGCTCTAGGTTAATATGTTAGTCCCAAAAATAATATAAAAGTGCATAATAAAGCCCATAAACATCCAAAATAGATAATATAATAGCATGGAACAATCAAAAATTATAGATACGTTGGAGACGTATCAATATCCCATTCTCACCACAGATAAGCACATGCAAGACATACAACGAGTGTTCTCAAATCCTTAAAGACTCCATCCGATAAGATAACTTCAAAGGGAAAGCTCAATCCATTACAAGAGAGTAAGATAGGATAAACATCATAAGATCCAACTATAATAGCAAAGCTCGCGATACATCAAGATCATGCCGAATCAAGAACACGAGAGAGAGAGATCAAACACATAGCTACTAGTACATACCCTCAGCCCCGAGGGTGAACTACTCCCTCCTTGTCATGGAGAGCGCCAGGATGATGAAGATGGCCACCGGTGATGGATTCCCCCCCTCTGGTAGGGTGCCGTAACGGGTCTAGATTTGTTTTCGGTGGCTACGGAGGCTTGCGGCGGCGGAACACCCGATCTAGGTTATTTTTTCGAAGTTTGGGGATATATAAGAGGCATTGGCATCGGGAACAAGTCAGGGGGGTCCACGAGGTGGCCATGAGGCAGGGGCGCGCCCAGGAGAGTAGAAGAGGGCCACGGTGGTGGCCGACGCCGGACATTTACATCTCTCCTCTCCTGCTCTCGACCACCACCGTGGCCCTCTTCCTCCCCTTCGATTCTCCATCTCCTCTTCCCTGGAGCTAGCTGAGTGGTCAACGATGAGGAAGATGGGGAAGACTGAGCCGCCGATGCTGACCGGCCAATTCCGTCGACTGTCGTGGGAGGAGGCGCACCAGAGTAGCAGCACGGGAGGATATGAAGGTCGAGGAAGAGGGGAAAGACGCGGGGGTGGAAGAGGATATGCGTGTGGTCAATGACATGCTCTGCTTCTTCAGCTTGCAGGTTCTGGCCTTTCTCTTCTCCTCTTGTTGGCTTGCATTCTGATCAAGCCATGCTGCATATTGCCTCCGATTTCTAGCACTTTGATCAATCCATGGTGCATATTGCCTAGGATTTGCTTATTTGAGTGTGCTTTAGACATAAATTTTGATTTGTTTGTCTTTCATTTTTAGGGATATGAGGAGAGAACTCTATTGTTGGCAGTGATTGCATCATTTCCACAAGTGGTATGGTTGATCTTTTCTATGTGGACGGATGACATGATTTGTACGTAACTTTGGAGATTCTGAATTAGGTAAGAAAATGATGACAACCATTTGTTGTTTTTCATTTCTTTAGGGATGAGGAGAGAGCTCTATTGTTGGCATGGGCTGCATCATTATCTTTGCTATGTGGACTGATGGCATGATCTATACGTAAGGTTGAAGATTCTGAATTAGGTAAGAAAAAGATGACAGTCACTTCGTTTCAGTACATCATTTACTGAATATTTCTAAGCTTTGAACTGCAAAATAATGGAAGAAACTTAAGGCTAGACACCACATGAATTTTTTATTTGAATTTATAATCAGACACTTGAATTTAGCTTCATACATATCATATGATACCTTGGAAGCCCATATTGTAAATTTGATCAGTTTCCATGACAGAATCTCATTGTAGAATTTACCTTCTGTTTTCGAATGCCCATGTATTACGTTGCTCTCTGATTCAATTTATACGCATTTAGTAGTTTATCTTTATCATCTTATCCTGTTCTTACCATACCATGTGGTAGCTAAATGTTCTGAGTTAGTACTGTTTTTCAGCTATTTGTAATTGGTCAGCTACTTCCATTTTGGACGATTAATTATTTGCATGAACATTAAGAGAATGGCTTCTATTGCCTTACAGTGGTAACCTGAAAAGTGCCTTACATGAGGACTGATGGCGATCTTATATATATGTATATATATTCGTTATGCAGAACATGTGAGAAATCACTGATGCGCATGGATGACAACTTTCCCATGATGAAACAAAACTGAGAGGTGATTTGCTCCACTTTCTAATATATCCATATATCACAGAGGAATGATAGTTAGTTTTAGCAGGGATTAGTGGTTCGTCGCAATTTTTCTAGCTCCAAATGATATAGAAGGCAGTCAAGTTCCATCCTCTGATTTCTTGTGATTTTTATAGGACCTACTAGGATGCATACCTTTAGGACTGTATCTACTGGTTCCAGTGAAAATTGATCTCTATTTGGTATATTCATTAGATTTTTGCATTCGGTTCTGCTTGTCCTTGGTATGCTCTTCCATCTTGGTTGCTCTGCTAACCCGCTTCTCCTCTCGAACTCACGTAAATGGACTGTTCTTTTATTTGTCTACGGAACAACTCTTCTTTTACCTGTCTGTTCTTTGTTCCATAGCATGCTGGTACTCTGACCACTTCATATCCATGTATTTAGTAGGTTCTACGATCTCTTGTGTTGCACTGTTGCTGTGTCTCGATCTCGTGCTTTGTTGCATCTTTGTTCTGCTCCTCGAAGTTTGCTTGCTTTCTGTCTAGCTAAAATGCTTTTCTAGGTCTGGCAGGGCGTTGTGTATTGTTCGGCTTTATGCTGCTTATATTTCATGCTTGCGTGTGAGCAGGATGTGTCTGCTTATTTCAGTCTTTATACATGTTTTGGAAGCCGTGGTAGTGGCGTAGCGCAGTGTCTTTTATGACACTTCCTTTTATGTGTGTGAGTTCACAGAGGACGTGTCTGTACTTGCTGGGGTAGAACTCGAATTGCGGGGGACGGTTGTGCTTAAGTTTGGTCACTGCTGGTTTGTTCTTTTACTTCAGCGCATGAAAACCCGCAACTACTATCAAGGGAACCACAAGTAACTAAACTTCCAATTTGGTGATGTACACACAGATCTAGCTGATCCCAAATGCTTGAGTATTTTAGTTCTATTGATTGGTAGCATCTATATTATTAGATACATTCCTACGGACGTGCTTCTTTAGTGTGCCCTTCTCTCATCTCATAGTTATCTTATATCTTATTTGTTGTTCTAAATAATTGTTGTAGGAGGGAGCAGCAGGTAGAAGAAATCCAAAGCCAATTTCGCTCAGCTGTAGCGTCTTCCATTGACAATAAATCTGCACAGCAGCCTGATGTGGTTAGTTCTTGCAATTAAAAACACAAATCTTTCAGTTTCTCTCCATTCGCTGGTAAAAAAGCCTAGTGATTTTCCTCTATAAATACCCAACTATAGAATACCTTAGTTAAATCAATCAATAGTGAGTTGTATTACTAGAGACGTACTTAAGAAAATGCCCTTAGGTGTGACACTCTACATGGTTACCTTCTTTAGTCCCAGTTATTTATCGTACTGAGATAACACTCTTTCAAGCGGAATGTTTGTTTTTATATACTTCTAGATGCTAATTTACCGTTCTTGATTTTGGCGGGGATATTCCTTCATTTGCTTGGTTGGCTGTCAATGCTCACCAATTTTTGAATATCTCCCATGGTTAAATTTAGTCCAACATTTCCAGTATGTATCTTCTTCTGCTATTAATGTTAATTCTGCCATAAGCATATTACTCTCCTAGCATTTTTTTTCTTTCGATGAAAAACACAGACACTTGTTCAGTTTTTTACTACACAGAAAAAGATAACTTCAAATTGGTTTCTAATGTTCATGTCGGCCTTTGCCTAAGCAAAGAAAGGTAACCAGTTTATATTGTAATCTGGTTTTTAATTTGTCTTTGATTCAACCTTTTTTTGTGTGTGTTGTCTAACTGTTAGATTGTCTGGAACATCTCGGAACAACCTTTCGTGTCCCCGATATTATCTCGTTTCCTGAACAATATTATTTTATTTGCTTTATCTGCCACCATGAATTCCTAGAGTTCCTTTCTCTCCTTCCAATTGATATTCTTAGATGTGATTCCATTAGAAATTTTGTGCCACGACAGAAGTAATGGTTGATTGCTCTGGTTTAGTGCTACGTCTTGAGCTTGCGTTGGTTTTCCTCGAAGAGGAGAGGGTGATGCAACAAGTGTAGCGTAAGTATTTCCCTCAGTTTTTGAGAACCAAGGTATTAATCCAGTAGGAGGCTTCTCAAAAGTCCCACGCACCTACACAAACAAACTGAGAACTCGCAACCAATGCAATAAAGGGGTTGTCAATCCCTTCACGGCCACATGCGAAAGTGAGATCTAATAAAGATAGTATGATAAGATAAATATATTTTTGGTATTTTATAATATAGATGCAGAAAGTAAAGATGCAAATAAAAGTAGATTGGGAGTAAATATGATAAGAGATAGACCCGGGGGCCATAGGTTTCACTAGTGGCTTCTCTCAAGATAACATAAGTATTACAGTGGGTGAACAAATTACTGTCGAGCAATTGATAGAAAAGCGCATAGTTATGAGATTATCTAGGCATGATCATGTATATAGGCATCACGTCCATAACAAGTAGACCGACTCCTGCCTGCATCTACTACTATTACTCCACACATCGACCGCTATCCAGCATGCATCTAGAGTATTAAGTCATAAGAACAGAGTAACGCTTTAAGCAAGATGACATGATGTAGAGGGATAAACTCATGCAATATAAACCCCATCTTGTTATCCTTGATGTCAAAAATACAATACGTGCCTTGCAACCCTTTCTGTCACTGGGTAAGGACACCGCAAGATTGAACCCAAAGCTAAGCACTTCTCCCATGGCAAGAAAGACCAATCTAGTATGCCAAACTAAACTTATAATTCAAAGAGACTTGCAAAGATAACTTAATCATACATAAAAGAATTCATAGAAGATTCAAATATTATTCATAGATAAACTTGATCATAAACCCACAATTCATCGGATCTCGACAAACACACCGCAAAAAGAGTTTACATCGAATAGATCTCCACAAGAGAGGGGGAGAACATTGTATTGAGATCCAAAAATAGAGAAGAAGCCATCTAGCTAATAACTATGGACCCGTAGGTCTATGGTAACCTACTCACAACTCATCGGAGGGGCAAGGATGTTGATGTAGAGGCCCTCCATGGTTGATTCCCCCCTCCGGCAGAGTGCCGGCAAGGGCTCCAAGATGAGATCTCGCGGATACTGAAGGTTACGGCGGTGGTAATTATGTTTCGTGGTGCCCCTGGATGTTTTCGGGTACGTAGGTATATATAGGAGGAAGCAGTATGTCGGTGGCCGCCCAAGGGGGCCACGAGATAGGGGGCGCGCCCTATAGGGGGGGGGCCCTCCTATCTCGTGGAGGCCTCGGCTGCTTCTTGACTTGCACTCCAAGTCCTCTGGATGACGTTTGTTCCAAAAATCACGCTCCCGAAGGTTTCATTCTGTTTGGACTCCGTTTGATATTCCTTTTCTTCGAAATACTGAAATAGGCAAAAAAACAGCAATATGGGTTGGGCCTCCGGTTTGTAGGTTAGTCCCAAAAATGATATAAATGTGTAAAATAAAGCCCATAAACATCCAAAAGGGGTAATATAATGGCATGGAACAATAAAAAATTATAGATACGTTGGAGACGTATCATTTAGCCTTTATGTCAGTTGTTGCTGAGGGTCCGGTTTCTCATTTTTCAGATTTTGTAGTAGCATGGATGTGTATAACTTGGATAACTGAACTGGTGTTTAGGGGTTTCAGTGCAGGACTGCTACTTGCTCGATTAGTTGGATCAACTGGTGTTAGATTTCAATGCGGAATGGTGTTTCAGTTTCGATTGCAGGGCTTCGAGATGCACTATGAGGATTGAAACGAGTCTTATACAGGGCTGCTAAATTATTATGCTTTTGGTCTTTCCTGAATTTAGTTACTCCCTCTGTTCACTTTTATAAGACCTTGAAGACATTTCAGACAATGTGCAAAACATCCCATTTTGAGTTGTCTAAAACGACTTACAAAAGTGAACGGAGGGAGTAGCATAAATACTCCCAGAATACCTCTTATAATATGGAAGTCTGTTGGTAACAACACTGATTTTGCCAGTTTGTGGAACATGCTTCATTTTTGCAGGTAAAAGAAGGAAAAGAGAACATTGGAGAAACAAGCAGCAGGACAGATTCTCTAAGCTTTCTCAGATGTTTGAGCAATTAGAAGATAGTTACAATCATTTTTCTCTTGCCTTATTAAATCTTGATGTTAATAGGCTTTGGAAGGTACTACGCACCCCGTTCAAGGTTTACAGAATTTGCACCATCCTAATACAGTTTGTTCTGATGACATAATTGACCAGTTCTTCCTTCAGTAAATTAATATTGTAGCTGCTACTCCTTTGTGCATTGTTACATAGAGTTATAATTGTGAAGGTATGTACACATCAACATATAATTCCCACGATCCTATTACAATTTGTTCTAACGAGAAAACTGAGCAGCTCTTACTTGAGTAAATTGTGCAGCTCTTCCTTGAGTAAATTAGTATTGCAGTTGCTAAGCCTTTGTGCATTCCGATACAGCTCTACTGAAATACTACTTTCTTATGCCCATTTTAAACCGAGACCTGACTTTACATCATTTGTATTCTCATCCATTCTCCTGAATTTTAGTCCGCTTAAGCAATGCTATGACATGACACTCCATGTATATATGAAAAAATGACCGCAATTTCGTTGTTGTGATTTGGTCAATCCTCGGCGTTTCGATTCCTACTAATCTCTCCTTTGTTTGGAAACTGATGCCACCCGAAGGGCTGCCAGCCCAAGACAACATTGATAATATCCTTCGCATATTTGGAAGGCGCGGAACAATGTTGTTTCAACTTCGTCAGGTGCCGGCCCAAGGATGTTATTTGTTGCTGATGTTTTTTTTATTTTGAAATGAGGCCAAAGACTTGCCATTTTCATTGATTAAGAAGATAGTGAGAATTGCCTGTTAATTGAGAAAAACCAGGCTAAAACCAATACAACTCAACCCACACAACATGGGTACCACCGGCCAAACTGGCCACATGCTAACAGATGGCTACACACGCGAACAATCGACAACTCCGACTTTGAAGACGAAGCCATAAGGGAAATATGTAGGACTTGCATTGATCATGTCCTCCGCAAATCACCACCGAGTGTCTGTCATCGTCACCACCTGGACTTGCTCAGAAATCAACGCCCCCGAAACGGCCGCCTGAGCAAACCACATCGTTCACATGGATTGTAGACAACTTTGTTGCTGATGTGTATATCTCTGGATGGGATGTCCTACGTACACATCTTATAAAATATATAACTTTGTGCTACTAAATTATAATTTGTATATACATCTCATTATAGATAACAAAATACCATTTTTTTCCTACTAAAGAGGATTAGATTTGTTACATACATTTTGTTTCAGATAGAGCTCTATGTTACCAAATTTAATTGTGTATATACATCTGATTGTTGATAACAAGCCCTATTTTTCCCATATAAGAAAGATTAAATTTGTTGTCATATGTGCATATCCCTAACTATATCAACTAAACCATGGATTTCTTTTCATCGCTAACATGGAATCAGCAGGTCTCTGTGCCATTTGGCGCAACGGGTCCACTAGTAATCATCATAAATAGGAGGCATGCTATCATCATAATAAATTTGCTCATCAAAACTTGAGAGGCTAGAATATCATCCTCATTAAACATAGCATCCCCAAGCTTGGGACAAACATTAATTGCGGCAAATAAATTCTCAAACATGTCATTCTCATCAAACATAGCATCCCCAAGATTGGGCCTTTGCATATCATAAGCATAATCACTCTCATCATTAATAGTACGGATAGCACCAATAGTATAGCAATTATCATCATCACAATGAGTAATAGGAGCAACATCATTCGGGAGGGATACCTTTTTACCTTTACTTCACTACAAAAAATATACACTTCCGTGATGATACGTGTTTGTCATACTAGGTCGCGCTTTTTGTCATGCATGTACATCCATGACAAATTTATGACAGAATCAAGATAGTCATACTGTCTTTGTCGCGAAGTGTTCCATGACATTACCAAAATTATCATCACGGAAGTGTCCACTTCCATGACGATAAATCGTGGCGTCACCGATGTGCTTTCGTCAAGGGTGACCGACACGTGGCATCCACCGTAACTGAACGCCGTTAAGCTATCGGGTCGGGTTTTGGATCCGATAACCCGTTAACAGCCCCGACCAATGGGGATTTTCCACGTGTAAAATCATCATTGGCTGGAGGAAACACGTGTCGGCTCATCATTGGAACAGATGTCATCCACTCACTGGACAGAAGGCGCCTATCATACGTCGACACGTGGCATGGCCCAACAGTGGCCCATTCCTTTGAAAAGACCGGCCCGTTTGACTTGGTCAAAAGCTGGCGGGCCGGCCCATGGAAAGCCTGTTAATGGCATATTAGCATATAGCCCATTTACTGACCCGCTAACCCAAGGCCCGTTACGCCCTATGCGAATTAGGCCCAGTAGCGTCATCTGGGCCATCAATATGATTCCAGCCCGTTTTCACTTCTGGCCCATGTATGGCCCATGACATCTTTTGGCCCATATGAGGCCCTTTGTAAATCTTGGCCCATTAGTGGCCCGTGCTGAAACTGGCCCGTAATGAACAGTGTATTAATTTACACCCATTAACGGCCCACGGTGAAACTGGCCCGTAATGAACAGTGTAACACTTTATACCCATTAACGGGCAGTTATTCCGTTGGGCCGTTTCCAGCCCAAGTTAACTTTCGGCCTTCTGAGGGCCCATTTATTCTTGGGCTCATTTGCAAGATTCGGTTACTTACGGCCCGTTCTTGTCATTTTACGCTTGTGGGCCAAATTCAGCCCGTCGTTCTGATCGGCCCGTTTGTGGTCCGTTAGTTTGTTGGGCCATTTTTATAGCATCACCAAATACGGCATTTTAACGGCCCGTTATGGTCAGCACATAAATCGTACGATTTCCACTATAGGCCCGTCTATGGCCCATTAAAGGCCAGTACAAGACCCATAAATGAGTCGGCGGCCCATGGATCCTACGTGACGTAGAAGGCCCATGGACACTGCGAGACGTAGAAGGCCCATGGATCCTGCAAGACGTAGAAGGCCCATGGATCCTACGAGACGTAGAAGGCCCATGGTCGGGCGAGTTGGCCCCCGTTTGAACGATATAGCATATTCAAAGAATTATCCTACTCAATACTATCACCTCTAAATAGCATACACTATACAACAAAGAGATCAAGGCATAGTAAGGTAGAATAATCCTACACTAGACAATAAAGAAATTACAGCCGATTATACCCACTGGGCATTATGGTACGACACAAGTGATAATAAAGCATACACAAACAGCAAATTACATACCTGGGCAACACGGCTCATACATCATGGACGCGCATCAACTTAACTCCATTTGAACTATAATCTCTTGAGAAAATAGGATTGGCGGATTCGGATAGCACAAATTTTAGTCTGCAAAATCTCTAATTCCTTCATGGTTACCTCGGTGTCTTGTTTCATTTTTTGACTCCTGCATCTAATACACGCATGTCCGGTCTCAACTTGTTGATTATCGTTGACAATCATGTACACGTTGTCTTGCCACCTCTAGTTGATGCTCGAGAACATCAAAGACATTCCAATTCCAATCCATAATTATTCGGTAACAGCCATGCCGCCTTTGCTTTCATGATTTTTTGTTGATGTCACTTCATCACGAAATGTTTACGTAAGTACACATGACTAGGGCAAAAATATAGTTACAACAGTGAAGCGAACAAGACACTATTTTGTACTACATGGCAAAACAGGACTAACAATAATGTTACACGTCACTTTCACAAAAAATTGTTACACGTCATGAAGCATAAGCAGGTGATATTTTAAAAATTATAAAGAAGATAGTTTGTGCAGCCTGCATACAGAAATCCCTCTTAGCTCACCAGAGGAGCATGATGTTAGGGCCCAATCGAAAACATAGACAAGTTACAAATTTAGACAACACGTTGCGTATAAGAAAGCAAGCAGTTGGCCATTCTGTACCTCAATTAAAGCCTTAGGGAGCATAATGAACAACAGAGGGTTTCATACAAACATACTACAGCTGGCAAAACTATGCAATCATTATGTAGTATAAACTAGATTGTGAGCCTCATGCAAAAATAGTTGGTTAATAGACTTCAAAGCTTCAGGCACACTTCGGCAGAGTAATTAAATGGTAAGGCCTTTAATTATGTCAACTAATAGTGCTACAAGTACCGAACATCAGGCATAATTATTTGGGCATCTCATTAAGTGAGGACAAATAAAGCAGTTGAAAAGAGAAAATTAACTATGCCTGAAACAAACAAGGAATTGAACTGTTGAGTTGCATACAGTGACTTACCATAGCAAGTTGAAGAGGCTCAGTGCAGCTCCTACTTCTCTTGCAAGACTCCTTCCTAACATCTTGTACTTGGAAATCCTCAATCTTATCTTCATTGCACCCCCTCTGCAAGGTGACACAAACTAGTTACTCATCTCCTTGGAAGATAAATATGCATACTTTCCATTCTGTGAACACAAAAGGATGAGATTATAACAAAACAACACCACATAATGAAACATGCCGCATCTCTTGCACTTGCACTCAATGAAATGAGCATTTACTATATACGCACTATGTAAAAACTAGGCATACCTTGAACTGGATCTCCGGTACTCTTGGAGAGCCTCTTTGTAGTGTCTGACCAAACCTTTATGTCACCTATGAGTTAGACAAGGCCCCACTACAATAGCCCTTAGTGTTTAAATCATTGACAAGCTCTGTTAGAGTGTTAGGTCAAGAATAGCAAGTAATCAAAGCAAACAGTCCTAGTATGGCTGGCTGATGCAAACAAGCAATTGAACAGATGTGTGAGCAAATCTTACATATCAAGAAAAGAAGCAAAGAAGGAGGCTTAAAGACCATCACTTGGTGACCAGATTTAAGGGCATTTAAACATCATGTGCAATGTATGAACTAACATAAACATTGCATATTCCAGATTCTACAATGGAATGCACATGTATTAGGTTATGCCATGTATGATGATGCCTAAATGTACGAGATAGCGGTGTAGGAGTGATTCATCATTGCACGCACAATTGAATTGCAGGTTAAGGGCCAGTTCGATTCCGCCTTTTCAGAGCATATTGTCAAAATAAGCCATAAAAGATGTAAAGAAGTCATTTTTGAGTTATGGGCTTGGGCTTAACTAATTTTGCTTTGGAGGGGGGTGTTTCGGGTAGAACCTCACTAAAAATTTAAGGGAAGGGAATAGTGAAATGACTACATTGTGCGCCTATATTACACTCAAAATGCAATCACGACACCCGTGTCACACGACCCTCAAGTAAAAACAAACACGCAAGCATTCATTGCCCTGCCCGCTTGCATCTCCTCTCCCCTTTCTCTCTACCTCGATCCCCTGCCTGCAGCACTAGGGTTCCTCCAGCGAGCCGTCGCCACTGGTCCCATCTGGCTTGGTCCTCGACGATTCTATGTCCAGCTAGGCTACATGGCCGGCGGGTAGGGGAAAATCTCCCTGGTTGCTCCTCCCTCTTGCGCCGCCCCTCATTCTCATGGTCTCCAGCAGCTGCTCCACTGTGGTTCGTCCAACGCACTATTCCGGTGGGCGTTGCACAACTACGGCTGATGCCACACTATGGCAGAAGGCACCTTGTTCCCCCTCCCCTCCTCCCAGGCCATGGCCTTGAGGTGCTGTTGAAGGATGAGCTCATCCAACAAGGTGAGGATCTCCTCTGATGTTTTGCCAAATTTTCATTCTGATCCACTATACGATGAATTGCTATGAGCTGCTTCTGTTGCTGCTATATGTTGCATTGCTATGAGCTGCTCCTGTTGCTGCTATATGATGAATTGTTATGAGCTGCTGCTGCTGTATGATGAGTTGCTATGAGCTGCTGCTGCTGCTATATGATGAATTGCTATGAGCTGCTGCTGCTGCTATATGATGAGTTGCTACAAGTTGCTCCTGCTGCTGCTATATGATGAATTTCTATGAGCTGCTCCTGCTGCTATATGATGAATTGCTATGAGCTGCTCCTGCTGTTGCTATATGATGAATTGCTATGAGCTGCTGCTGGTATATGATGAATTGCAGACTGCTGCTGATGTATGATGAGTTGCTATGAGCTGTTGCTGCTGCTATATGATGCTTTCAGGTGGTGCTGCTATATGATAATAACCAGCCACTTGGACCATCGAATTTCAATAAATAATTGTTCTTCATTTAAATGTGGGTCATGCGTTCTTTGTTTAAATTAGGCAATGGGATCTCTCTGAGAAAACATTGACAAAAGTAGATTGTGCCAAGTAGATGGTATCTTTGTATTTGCATTTTGAGCAAATAGTGATGGTCTGTTTTCCTATCATATTAATTACTGCCTTTGGGTTCAATTTGTGATGTTTGCAAGTCAAATTAATTTCCATATGGGCAGCAAAATGAAAAATATATATAATGCAATCTAGACTTTCCTTGATCATACCAAAGATAAGCTAAAAGCATAATGAAAAGAACTGGTTGGCGTATTACATGGAGCTTATATTCACAGTGCTTATTTTCTTAGGATAACTTCGTAATAAGCATCCCTAAGAAACTTGGCTAATAGAACTGGCATACAAATAACATGTCACGATGATTGCAATGGAGGAGTGACGTACCATAGCACACTATATAGGCTCACCGCTGCCTCTCCCTTTTTTGCGATGTTCCATGAAATTGCCACATACATCTTGTACTTTTTCATTGTGTAACCCTATACGCAAGTTGACACGGCTAATTTGAGACATCTCTACATGATACTACATAGCATATCCCTAGCAAATATTAAAACCACCAATTAACGATTATATGCTTACCAAAAACTAGCCATAACTCTATATCTTTGGTGGCAAGGGCACTCTAAGGGAGCCTAATGTAGTGCCTTTGGAATTCCTACATGCCACCTACGTTTTTGTGTAATGTACTGCCCCTGTTCCTAAATATATGTCTTTGTAGAGATTCCAGTATGGACCACATACAGATGTATATAGATGCATTTTTTAGTGTAGATTCACTCATTTTGCTCCGTATGTAGCCTATAGTGAAATCTCTAGAAAGACTTATATTAAGGAGCAGTGCGAGGTAGTATCATGTATGACATCTACATATCTAATTTAGCAGCCCGGTAGTAGAAATCATTATGCGCACAAAGGGATTCTTGGTGAAAATCCTAGCAAAGCTTATTTGGCGAGCCTGAGAACAATACAAGAGAGAGAGGCGCTTACAAGATCATAGCAATGCCTCGGTCCAAGATCTTGGTTGGCCAAGCTGTTAGATCCGGAAGAAACATCGTCCTTGTAGTTTTGCCGGTGCATAACAGGTAATGACGACGGTTAGTATATTTGAAGTACATCGAGGCGGTGATCTTTGGGCCGGGTTTAAAGGTGACAAGTACCTAGGCCATGGCGGGTGCTTGGCATCTCTCGAATGGTGGGATCAGGTTAGAAAGCGTCGAGGGTGATGACGCTACGGCTGTCGGGGTCCGTAAGGAGATCTAGAACCGTCGAGTAGGGTGTTTGTGGAAGCGGCTCGGTAGGGTGGACTACGGTGTGGGCGAAGTGGATCTGTGGCCATGGGCGAGGCGTGGGTGAAGCTGCTCCGGTGGTTGGGTTAAGGATGGTGTCGACGCGGATCTGTGGCCGTGGACGGGGCGTCAGAAGCTGCTCCGGTGGTTGGGTTAAGGATGGTGTCGACGATGCGGATTTGCGGCCGTGGACTGGGCGTCAGAAGCTGCTCTGGTGGTTGGGTTAAGGGTGGTGTCGACGATGCGGATCTGTGGCCGTGGACAGGGCGTCAGAAGTTGCTCCGGTAGGTTGGATGAGGGTGCGAGGAAGCGGATCTGAGGCCGTGGACTTGTGAGTTGGCAAAGCGGCCCCGGTAGGGTTGAGAATGGTATAGGCGGAGCTACTCCGGTAGGGTTGACGCTGGCGTTGGCGAAGCGGCTCCGGTAGGGTTGAGGAAGGTGTCGGCGAAGAGGATCAGAGGCCGTCAACGGGGGATTTGGTGGGGCGGCTCCGAGGGGTGTGGACGAAGCGTCTCTGGTGGGGAGTACGAATGAGCCGCTGCGGATCTGTGGCGGTTGGCGAAATCTTGGCGAAGCAGAGCGGCGTCGTGGACAAGGCCCGACCTTGAATGGGCTGTCTGCAGTGGTGGATGAGCAGTCTACTTGTTTCTAGGGGAGGTGGGAGGGTAGATGCGGCCGAGGCAGATCCGGAGAGGTGGGCCTTGTTGGCGATGAATGGGCTATAGTGCGCGGTGGATGAGCAATCTAGGGTTTCGAGAGGGAGGGAGAAAGAGGCGATGAAATGCAGACGGCGTGATGTAAGATGCTCTCGTGTTGTGGAGTTAGTCATTTTTGGGAGGAGAGGAAATGGGGGTGCCGTGTAGTGGGGGGCAGGAAGTTACCAAAGCAGCCCGACCTATCATGTAGATGAGGCGGTATTGTCCTGTTGGTCTCCGTGCACCAAGGACAAAAGGGGATTTCGCATGCTAAAGACTAAGGTGGCGGAAATTTTAGAAGGAGGCGGGAGATTTTGCCGCCAGCATGGATCGTTCGTATCCAGTTTCAACTAATTTTGGACCGTGCTAGCGGAAGGTCATGCTAGGCTGTGTACATGGGGCAGCGTCGTGATTAATAGCGGTGTGAAGTCCACCCCATAAAATAAGACAATAACTTTCGGGATGATGCGCCGATAACTTGGCCGTTCACAGTAGCGACCAATCGTCACGGGTGTAGTGGCGCGTTCACAAAAAGGGATCAAACGCTCAGCCTATGTATTTCTCATGTAAATAGATAATTTAGTGCCATTGGTTATTTACTTTAAACATAATGCATTGGCGTGTTAGTGTAGAGGCACAGAAAGAAATGGATATTGTAGTTAGCTACTTAAAAGTGTTACCTCATATGATTACATAGCCTCCATTTCATAAATTGCGTACCGTTGAATTCATATATGAATATTACATATATTACTTCAAAATCGAAACTTAAATCATCCAAGACTAATGAATTTGAATGCAAGAGTAACAATGGTGCATGTGCATGATAGCTACATTGGTTGTTTGAAGAAACATCGGTGTAACTTTGGCATGCACAACTGAAAAGGTTTATTTAAATAGAAAAAATGTGATATGTGAGTGTCCAATCTTTATAGCGTTGAATCGATATTGTATCTTTGGCCACGATCTGAAGTAGATATTGACTTATGTTCAAGCGATGCACGTCCATGATCGCTAGATAGTGATACGTGAATGAATTGTGCAATCTCTCTCACACGCATACATATCTCATTTCCACTGTGGGCATCGGAATCACACACGCAGCACTTCATATATTTCTCTCCCTCCGTCTGGGTTACATTCATCTTTCTACCCCGTCCTACAAGTCTCTCACACCGAAACACACACGCTCTCTATGTCTAACACGCCCACCCCTTTAATTCCGCCCACCCACAGCCACTAATGTCTCAAAGTATAATAATGTCTCTCACACATATGCTATCTACCTATCCCTTAATATAGCTAGATATGTGTCACACAAACTCCTTCTCCCTACTAGCAAGATGCCCATGTGCGTTGCATGGAACATCAAGATGCATTTGTATGAGAAGTTTATCTTATGGGAGCAAAGGATGAACGAGGGAATGCCTTATTTGCAAATGCGGAGAGGGGTGTGGGTATCTTTTTGCAAAATTGCCATATTTTCCTTCACATGCATGGGATATAAATCGGATGGCCTATATTGCAGGATGGCAGGAACACCATCATCACCAACTCTATTTTTTATAAGAGTAGAGATATGTGAGTGTCACTTGCCCCCACACACACCCACACTTCCCAACACCGAAGGAGTAGGGTGACACCTCGATCTTGATACTAATCTATCATTGGCTTCTCTCTCAAACATACACACACACACACACACACACTACCCGGCACGAAGGAGTAGGGTGACACCTCGATCTTGATACTAATCTATCATTGGATTCTCTCTCAAACATACACACACACACACACACTACCCGGCACCGAAGGAGTAGGGTGGCACATCGATCTTGATAATAATCTATCGACTCCTCTTTCAAACACACACACACACACTTTCTAGTTGTGCCTCTGTGCCTACCGTGCACACTCTCGATACGTCTTTCTCTCCCTCTCCCCCCCCCCCCCAACAATGACAGCAGAAGGGTGACAACTTGATCTGATCATAATCTATCAATTGGTTTCTCTCTCAAACATTGTGTCTCGGTGCCTCGCTCGGTAGCCCCCTCGATATGTAGATGTCTCGCGCGTGCACAACTGTAGTGACGATGACGCTGAACCCAGTGTGTCTTGTTCTTACCGGCCTCATGTGATAGTTTTCACCTTGTTTTCTGTTAATTAACAAGGCAACATTTTCTTTGTTACTACTAGTGAATCTGAAATCATCCGGGGCATACATAAAATATATCACTTCAACCCAATTATCGCCGCAACTATTTTAAAAGAAATTAGCTAGCTGTCCATGCGTTGCACGGAACATCAAGATGCATTTGTATGAGTAGTTTATCTTGTGAGAGAAAAGGCTGAACAAGGAAAGGCCTTATTTGCGAACATGGAGAGGCGATGTGGGTATATTTTGAAAAATTGCGAGTTTCTTTCCTATCCGTTAGATATAAATCAGACGGCCTATATTGCAGGATGGCATGCACACCATCATCACCAACTCTGTTTTCTACTCCCTCCGTCCGAAAATACTTGTCATCAAAATGGATAAAAATAGATGTATCTAAAACTAAAATACATCTAGATACATTTCCTTTTATCCATTTTGATGACAAGTATTTCGAACGGAGAAATATTATCTTTAGAGATTTCAACAAGTGACTATGACGGACCTTACCAACATACTCAAAAAAGTAGTCCATAATTTTCATGTTACCCTCTTTTCTTGGCGGTGCGATTGCCATCTGGATACCTCATAAATAAATCAAGGACAAATCGGCCCCTTCACGAAAAGACATCGTAGCAAAATGAGTGAATCTACACTCTAAAATATGTCTACATACACATCCGTATGTGGTAGTCCATTTGAAATCTGAAAAGGACAAATATTTAGGAGCGAATGGAGTATATATAAGAGTAGACATGGAGATATATCTCGGCATGGTCTACAACAAAAATGTCTTTGGGCTGGTTAGCGCGGATGCTATAGCGATGACATGAGTTCGAATTCTGTCTTTTAACTTTAGATTTGTATATTATATATTACTCTACTTATTTAATATATACTTCTTTAAGCTCTTGTCTTGAATTGGAACCCACAGTACTTAGAATATTAAGGATGGACTTGTTTCTTTTTTAACTTTACATGCGAATTTGTAGCCACCACTGCAAGTCACGTGTACACTTGTACATGCAATTAACTTTTATAGAGGGACAATCATACAGACAATTAACTCAAATGGATTGGATGTCACTCTATTATTTCCATCATAAAGAGCATCTCCAACGGCAGCGGCAAATTTCCTCCGCTTCCTTCCGTGGAGGGCGACATCAAATGCCCGGTGTAGACATTTTACAACTCTAACCAACCAGATGAAATTACGTGCAAACACGGACTGATTTCATATAAGCATGAAAATTTCGTATAAAAAGCGGATCTTCATATAAACATGATGGATTTCATTACATTTACAAGAACTAAGAGGTGCCAATCCGGCTCTCTTGTATAATTAATACTCCTTCGTCCGAAATACTTGTCCTAGAAATGGATATATCTAGACTTATTTTAGTTCTAAATGGCCTTGCATGAATCCCTTTGTCTTCCTCATGTCCGTCAGACACTTGCGGGGTCGACGAAGGTCCTCGGAAGAGACGAAGCAGCAAAGAAACCACGTGAATCCGCGGTCGTCGCCTCGGCGGTGGCCTTCATGGGTCACAAGTGGCGGCGGCCTCCCGTATTCTACTTCTCCTCGATGATGGCGGCAGACACGGAGAAGCCAGCCTTGACTCGTCGCTCTCCACGCACCGGCTTACATCTGCACTGCATGGCGCTGCAGCGAGCACGGGAGGCCCACAGACACGGGAGGCACAGCCACCGCGAACAGGTGGCGTGATGCGGCAGCGGCGCGGTGCCATACCCGGCATGCTCCGCCCGTGCTTGGCTTGGAGCAACTTCGCCCTTCCTCATTGAGCTGAGCGGAGGCGGCGAGTTGCTGAACCCTACCTTTGCTTAGGCGGCAAGCGGCTCCGTCCGGGCCAAGCGAGGTTGGTGAAGCACCGGCGGCCTCTCCCGTATCCGGAGGGCTCGGCGGGCCACCCAGCGGGTAATATAACGGAGAAGCGGCTCGCCGGAAGCCATCGGAAGGGTGGAGAAAATGGTGAAGGAGGAGATGGGGGCGGCGGAGGGTGCGATTCTTGCCCGCTGTCTGGCCTCGTGTAAATAGAGGGCGGACAGGTAGGAGCTTGGCCGGCGTCTGGCCTCGTTTAAACTGAGGGCGGACAGGAGGAGCTCGGCCGGTGTAGCGTTTAATTCCGGCCCGCTCATGAACGAACGTGTGGCCGGAGTAGGATTCTCGGTTTGCATGTGTGTTTTACGGAGGGGTTTAATGGAGGCGCCGGGCGTGCAGTGGGCGGCGCAGTACTATTCGATTTGACAGCATTAATGAGCCATCAAATCACAAAGGCCCTCGCCTCTCGTGAAACCGACCGAGCTAGACTGCCCCGCCCTCTAGCCTTTAAAAAATGTATATACTCCACTTTTGTATAGTAGTAGTATCGATGGATTGAGCCATGGAGCAAAACTTGAAATTAAAAAAAAAGGTGGTACATATAGAGAGCGCTCGTGAACTATGTGTCATGCATGGCAATAAATAAAGTACTACTACTTATATGATACATGGCGCAGGAGTACTAAGTATTATTAATACAGTTTTGCTAGAACTCATCTAGATGAGATATAATTTGGTCTCATTCATCTTTTATAGCCATTGAATGTGATGCTATAAGATGTGTGTGTGCTGACGTGGGTTGTATTTGTTCTTGTGCAACGAACTAACCACTGCATGTCATGTTTGATAGTATCAAGTCATTAAAAGCATACAAGCCCCACATCTCTTCTTGGTTGATTCCTCTATTTATGTCAAAAAATAAGAAACAACCTGAGAGTTAATGCACCATGCCTATGTGTTTACTAGTATTTGGTTTTCATAAGATGACTTAATACTCACCTAGACGGAGGGAGTATTCGATTTGACAGCGGGTGGCGCAGTTCCCGATACGCCTTTAATGCAAACAAGGGAGGGAGTAGCGGTTCCGATATGTTGAACGGCCAATGCATCCTCCTTCAATTAATGCACGAGGGAAGTAATGGGAGGAGGTCCGGGAAAAGAGGCTGCACGATGTGAATGCAATGCAGTTTGCCCTCATTGCCCTCATATAAAGGCGCCCCTCCTCCATGCCAATGTATCTACCACATCATACGCACCTAAGCACTTGCCTAAGCACCTACACTAAGCGCAACAGAGCTCGCTCTAGACCCATGGCGGCGATGCGCGTGAGCGGCCAGCGGCTGCGCCAGATGGTCCATGACGTCGGCCTGCGGCATGGCGCCGAGGATCGTCTCCATACGGTGTTGGAGACCGGCTGGTGGATGGCCGCCGTCGACGCCAACTACGACTCTCAGTTGGACCAGATGATCGTTGCCACCAGCAACAAGTTCACCGGTCCTCAAGAAGCTCGCGGACGACATCACCGTACTCCTCCATCCTGCGCGCCCGGGCTCCTCATTTACTGCCACCCTAATCAGCCTCCATGGCCGGAACCTCTTTCAAGCAATGGTGGCCCTGCGACTGCCCGCTGACGCCATGAAGAATGTCCACCTGGAAGTCGCGCTTGCCGCGAGGCGCCTCGCCCTGCAAGAATTCGTCGACCTACACATCCACGCGTACGAGAAAATCGTGTACATATGTATCTACAAGGCCAGTGAGGATGCTACGACGTTGGCCTTCCTCAACCGGCTGGAAGCCTTGGATGCCTTTGTTGAGAAGCACCTCGACCTCGCCACAAAAGCCGCCGCTCCTTAGCCGCCGGTCGGTGGCCCGGCGCACTAAGTTGAGGAGGAGGAGGTAAATGCGTTAAATGGATCCATCTTTCTTGTTGCCTTCTGTAACCACCACTGCGATTGCATCATCGTGGCCTTAATTCTTATTATGCTGTTGCATTCTCATTCCAGTCAATACCGACATGTGCAATCCCTTTGCTTAATTATATGCATCACTGTAACTAGTACTCCATCCGTCAATTTATAAGTTGGCTTACCTTTTCCATCAACTTAGGTACAGCAGCGGGCATCTTACTAGAAACACTAGAATATGTCTATATAATCCGTATGTGATAGTCCATTTGAAATCTCAAAAAGACAAATATTTAAGTACGGAGGAGTAATATATTAGGAGTATATCAAAACAATAGTGATTTCTTTCAAGTTTGTGAACAAATACTACTATTCTACTACTTTGGATCCGTCGCAATGCATGGGCACATTGCTAGTAAAAGGAAAAGGCCTGCCACGTTCGCGTCGCACCCCCACAAGCCCGGGAATCGGGAGTACAACACGGCCCGTCCGGCACGACACATAGCTTAGGGAAGGTGTGTTTCCTAGCAGTGGTGAAGCTTGAAGCAAAACGTTGGGCGTGCCAGTCTAGCCAGGCTATAGAAATTACCCTTGCGTTGACGTTCCATGCCTCAAAACTGGATGTACAACTACGAAAATCCTGCTAGGTTGGGTGGGCCAGAACGCGTGTTGGCCCTCACGTAGCTCATACAATGCCTAGCATTTTCACTTTCATGTGGGACCGCCCATTGAGCAAATCGACACCCGCCCGCCGCCGGGTTGGAAAACAGAAACAAGGGGAAGATCTAGCTGTAGCACGGAAGCCAAGAAATTTTGTGTCAGACGGGGCTCGTTGATAGAGTAGGAGCATTGCGTACTAGTACTACTCCTACTACTAGTACTTACCAAGTTTGTACTCCTAATACTATATTACTAGTACTACCACTATACAACTAGTAGATACGTGCACTGCACAACATCATAGGAACAAAAAACGGGAAGATCTTGTTTTGGGTGATTTATCTTTTTTTCAATCAACATAGTATGAATAATATGATGTGGGGGCACCCATGAAGCTTATGTGGCTTGGTTGCATGGCTACGGAAGGTTAGAGAAAAATAAATAGATAATGTGTTTAGAGTGCACTCCACTAAATAGATATACTTTGGATCCATTGCAATGGACCGGCACATCTATATCTATACCCCCTATATAGTGTGTGAAAAACTTTGAAAGTTGGTCGTTGGATGAAGCCAATCCGACGGTACAAAGATGGCAAATCCGAGCACTACTGGCCATTGGATATCATCCACCAGATTCTGCCACATGTATAATCTAGAAGACTCCATGGTTGAACTTAATGCATGACTAACTTTGCCACAACTAAGCTCAGGCAAAGTTATTAATAAGTTCTTCAAAATGAGAGCCACAAGTTGGCAAGCCTAAGGGAATCTTGCCACATTTTTTGTGTGTATGTCATGTGGGGCCAGTGTGGCTTGCCTAAGGTGTGGCTTGAACCAAACACTCACATGAGTTGATCAAACTTGCCTAACCTTACATTCCACAGATTTTGCCACATGTTAGAATCGAGAAAACTCCACATGTAGAAGCATAATGCACAAACCACCAGAATCTCATGCGTGCAATGCACGTGTACCTTACTAGTACTAGTTGGTAGTAGTAAGAAACAAATTCCAGTTTTGGCACGAGCTCGTACCGCGGGAGCACCACAAGGTCTGCCGCAAGAGTTACATTTCCCTCTCGGGGCCCACGAGACCGAACTTCAGTGGCTTAGTGCCCGGCCTATGAGTCAATGACATGCGGGCCTTAAATGTGGCTAGCCAACATGTCATTCTCATGGTGGTGGCGTGGTTCACGACTCACGCGTTCGAGATGAACCGGCCGATGGTGGCGTGGCCGTGGCGAGGGTACCACAGCTGGGCGTCGGGGCGTTACGAGGCATAGATGGCCACACCGGCGGGTACTAGCTGTAGTACATAAGTACTCCAGCTGAGGATTGATGCGGGACAAAATGTGTCACAGCCGCTGGATGAAAATTTGATGGTGCGGAGATGCGGATCGAACCTGGCCGAAGCGAGCAAACCGCGTCCAATCGGTGTGTCTGTGGTAGAAAGTTGATGGTCGCCGCATGATTTAGCTAGCCCGCATGTCATGCACACAAAGGCGGAAGGAGCGGTGGGGCGAGAGGGATGAGGGCACGAACAATCCTACCATTATGTCAGCGACATGTGGGACCCATAAGCATGGGTCCCACATCGACAAAGAAAAAGCGGGCAAGGCGGTGATAGCCATGTCGGAGGATCCATGTCCACGTCGGGGGCGTCGTGTGCCGTGGGTTGGAGCGGCGTCGTGGGAATCACGTGTGGGTGTGGCGATGGTAGAAACAAGAAACGTGATGGTCGTCGTGGTTCAACTTCCATGGACAAGCTGTGGTAATCTGGCGACACATGTATATCAAAACTAGAGTGTTTATATTTCAAGCACGTGAACAAGTATTATTCTAGTACTAGTTTGGATCCATAGGAACGCACGGGCCAGCACATTGGTAGTAGTAGTGTCCATCTCTATCTCTAGAGGCCTTCCCTCGTTCATCCTTTTCTCTCACAAGATAAACTACTCATACAAATGCATCTTGATGTTCCATGGAGCATACGAGGATGTTTCCTTGGTGGTCTCTCCGGTAGCGGCGTGGCGATGGTTGCAAGTTGATGCCCCTTGAGATGCCGGCGTTGAGGGGCACTTTCGGATTTCCTCCGATGAGCGGGTAAGATGAGTTTGATCACGTAGTAAATGCATTCTAAAGACTACTTCCGTGTCCATTTCCTAATTCTCCCCACCTTGCTTGTTTCACGAGGCTAGGCTCGGTGCAGTGGAGATTGGCTTGCATATGTATGGCCGTACGGGAGGGTACCAACATCAATTTGCACAACATTTACAATGGTGACACCGTTCCCGTAAAACCTTTGTCCAACATTGGGATCAGCCATGCAACGGGCCACCGCATGAATTGGTACGATGGAACCACGGTGAGATTGAATAAAGATAACACGAACCTTGCACATGGCGGTCAAAGGCGGACCATCTTTGTCTGCGGCCGATTTGTTGCCGTCAGTAGGAAGACAACATGCTCCTTTCTAACCGCATCTTAGCGGTGACAAACGATGGACTTATTTTGTATGGGACACATCCTCGATATACTCCCTCTCTCCCGGTTTATATGTTTTGAATCTTTTCGTTTTATAAGTTTCAAATTCAAATTTAGAGCTCCCCATCACATGTTGAGATTACAATGTCCATTAAATCGTTGCGTGCATGTATAGTAAAAGAAACAAATCTCGAGTTTGTACGAGTTCGTCTTGAGAGCACCACAAGCCCCGGCGCAGGAGTTACATTTCCCTCTCAGGGCCGTCGGGACTGAGTTTCAGCGCCTTACTACACCTACCTTTGAGTCAATAACATGTGGACCCGATAGGTGACTGGTCCACATGTAATGCTCCGGAAGGCATAGGGGCAGTGGGGCCAAGAGGGGTGAGCCATGGTCGGGGACGTGTGGTTTCATGGGTTCGGCGTCGTGGGAATCGCGGTGGCTGTGGTAGAAACTTGATGCTCGCCGCATTTTAGGTGGCCCACATGTCATGCACACAAAGCGGAGAGGCGGTGTGGCGAGAGGGTGGCGCGCGTCGGGCGTGGTGCCGTGGGTGGACAGGCGTCGTGGGAATCGCGAGATGAAATGTGATGGTCACCGTAGTTGAACTTCCATGGACAAGCTGTCATGTCTACGGACACATGCACTGCATACCGATCACTGGAAGGAGTAGCAGAGAAAGCTATATATGCGGATAAATAGTTCCTTATAGTCAAGCAGACCCATGCTACTACTCTGTTCCAAAGACATGCACACCATCGAAATAGTCCATCTATATCAATATACACATGAGAATAATTTTTTACAAGAGAGGAAATAGTTCATTCATCCATAATGCCATCCTGCTTTGGTGCAGCGTTTTCTTCTTCTTCTTATTCTTCTTCTTCTTCTTCTTCTTCTTCTTGTTCTCATTCTCTGTGGGAGGCGTCTTACGCAACAAGCTCTTTGGACCATGCAGCTATCTCGAAACTCACACGGGCATCGAGGGCAACATATTTTATCCGGCACAAATGCGTCAAGGGATAATTCTCCCATCCAGACGACCTTAATGCCACCGTCTCGTCACCCTTACGAAGATTTGTACCGAGCACAAAATTTGCTACGTTGAATAGGGATGGTGTCTGCTTAGCACAATCTTCTACAGGAATTTTGATTACGGTTTGTAGGTTAGCGATGCTTTTCAGATCAAGGTTATGCGGCTCCAGCTTACATTTGTCCCCTTGATGGCTGCCCCACAGTATCGTCCTCCGAGACAAGAAATCGTGAAGCTCACCTAGTATGGAGGCGAGTGTATGATGTGGTACACCAAAACATCATTTTCGAGGCACGGTGAAGGAAGGATGGCGCTGGATCTTCGAGGCACGCTCCGTGTACTACGTGTCGAGACCGATGACCCTCGTCTCTACCTTTTTGAGGGAGTTGGATACATTGTTGATCCTTGCCGAACAACCCTTGGGTGGACGGTGGCGGTGGCAACTATGCGCATCGAGCCTTGACGAGGACATGTTGGACGCTAAAACCTGCATCTCGATCTCTTTCGCCATTTGGAACTGCTAGAATGGAGGGCTATGGTTTGGAGAATTAGGATTAGATGGCTAGTCTAACTGAAGTAGTAGATGATTATTTAAAGAGGTTAAAACAATGTGAACGTAGTGGGGTTTGGATGCAAATGAAGACGAAGGGGAGGTGAAGAAGCCGAGGCGAATCGGTTCCCGATGGAGAAGTAAATGGGAGAAGTGGGGTGCAGGCAGTTGATTAGACGGCTAGGTAGACTAAACGAAAACGCTATGCGGGTAGACTGAGGAGTTGTACCTGTTCGTGTACGTGCCCATCCTTCCTGATAGGTGGGATCTATGCAAACAGATAAAAAAATTGTCATAGCTTTTTTTTTTGAGCGTGTGAGTGGGAGACACAACATTCTCTGGTTAAGGAATACTCCCTCCGTTTTGGTGAGTATAAGTCACCTTATGAAAATCAGGTTTTCCCAAAACCTTTAGGCGTGGAGCATTAACTTCCTGCTCAATCCCCTCCCAGCCTCGTTAGCCAGCGTTCTCCTCTGCTTTTTTTGAGGATTTTCTCTTCCTCTGATGCCGCGTTCTACCTTTCCATTTTTCCTCTTCTCAAGTGTGGAACGATCTGCATGCCGTCCTTGATGCACCAGAACGACCACTGCATGCATCGCGGCAGGGCGTTGATTGGGCATGCACGAGAATTTGGTTACGCTGCATAATATGGATGATACGAGCGATGAAGTGAGCAGGGATGCTAGCACGGAGACCTATTTCCGCTATACAATCTTTGGAGTACTCATGTTCCTAGTAGTAGTAGTAGTCGTAGTAGTAGCAGTAGTAGAAGTAGTAGTAGTAGTAGGAGTAGTAGTAGGAGTAGTAGTAGTAGTAGTAGAAGTAGTAGTAGAAGTGGTACACTTGATGGTCAAAATACTATTCATCCGGTCCTCATAGTGAAGTGACAACACCTGCACTTTGACACTAGTCCGAGGCGGCGGCGTGTTCGGGTTACCAAAGTCAGCCTCACCTATGCCTTTGTGCTGATCATCCTTGCCCATACATCACATTGGCGCCTTGCCTCGTCTCCATCTCCGCTCCCATAGCACCACTCCATCTCCATCTCCTTCTCCGTCTCCGTCTCCGTCTCCATCTCACTATGCCCCCGTGTACCATCGCCTCACTCGCCTCCCCTAGTACCACTATTCCCTCGCTAGCCGCTCCAGCAGTGACATCCTTCTCCCTCGTAAATCAAGCCCCCTTTCAAACTCCACCATGGCCGAACGCGAACCGCGCAGCATCCATATGAGCCGCGATTGAAGCAGTCTCCCCAGTGACATCCTCGGCCTTTGTTGTTCGTGTATGGATATGTTGACCGCCCTGCGGCTGGCTGCATGCTCGAGGGACATGCACACGGCCATCACCGAAGCGAGGCCTAAGCTTTTCAAGACACCTTGCTTGCTGCTATTTGGTCTTGCAAGATTGGCTCACCATGATACGGAGGCGTGCATGATGCCCCTTGACTTCAATACGATCTCCATTAGCCGAAACTTCTTTGCAGGTATGTACTGTGTCGCCGTACATCATTTCCCTCGACATCGATCCGATCACCATCGCCCGAAACTTCTTGGCAGGTATGTACTAGGTCGGCATGAACTCCCCTTTGGATGGTTGCCTTGAGAGAAGGCGGTAAAAGTTGGTGCTCGTGAACTTCCGGACCTCCCATGAGATTATCCTTCCTCCGTTGGATTGTATAGAGTATTACCATCAGCGGTCCAAGTCATCTAGATTACTACGTCGGTTGGACGGACCTTGTTTTGCGAGAAGATTGTAATCTGCCAAGTACCCACACGACATGCGAATTACGCATACTTCAAGCTAATTGCCTTGTTCGACCAGCGGACTCGCCTATCTTTACGTCGGTGCCTTTTTTAGCTGGAGACAACTTCGGCATGATGGATCATCGTCAAAGCTGATACACACTTTTGTGATACTATTGAACACAATGGCATCATCTACGCGATCGACAAAGCGAGATGGCACCACGTATTCTTTGAGACGGTAGCGTGTAAGTTGTTTCCGTCTCATGTTAATGATGACGCCATGACACTGTTCGAACTTTTTGTGATGATTGGCATATTCCTGTTTGAGCAGAATATGAGTAGAACTATGGCAATATATTAGAGACGTCATAAATCAGCTATATTTGGAATGAGTTAATTCATGCGATTGTGACCATGTCATTACAGCCAAATTGTACCCTGAATAATCAAACGGTTAGGAATATATGGATATTATCCTTATTTTACAGTAATCTATATACTACTACTAAATATGAGTGTGTATCAATGGCCATATTAGTTTCCTCATTTTCATGATGTAGAAACATGCACCACCTTGTTGGTTTCATCTAACCATACATTAGGGAAGTAAATGTGCATATGGAGAACTCTATATTTGGAAGTAGTGAAATCCTGCAATGCTTACCATGTGTACATACCTATATTCGCCCTTCAACAATCAATGGCTAGAATAATATCCTTACAAAAAAATTTCCCACAGAACACGAGTATATAACAATGCATGGTCTATTAGTTACCTTGAAGAATTTGTTTGTGAGGACAGAACATGATTACATAACATGCATGACACGGTAGTTTCCTGTGAAGAATCAATTGCGAGATAACATGAGTATGACCATGCATGGCACTTCTATATTTTCGAACCCAGTATACATTTCCCTGTATTTTCCTCCCAGTTCCAACAGGGACATATCAATGATGTTTGTTGCATTATCCTACTCATACTATGAAAAATGCTAATCTTACATTAACAATGCATCCTTTTGATATGATGCACGGTGTCCCTACGATTCTTGCCCTTTGTAATTACACCACCTTTACCAAAAACAGGGAAGCACAACTGGTTCCTCGCTCGATTAGACGACGGCAAAAGACTGATGATCATTCGGACACATGAGCCGGAAAAGTTATATTGCAAAAACCCCACTGTATACAAGCACCGTGTAATACGTGAGTATCCGGACGATGGCTATTACGTCTATGAGCAGGATACCCGACTTGTTGGGGCCTTTAGGATTTTTTAGTTGGGCGGGTAAACAGCCTTGGTTCACACTCTACATTTCTCGGACTCAATTATCCGATTAACGAGGAGATCACCGTTGGCAAGGACCTTGATGGAAGAGAGGCTCTGTTTGCTATGGAAAAGCGTGTGTCTACAGCGAGCCCTAGGAGTTCGGGAGCATACTCCCGATTGTCAATGATCTGACTGCAGCCAAAAGAAGGTGAGAATGACAAAGGCATCCGGATTAACTTTGATCCTTGGATGTCTCAATTATGACAGGCAGTGATGTGGTTCAAGCCTTGAGGTTGATAGGTAATTGGGCTGTTGCATCGAAAGGGTGGAGTACTGGTGTCTCCGGATCACTGGTCGCTGAAGCGGGGCCGCAAATTATGATGGTGTTGGATCATCTCTTTGAATGACTTTGTTGTCTTTGCTGCTGGTTCTGGATGGGTAGTTCTTTATTTTGGTATGCATATTCCTTGTCATTTGGTCATCCTCGTCTATGTCACTCTTTCTATGTAATAGTTTCTTCTGTTTAGAATGTCATTCTAAATGCGGATCACGAGAGTCCGGCTATGAGATGGAGTGCGTTTTGGTGGTGTAGCAATACTTCTTATGAACTATCATGTCTTCTTTGTTTATGTCGGTAGTAGTCACTAGTCAATTTTGAATGTTGTATATATCGTTGTTTCAAACTGTTTATTGTCTCGAACTCTTGGTGGGCTAAATGAGGGCATCACCATTCTCCGGTGTTGAGTATATCTCCTTTTTCAAGTTATATAATTTGAGCTCACTTTGTCTTTTCGATGATGTACACTTGTTTGGGCGGTGAGGTGTCGTTGAATATGGGCCGAGTAGTAACGCAATGCCAAACAGGTCAATTATGACTCTCGGGCGGGCTCTCAAAAGATCTGAAAAAAACCGGGCTCTCCAAAAAGAAAGAATAAGGACTCTTAGGCCGACATGTAGGCGCCACCGGTGTTTTAAATGCGCTTCTTGGCCGAGGAAACATATTGGCGCGTGCTCGAAATTCATGCTACCTTTTCATCCCAGTCTCCTGCCCCTCCCCACCTCTGGAATCTCGATTCCTACTCCAGTTCCCCCAAATCCCCCTCCTGTAGTCCCTGTACTCAAGCGCACTATCATGTCGCCGGTCAACGCGGATCTCCGAGCCGGAGATCCTGAGGTCCGTCCTGCCTTTGGTCGCTGCATGCTGTCGCTCAACAGTGGCATGGTGGCGCTTGACGACCAGTTTGCCGACAATGTGCTGATGGTTACCATCAACGGCGACCGGCCTCCCGTCTCGCCGGATGACCTTGTCAAAGCTCTTGGCATTGCGCGGCATCCAAATAAGTGACTTGCTCGTCGAAGTCTGTCCGCCACCGGCTGATTTCTTCATCAGGTTCCGAACAACTTTCTACTGCAGTCGTGTGTTCGAATCTTCCTGGCGTTTGTTCTACGATGGCGTGCTGGTGAGCTTTGATCGGTGGCACCAAGGATGGGGCTCGGTGCCCTCTGAGCTTGAGTTTTAACAAAGCTTACCTTCCACGGCATGCCCCAACGTGCTTGGAACAGCGAGTCCATGAACGAGCTTATCAACGACCTTGGAGGTGAGCTCGTAAGTATGTTTGTTCCTCCGACGGCTGGGCTCACGGCGGTTATGGCATGGATGAAGAAGCCGTCCACCATACCGAAGGTGATTGGTGTTGAGATACGGTGCGAGGAACCGGGGTTGTACTATTCGTCGCCACCAAGGCCGCCGCGGACCATGTTACGGATGTACCTGTATCGAGTGTTCGTGCATGTCGAAGAAGTGGTCAATCCATCAATCAAAGTCCTGCCGCCGCGCTGGTGCCAGGGTCCGTCGACGACATCCATTACAGGAGTCAACGTCAGACTTTCCCCGTGTTGCTCGGAACGATGGATGGCACAGGGCCTACTCCATCGCGCGGCGGAGGCCACTGCTTCTTTGGGAGAAGAGGCAGGGCTGGCTGCCTGGATGTATCTAATTTGAGGTAACAACTAAATATTGTCAGATAGTACTAGTTAAATCCGAGCTATGGGTCTGAAGCACTGATATGCTAGTACATTTGATTGTGACATGTTCTAATTTTGTACCTGAACTTTTTTTTAGAAAGGGTTGTACGTCAATTAATGTGCTAGCAGAACTTATTGTGTTGTCTGTCTGTTTTCTTTGCACAACATTCAAGATATTTCCCCGTCATTTATAAAGATGATGAACCGTTATGTACGACTTCATTGGTTTCAACATAGCCCTTCCGTAGCGATCCTTTGCTTCCATCCTGATTGTGCCACTGCGTGAAATTTTTGTATGCAAGTTCGATTGTGCTATGATGTTCTATATGATTGTGTCAACTATATAAGTTTTTACTGAGCATCAGCAATGCATATGGCTGAAAGATGTATTTACGAGCATCGACCGATGGGTCTCTCTCTCTATCTCTCTCTCTCTCTCTCTCACACGCACAAACACACGCACACACACGCGCACAAGCACAAGTGGGGCCCGTTGAATTATTTATTTGCTCGTGACAGCTTTTAATTAGGTTCCACCGTAATCTAACTTTTTTCTTAAGTTATTAATTGAGCTCAGTGACTTCAAAAAGTTGTACAGAAGCCTTGTTGAAAAAACTGTAAATGGGCTGTAGTAAATTCCATTAGAATTGAAAAATGGGCTGTACATTCTTACAAATCGCAAATGGGCTATATGTTCTCTGCCAAATCCGAGCTGTGGGCCTACTAAGTTGACGCGTACCAAGGGCTTTGTCAACTTAGTCAATATAAACGATTCTAGCTGCAGTGATCGTACAATGTCCATCCAACGGCCGTAGTGCTTCTTTAACCTCTGGTCTTCTTGCTCCAGCCGCCCAAAGCAGCGTCGGTCGTGTCGCGTGCTCCTGCCTCCTGGGGCCGGCTGTGATGCCGCAGAGGCCTCACCGCCCCGTACTACCCCCACCGCTGGCCAGGCCATCCCTCTACTCACCCACACCCCATGTTATTCTGCGGCGACGACAGCCTCACACCGCAGCCGAACCAGTGAACCCTCGTACTCCTCTCCATGCGAGCTACCACTGTTGCGTCTTTCCCGGCTCCGCGTCGTGCCCTTCCTAGGCCTCGCCGTCGTCCAGACCACCGCCCTGGTGCTCTCGGTGCGGCATGGTCAACGTAGTCAACGACCGACTTCCATCGGAAGAAATCTTGACGTGGAGAGGGCGGCAATTTGGGTCCAGCGGCCGCAAGGAAGTGCCTCCTTATTACGCGCAAAATAATTATTCCTCCACGACAACGAGGACCAACCGGACGGGCCACGGTATTTCGCGAAAAAACGTTTCCCCATTGCTGGGACCCACAGGGGCCGGGCCACCGTATTCGTGAAAAAATGTTCCCCCATTGTCATTCGGACCCACCGGAAGTGCCTCCTTATTACGCACAAAAAATTGAATACCCCTTGCTAGCTAGGACCAACCATGGTGGGAGGCTAACTTGTGGGCCTACTAAGTTGACTGGGACGGAGGCCTTTGTCAACTTTAGTCAATATATGAACGATTCTAGCTCCAGTGACCGTACGATGTCCATCCAACGGCCGTAGTGCTTCTTCAACCTTTGGTCTTCTTGCTCCAGCCGCCTAAAGCAGCGCCGGTCGTGCCGCCTGCTCCTGCCGCCCGTGGCCGGCTGTGATACCGTGGAGGCCTCACCGCCCCTACTACTCCCACCGCTGGCCAGGCCATCCCTCTACGCACCCACACCCCCTGTTATTCTGCGGCGACGGCAGCCTCACACCGCATGACGAGCAGGTGAACCCTCATAGTCCTCTACGCATGGGCATCCATTGTCGCGTCTTCCCGACTCTGCGTCGTCCCCTTCCTAGGCCTCCGTCATCCACCGCCTGGTGCTCTCGGTGGCGTGGTCAACGTGGTCAAGGAATGGCTTCCAACGGACGTGGACTGTACGTGGAGAGGCTGACATCTGGGTCCACGGCCGCAGCAAGGAAGTGCCTCCTTATTACGCGCAAAATAATTATTCCTCCACCTGACAGCAGGGACCCACCGGACGAGCCACCGTATTTAGCGAAAAAACGTTTCCCCCTGTCTGTTGGGACCCACCAATTACATCTTCGCACACAAGGAAGTGCGTCCGAAAAAAAACCGATTCGCCCCCCTGACTGCTGGGACCCACCAGCTACATCTTCGCACGCAAGGAAGTGCACGGCGGTCGGGACCCACCTGGTCGAGCGTAGGTAGCGTTGTCATTCTGGTCGCGAGCGATATGCGTACATATATATTGGTGGATGTAGAGCGGCGCCGCGTGTCGTAGTAGAGGCGCCGCGTAGCATGTACACGCGTCGCATTACAGCGGCGGTGCAAGAAAGAAAATACGGCCACGTACGTACATAGGAGCAGGGTCTCGAACGCCTATCACGCATACGTACATGGCTGGGTCGGAACGGAGAAACAACGTCGTCGTCATGTTCATGGGGAGCCAACCGGCTGGGTCGGAACGAATGCGTGGTCGTGTTCATTGGGAGGGCTTGGACGGAATAGGTGATGGAAACGAGGCCTGGTGTACCGCTGGCGGAGAAAGCGGCCTTGTGTTTGACCGACCCACGTTAAAGCAGGGTCTGTTGATCGTGAGGACTGGCGTGCCGCCAAAGCGGAGAAGCGGACCTCCTACGGTCGAAATGGGGGTCTGTTGATCGGGAGGGTGTGGCGTGCCGCAAAAGCGGAGAAGCGGACCTCCTATGGTGAAAGCGGATGTCTGTTGATTGGGAGGGTGTGGCGTGCCGCCAAAGCGGGCGTCTCCTACGGTCGAAAGCAGGGTCTGTTCGCCGGGAGGGTGTGGCGTGCAAAAGCAGGGACTCCACGGGATACTGTTCATCTCCACCGTCGACCTCCTCTAGCCTCCACGGGCTACCGTCGACCTCCTCTAGCCTCCACGGGCTACCGTCGACCTCCTCCAGCCTCCACGGGCTCCTGTTCATCCAGCCTCCACAGCGCGCTACTCCACCGGCTACTGTTCAACCACCCCTCCACGGGCACCCCTCCACCGTCTACTATTCATCCAGCCCTCCACACCACGGGGTCCTGTTCAACCACCCCTCCACGGCCACCCCTCCACCGTCTATTGTTCATCCAGCCCTCCACACCACGGGGTCCTGTTCATCCAGAGGCAACGCCACCGCTCACTATTCATCCAGCCCCCATAGCGCTCCTTTGTTCATCAATCGATCGGCTTGATTAGCGGCGATAGCGAAGAATCGATCCATCGGCTTGATTAATAGCCATCGATCGATCGCTCGGGTTCGATAACATAGCTTTGAAGTGCAATCGATCGGGTTCGATTAGAGCCCAACACCTCGCTCGGGTTCGATTAGAGCCAACGCCTACGCACTGCAGCAGCGTCGTCTGAGAAAGCAGCGCATCGCTCGGCCCCCGACCTCCCACCGTAACCGGCAACTCCCTGAAATTTTCCTCCCCCTCGCTTCTACCACTGTTTTTTCCATCATGGATGGCCCAAAGAATGTCATGCAGCTGCGTCTCCGGCCCTCCCAAGACGAAAAGCCCATTTTATGTCATGATTTTTTGTCATATAAGTAGGAGCCCACCACATCAATGATGATACCGGGTTTTTTCACAATTATCGTCATAGAAGTGTCATATGTATGACAGAAAAAGATTTCGTTCGGCCCAATGTCACGGATGTGTCTTTTTTTTAGTGCTTCTCCGTCTTTTCTTTTTCTTCTTCACATTAAGTATGGGTTTAATCCTCTTTTTTGACCTCCTTATTAATGAGATTGGTTGAATAGAAGGCTCCTCCTCGTCACCTGATTCATCATAAGAAAGAATAGGAGGATATTGGGAAATCTCTTCCCTTTCATTAGTATTCTCTTCATCTTCTATTTGTTTTCTTATCTTTATGTAATTGGCAACATAAGGATTTTCAATGCAATTCACCGGACAATACATATAAAATTTCTCTAGATCAAAATCAAGAACTTTATTAAGGGCAAATTCTGGAATATCCTTAGTTATACGTTCCATTTCTTCATAACCCACAAGCAAACTAAGTTCATTATGATGCACAAGGGAAATCAAGTCCTCACAATTATTGGACACGATTCGATCATGAAAAAAATTTGCATTGGATATTTAAAAGACCACGTTCATTGCAAAGTTAACAAGGATGGCTAAGAAAATTTAAATTTTTAGCACAAGCATCTAGCCTTTCTTGCAACCATTTAGTTTCTAAATACTTATGCCTCTTGCAAAATCTATCTTCCCTATTGTGTACTTGCAAACTCTATGCACTCCACAAAAATTGACATGCTTATAAGAGACATTTTCATCATGACTAGTGCAATCATCATTAGTACTATGGATATTCAAAGAGTTCGTACTAACAACATTGAAATCATGCTCATCATTCAAAGGTTTAGTGCCAAACATTTTAATGCATTCTTCTTCTAGCATTTTGGCACAATTATTGAAATCCTTATTTTCATGAAAGATATTAAAAAGATGAAGCATATGAGGCACCCACAATTCCATTTTTTGTAGTTTTCTTTTATAGACTAAACTAGTGATAAAACAACAAACAAAAAGATACTATTGCAATATCTAAAGATATACATTGAAGCTCTAACCTCCCGACAGCGGCGCCATAAAAGAGCTTGATGTCTAATACACAACCTTTTTCACGTAGACGTTGTTGGGTCTCCAAGTGCAGAGATTTGTAGGACAGTAGCAAATTTCCCTCAAGTGGATGACCTAAGGTTTATCAATCCGTGGGAGGCGTAGGATGAAGATGGTCTCTCTCAAACAACCCTGCAACCAAATAACAAAGAGTTTCTTGTGTCCCCAACACACCCAATACAATGGTAAGTTGTATATGTGCACTAGTTCGGCGAATAGATGGTGATACAAGTGCAATATGGATGGTAGATATATGTTTTTGTAATCTGAAAATATAAAAACAGCAAGGTAACTAATGATAAAAGTGAGCAAAAATGGTATTGCAATGCGTCGAAACAAGGCCTAGGGTTCATACTTTCACTAGTGCAAGTTCTCTCAACAGTAATAACATAATTGGATCATATAACTATCCCTCAACATGCAACAAAGAGTCACTCCAAAGTCACTATTAGCGGAGAACAAACGAAGAGATTATTGTACGGTACGAAACCACCTCAAAGTTATTCTTTCTGATCGATCTATTCAAGAGTCTGTAGTAAAATAACACAAAGCTATTCTTTTTGTTCGATATATCCTAGAGTTCATTCTAGAATAACACCTTAAGACACAAATCAACCAAAACCCTAATGTCACATAGATACTCCAATGTCACCTCAAGTATTCGTGGGTATGATTATACGATATGCATCACACAATCTCAGATCCATCTATTCAACCAACATAAAGAACATCAAAGAGTGCCCCAAAGTTTCTACTAGAGAGTCAAGACGAAAACGTGTGCCAACCCCTATGCGTAAGTTCACAAGCTCCCAGAACCCGCAAGTTGATCACCAAAACATACATCAAGTAGATCACGTGAATATCCCAATGTCACCAGAGATAAGCACATGCAAGACATACATCGAGTGTTCTCAAATCCTTAAAAGACTCTATCTGATAAGATAACTTCACAGGGAAAACTCAATCCATTACAAGAGAGTAGAGGGGGATAAACATCATAAGATCCAACTATAATAGCAAAGCTCGCGATACATCAAGATCGTGCCGAATCAAGAACACGAGAGAGAGAGAGAGAGAGAGAGAGAGAGAGAGAGAGATCAAACACATAGCTACTGGTACATACCCTCAGCCCCGAGGATGAACTACTCCCTCCTCGTCATGGAGAGCGCCGGGAGGATGAAGATGGCCACCGGTGATGGATCCCCCCCTCCGGCAGGGTACCGGAATGGGTCTAGATTGGTTTTCGGCGGCTACAGAGGCTTGCGGCTGCGAAACTCCCGATCTAGGTTATTTTCTGGAAGTTTGGGCATATATAAGAGGCGTTGGCGTCAGGAACAAGTCAGGGGGATCACGAGGCGGCCACGAGGCAGGGGGGCGCACCCAGGGGGTAGGGCGCGCCCCCACCCTCGTGGTGGCCTCGAGACTCTTCTGGTCCATCTCCGTTGCTCCGTGGGCTTCTTCTGGTCCAAAAATGATCTCCGTAAATTTTCAGGTCAATTGGACTCCGTTTGATATTCCTTTTGTGCGATACTCAAAAGCAAGGAAAAAACAGAAACTGGCACTGGGCTCTAGGTTAATAGGTTAGTCCCAAAAATCATATAAAATAGCATATAAATGCATATAAAATATTCTAGATGGATAATATAATAGCATGGAACAATAAAAAATTATAGATACATTGGAGACGTATCATCCAGCATCTTATTAAAGATCCATTTATTCTCAATGTCTTGCCGATCATCGGGCAAGTCCACCAAAGTCCACACTTTGTTCTCATACATGGATCCTATCTTAGATTTCATGGCCTAAAGCCATTTGTCAGAATCTGGGCTCATCATAGCTTTTTCATAGTTCATAGGTTCACCATTGTCTAACAACATGACTTCCAGGACAGGATTACCGTACCACTCTGGTGCAGTATGTGTTCTGGTCGACCTACCGGGTTTAATAGTAACTTGATCTGAAGTTTCATGATCATCATTTGCTTCCTCTCTGGTTGGTGGAGGCATCACGAAAACGGTTTTCTCTGATGTTCTACCTTCCAATTCGAGAGAAGGTACAACTACCTCATCAAGTTCAACTTTCCTCCCACTCACTTCTTTGGAGAGATGGTCCTTCTCTAGAAGTGACCAATTCTTAGCAACAAAGATCTTGCCTACGGACCTGTGTTAGAAGGTATACCCAATAGTTTCTTTAGGGTATCCTATGAAGACACACTTCTCCGCTTTGGGTTCGAGCTTATTAGACTGAAGCCATTAGGCATAAGTGTCGCATCCCCAAACTTTAAGAAGCGACAGCTTAGGTATCTTGCCAAACCATAGTTCATATGGTGTCGTCTCAACGGATTTAGATGGTGCCCTATTTAACGTGAATGCGGCTGTCTCTAACGCATAACCCCAAAACGATAGCGGCAAATCGGTAAGATACATCATAGAACGCACCATATCTAATAAAGTACGGTTACGACGTTCGGACTCACCATTACGCCGTGGTGTTCCAGGTGGTGTGAGTTGTGAAATAATTCCACATTGTCCTAAATGAAGGCCAAACTCGTAACTCAAGTATTCACCTCCGTGATCAGATCATAGAAACATTATTTTCTTGTTATGACGATTCTCCACTTCACTCTTAAATTCTTTGAACTTTCAAATGTTTGAAACTTGTGTTTCATCAAGTAGATATACCCATACCTACTCAATGAAGGTTAGAAAATAACTTGATACCATGGCGTGCTTCAACACTCATCGGACCACATACATCATTATGTATTATTTCCTATAAGTCATTAGCTCGCTCCATTGTTCCAAAGAATGGAGTTTTATTCATCTTACCCATGAGGCATGGTTACTTAAGTATCAAATGATTCATAATCAAGTGATTTCAAAAGTCCATCTGCATGGAGTTTCTTCATGCGCTTTACACCAATATGACCTAAACGGCAGTGCCACAAGTATGTTGCACTATCATTATCAACTTTGCATCTTTTGACATTAATATTATGAATATCTATATCACTACGATTGAGATTCAACAAGAATAGACCATTCACTAAGGGTGCATGACCATAAAAGATGGTACTCATATAAATAGAACAACCATTATTCTGTGATTTAAATGAATAACCGTCTCACAGTAAACAAGATTCAGATATAATGTTCATGCTCAATGCTGGCACCAAATAACAATTATCGAGGTCTAAAACTAATCCCGAAGGTAGATGCAGAGGTAATGTGCCGATGACGATCACATCAACCTTGGAACCATTCCCGACGCACATCATCACCTCGTCCTTAACCAATCTTCGTTTATCCCGCAACTCCTTTTTTCGAGTTACAAATATGAGCAACCGAACCAGTATCAAACACCCATGCGCTACTACAAGCACTAGTAAGGAACACATCAATAACATGTATACCAAATATACCTTTGTTCACTTTCCCATCCTTCTTATCTGCCAAGTACTTGGGGCAGTTCTACTTCTAGTGACCATTTCCCTTGTAGTAGAAGCACTCAGTTTCCAGCTTGGGTCCAGATCTGGGCTTCTTCACAGGAGCAGCAACTTGCTTGCCGGTCTTCTTGAAGTTCCCGGTGGTCTTGATAACCATCAATACTTGATGCTCTTTCTTGATTTCTACCTCCACTGATTTCATCATCGCAAAGAGCTCGGAAATGCTTTATGGAGTAATTGTAATGCCTTTTCTCTTATAATATGTGAGGTTTACACAAAGAGGGAGAATACGGCGGTGGAATTACGGACTGAAAAAGCTACGTCAACACACCTATTCTGCACATCTCCGAATAAGATGAAAAATTATGGATAATTATTTTGGAATATATAAAAAATACTGGAGCAAATAACTACCGGAGGGGGCCACCTGGTGACCACAAGACACCAGGGCGCGCCAGGCCCCCCAGGCACACCCTAGTGTGTTGCGGTGCCCATCTTCTGGTATATAAGTCATTTTGACCTAGAAAAAGTAAGGAGATGACTTTCGGGATGGAGCGTCGCCGTCTCGAGGCGGAACTTGGGCAGGAGCACTTTTGTCCTCCGGCAGAGCGATTCCGCCGGGGAAACTTCCTTCCCGGAGGGGGAAATCAAAGCCATCGTCATCACCAACAACCCTTTCATCTTTGGGAGGCCAATCTTCATCAACATCTTCAACAACACCATCTACGTACTCTCAAACCCAAGTTCATCTCTTGTGTTCAGTCTTTGTATCAGAACCTCAGATTGGTACCTGTGGGTGACTAGTAGTGTTGATTACATCTTGTAGTTGATGAGTATATGGTTTATTTGGTGGAAAATTATATGTTCAGATCCATTATGCTATTTTGTACCCCTCAGATCTTGAGCATGAATATCATTTGTGACTAGTTACTTTTGTTCTTCAGGTCACAGGAGAAGTCATGTTGCAAGTAATTATGTGAACTTGATATGTGTTCTATGTTTTGATGATTTGTATGTTGTGATTCCCTTAGTGGTGTCATGTAAACGTCGACTACATGGCACTTCACCATCTTTGGGCCTAAGGGAATGCCTTTTGGAGTTGTTATTAGATGATGGGTCGCTAGAGTGACAGAAGCTTAAACCCTAGTTTATGCGCTACTTACGTAAAGAGGACCGATTTGGATCCAAATGTTTAATGCTATGGTTAGATGTTATCTTAATACTTTTCTCGTAGTTGCAGATGCTTGCGAGGGGGTTAATCATAAGTGGGAGGTCTATTCTAGTAAGACTAGCACCCAAGCATCATTCCACCCACATATGAAATTATCAAAGTAGCGAGTGTGAATCAAACCAACATGATGAAAGTGACTAGATGAAATTCATGTGTGCCCTCAAGAACGCTCTGCTTGTTATACGAGACCATTTTGGCATGTCCTTTGCCACAAAAGGATTGGGATAACTTTCTCAAATTTATTACGGTTACTTGTCAGTTACAAATTATCTTGCTATCAAACTACCTGTTACCGACTATTTTAGTGCTTGCAGAAACTACCTTGCTGAAAACAACTTGTCATTTCCTTCTGCTCCTCGTTGGGTTTGACACTCTTACTGATTTAAAGGACTATGATTGATCCCCTATACTTGTGGGTCATCAAGACTCTTTTCTGGCACCATTGCCAGGGAGTGAAGCACTCTTGGTAAGTGGAAATTGGTAAGGAAAAATTATTACTATGTGCTGAAATTTATTGTTACTTGTCACTACGGAAAATCATCCTTTGAGGGGTTTGTTCGGGGTATTCACCTCGACCAGAAGAAAAATTAGTTGCCCCTCACCATACTGCACCTACTAAAAAATATTGGTTATGAAATTCCTTGGTATCATAGAACAACTGCTAGCTAATCCCCATGGAGGAGATGGAACAGAACACCCTGATATGCACTTGATATATGTGGATGAAATTTGTGGATTATTTAAGCTTGTAGGTTTACCCAGAGATGAAGCTAAGAAGAAGGTTTTCCCTTTATCTTTGAAGGGAAAACCATTGACATGGTATAGACTATGCGACGATATTGGATCATGGAACTGGAATCGATTGAAATTGGAATTTCACCAAAAATATTATCCTATGCATGTAGTTCATCGTGATCGGAATTATATATATAATTTTTGGCCTCGTGAAGGAGAAAGTATCTCTATAGCTTGGGAGAGGCTTAATTCAATGTTATTATCATGCCCCAATCATGAGCTCTCGAGAGAAATTATTATTCAGAACTTTTATGCTTGGCTTTCTCGTGATGATCAATCCATGCTCAATAGTTCTTGTAGTGGTTCTTTTATGAAGAAGCCTATTGAATTCAGGTGGGATATTTTAGAAATAATTAAATGCAACTCTGAAGATTGGGAACTCGACAAAGGTAAAGAGTCAGGCATTAAGCTTGAGTTTGGTTGTGTTAAATCTTTTATGAATATCGATGCTTTTCACAAGTTTAGCACTAAATATGGACTTGATCTGAGATAGCATCCTCTTTTTGTGAATCATTTTCTACTCATGTTGATATCCCTAAGGATAAGTGGTTCAAATATCATCCCCCTATTAAATAAGAAACTAAAGAATCGGTTAAAGCTAAAGACGAAACTATCATGTATAATGTTGATCCAGCTGTGCCTATTGCTTATATTTAAAAACCACCTTTCCATGTTAGGATAAAGGAACATGCTAAGGTATCAAACGTGGTTCGCAAATGTAATATCAAAGCACCTAAACCCTCTGAACAAATCAAAGTAGAACCTAGTGTTGCTATGGTTAAAGATCTCTTGGTTGAAAATATAGATGGGCATGTTATTTATTTATGTGATGAAGCTGCTAGAATTGCCAAACACGATGAAAAAGATAAACATAGACTTCTTGTTGGCATGCATGTTGTCTTAGTTAAAATAGGACATCCTTTGTTATCATGGTTTATGTGATTTAGGTGCTAGCGTGAGTGCTATTCCTTTTACCCTATACCAAGAAATTATGAATGATATAGCACCCGCTGAAATAGAATACATATATGTTACTATTAAACTTGCTAATAGAGACACCATCACACCACTTGGGCTTGTTAGAGATGTTGAAGTCTTGTGTGGGAAAATAAGATACCCTACTGATTTTCTATTTCTTGGTTCCCCACAAGATGACTTTTGTCCCATTATCTTTGGTAGACCTTTCTTGAACACTGTTAATGCCACTATAGATTGCCATAAACAAACTATCAGTGTTAGCTTTGGTGATGAATCTCATGAGTCTAATTTTTCTCCAAGTTTAGCAGACAACCTCATAAGAAAGAATTACCTAGTAAGGATGAAATGATTGGACTAGATTCTATTGCTATGCCTCCTACTGATCCTTTAGAATATGATATGCATTTGCGTGAAAGAAATGAAATAGACAAGATATTCTTTGAATAACAACCTCTGTTTAAACACAATTTGCCTATTATAACTCTGGGAGGCCCTCCTCCACCTAAAGGTCATCCCGTGTTTCAATTAAAACAATTGCCTGACACTTTGAAGTATGCTTATCTTGATGAGAAAAATATATATCCTGTTATTATTTGTGCCAACCTTTCAAAGCATGAAGGAGAAAGGTTATTAAAAATTCTGAAGAAGCACTCTGCTGCTATTGGATATACTCTTCATGATCTTAAGGGCATTAGTCCCACTCCATGTCAGCACAAGATTAATATGGAACCTGATTCTAAACCCGTTGTTGATCACCAACGATGTTTTAACCTTAAGATGAAAGAAGTGGCAAGGACTGAAATATTAAAGCTTCTAGAAGCAGGTATAATCTATCCCATAGCCGATAGTAAATGGCTAAGTCCTATTCATTGTGTCCCTAAGAAAGGAGGTATTACTGTTGTTGCTAATGATAAAATAAACTTATTCCACAAAGAATTGTTACCGGCTATAGAATGGTAACTGATTTTAGAAAATTAAATAAAGCTACTAGAAAAGATCATTACCCTATGCCTTTTACTGATCAAATGCTTGAAAGATTATCTAAGCACACACACTTTTGTTTTCTTGATGGATATACGGTTTTTACGAAATACCTATTTCACAACCTGATTAAGAGAAAACAACCTTTACTTGTCATTTTGGAACCTATGCTTATAGATGTATGCCTTTTGGATTATGCAATGCACCTGCTACCTTTCAAACATGTATGACTGCTATATTCTCTGATTTTTGTGAAAAGATTGTTGAGGTTTTCATGGATGATTTCTCTGTTTACGGAACTTCTTTTGATGATTGCTTACGCAACCTTGATCGAGTTTTGCACAGATGTGAGAAAACTAATCTTGTCTTGAATTGGGAGAAATGCCACTTTATGGTTAACGAAGGTATTTTCTTGGGGCATAAAATTTCGGAACAAGGTATTGAGGTGGATAAAGCTAAAGTTGATGCAATTGAGAAAATTTCGTGTCCTAAAAGATATTAAAGGTATTCCACAGTTCCCTTGGTCATGATGATTTCTATAGGAGGTTTATTAAATACTCCTCTAAAGTTTCTAGGCCTCTTACAAATCTTTTACAAAAGGAAGTTCCATTTGTTTTTATGATGATTGTGTAGAAGCCTTCGGAACACTTAAGAAAGCCTTAACTTTTGCACCTATAGTTCATCCACCTGATTGGAATTTGCCTTTTGAAATTATGTGTGATGCTGTGCTAGGACAAAGAGCTGATAAAAAATTAAATTTTATCATTATGCTAGTAAAACTCTAGACAGTGGCCAAATAAATTATGCTACTACTGAAAAATAATTTTTAACAGTTGTGTTTGCTTGTGATAAATTCAAATCTTAAATTGTTGGTTCCAAAGTAATTGTTCACACTGATCATATTGCTATAAAATATCTTATGGAAAAGAAAGATGCTAAAGTTAGACTCATTAGGTGGGTTCTCTTGTTACAAGAATTTTATTTACATATTACTGATAGGAAAGGAGCTGAGAACCCCGTATGTCGGTGCAACAAACCACAGGTGCATTGACCTAGTGTGCCTGAGCACAAGATCAAGATTGAAGCACCAGCTTAAGTCGAGGAGATTGAAGAGCCAAGAGATTTGAAGAACCAACATGCAGCTCGGAGGGACCAAGATCGAGCCCTAGGAGCAAGATATCGGCAAGAGAAAGGCCTCCTTTGCCGGGCAGGCGAGCCCAGCAAGGGGCGAGGCCACCATCAGAAGTAAGCAACCGAGGCTCCCCAACAGAGCCTGCCGGGGCTCACGGGCGCAGAACCACCCCACCAACCACTCAAGCATGACTCACGTCGTCAATCACTGCGGTGTCAAGCCACAAGATGATTAAGTGGCAGCCGTTTGCTACATGGCAGCCATTTCCTACAAAAGAAGCCTCTGAGATGACACCGTCCTCACAGTGTAAAGAGAAACAGTCTTGAAATGGCGAGATAGCCCGGCAGGCCTTGCTGGGCGACGAGTGATGTGACACTCAACAGCGCATTTAATGCACCCTATCAGCCCGCAGAGTTAGGTATGATAGCACTGTTCACTATCATATAAGTGGATAATGACCACTTTGCCACTGTGGTGACCCCTTAATCTATAAAAGGAGGCCCATGGCACTCGTAGGAGGGGTTAGAAGGTTGGAAAGTTGACAGAACCCAAGCCACCATACACACGTAGTCGCGGCACCCCTGAGGCAAACCTTGCCGGGCAGGTGTACTACGCACCACCACATTCATTCCACCATCAATCCACTATAGCAGGAGTAGGGTCTTACGCCTCGTGGCGGCCCGAACCTGGGTACATCGCTTGTGTGCTCTTCGACGCACTGCTGTGCGCTGGTCTGCTCTTTGGGCAACATGCTGTCCCCCCGCCGAACCAACAAGGGGCCACCCGGTCCCATAGGTGGCCGTGGAAATCCCGCGACATGTTTGGCGTGCCAGTTAGGGGGACACTAGTAGAAAAGGGGGCAATGGTCCAGGCCGGGCCAGCCCATTAGTCCCGGTTCAATCCAGAACCGGGACCAATGAAACATTGGACCCGGTTAAGTGAGCCACGAGGCGGCCGGGCCACGTGGGCCATTGGTCGGTTCATTGGACCTATTGGTCCCGGTTGGTTGGACGAACCGGGACCAATGGGCCTCGCTCCTAGCCCACCACCATTGGTCCCGGTTGGTGGCTTGAACCGGGAAGAAAGGGTGCCCTTTAGTCCGGTTAAGACCTGAACCGGGACCAATTAGTTGCCTATATATACCCCTCGCCATGAGCGAGCACTCCAGTGCTCTATTTTTCGTGGCGGCGAGGGAGAGCTTTAATGGTGCTCTAGCTCACCTCCAATGCACACGAGGTGTTCGATGGAATGCCGAGCCACACTACTTAAGCTTTCTCCTCTCCAAGCTCGACCTCCAAGCTCCATTTTCCTCAATATTTGTCTAGGTTTAGCGGTCCGTCACGTCCGTCCCGTCTTCACCGCCGTCGATCGCTTGCGCCGATCTAAATCGCCCGGCACCACCGTGGTGAGCCTCTTTTTCTTATCTTCTTTACGAAAGGAAAAAATTCTTACTTGTATGTTTATATAGATACTTGTATAATTTTCTTACTTTTATTATTGCATCTTATATAGTGCGATGGTTTTGGTATCCGCCCGTCGGCCCTCGTCACATCTATGATTAGGATGTGGTATATATTATCTTTTCATAACTATTGGTTCATTTATTGTTTATGACAATTATGCCGACCAACGTGACATAGATTTTATTTATCTAGGAGGTTGTTGAATCGGAAATTCCAACCGACCCTATTGTCGAGAGGTTAAATTTAGTTGAAGAAGAAAACAATTTGTTGAAGGACAAATTAGAAAAATTGAGGAGGAGAAGATGATATTGGAGTTGCATGTTGCGGATGTAAATCGATGATCACAAGATCAAGATGGATGCAATGCGCTTGAAGATTAGAAAGATTAGAAAATATGCCATTCATACCGAGGCTTGGTATCATTATGCCGTTGGATCGGTTGTTACATTCGTTGCGATTATGATCGCATTTGTTTCGCATTGAAATGTTTTACATAGTTTGGTGTATGGTTTAATTAATTTAGATGCTCTGCATAGCTTTATGTTGTTAGATGAGAACTATGTATGTACTTTGGTTTTAATCGATGATGAACTTCTATTAATTTGTTCACTTAATTATCTATTCATGATGTTACTGTAATGATTTTGACACACTTAATTATATATAATGCCTTGAGATGAACCGCAATGGGTGTACGGTTCAAGACACACCTCAAAGTACATTAAGGCGTGCATGATTTTCTCGAAGTAAATTTGAGGCAAACAAGCAGAATGGTTTTATGTGTTGTCCATGCCCTATATGTGGGAATCTGAAGTCTTACTCTAAGGAAAATCCTCCACACCACACCGCTTTACAAGGGTTTCATGCCACACTATAATGTTTGGGCGAGGCACGGAGAAATAGGGGTTATGATGGAAGGCGGTGAAGAAGAAGAGTACGATGACAACTATGTGCCCCATGAATACGGTGATGCTCTTGAACATCAAGAGGAACCAGACGATGTGCACGATGATCTTTGCAGCGAAGCTGCTTGAAGATCAAGAGGAACGAGACGATGTGCCCGATGATGATGATCTCCGCGGGTCATTGTCGATGCAAGGACGCAATCACGAAAGTCAAAAGGAGAAGCTGAAGTTCGATCGCATGTTAGAGGACCACAAAAAGGGTTGTACCCCAATTGCGAAGATGGCAACACAAAGCTCGATGCCGTCTTTGGAATTGCTGCGGTGGAAGGCGAGAGAATGTTGTGCTGACAAAGGATTTGAGAAGCTCTGAAAATATTGAAGAAGAAGCTTCCAAAGGATAACGAATTGCCCGACGGTACATATGCAACAAAGAAGGTCGTATGCCCTCTAGGATTGGAGGTGCGAGAAGATACATGCATGCCCTAATAGCGCATCTTCTTCGCGGTGCATACAAGGATCTGAAACGCATGCGGTATGCGGTGCATTACGGTATAAGATCGGACAAGATGACCTGGTGATGTTGTGGCGAGGCCCCAGGAAGAGGGTTCTGAGAAGGTGATGTGGTATGCTCCTATAATACCACGGTTGAAGCGTCTGTTGAAGCGGAGAGCATGCCAAGTTGATGCGATGGCACAGTGAGGACCGTAAGAAAGGCGGGAAGTTGAGAGCACCCGTGATGGGTGTGATGGAGAAAATCGAGAGAAATCTTTGGGATGAGTTTGCAAGTGAGCCAAGGAGCGTATGGTTTGCTTTAAGCGCGGATGGCATTAATCCTTTCGGGAGCGAGCAGCAATCACAGCACCTGGCCCGTGGCTCTATGTATGTATAACCTTCCTCCTTGGATGTGCATGAAGCGGAAGTTCATTATGATGCAGTTCTCATCCAAGGCCCTAAGCACAACCGGCAACGACATTGATGTGTACCTAAGGCCATTAGTTGAAGAACTTTTACAGCTCGGGAATGGAAGCGGTTATGCGTACGTGGGATGAGCACAAACATGAGGAATTTAACCTAAAGGCGTTGATGTTCGTGACCATCAATGATTGACCCGCTCTCAGTAACCTTTCAGGACAAACAAACAAGGGATACCACGCATGCACACACTGTTTACTTGACACCGATAGTATATACCTAGCAAGCTGCAGGAAGAATGTGTACAGGGCCATCGTCGATTTCTTCCAACCAACCATCAATGTCGAAAGAAAGGCAAGCATTTCAAAGGCGAGGCAGATTACGGAAGAAGCCCGCCATGCGTCTGCGGTGATCACGTACTTGCTATGGTCAATGATTTGCACGTAATCTTTGGAAAGGGTCGGCGGACTAGCTGTTCGAATGACGGCGAGAATCACGCACCCATGTGGAAGAAGAAATCTATATTATGGGACCTACCCTACTAGAAAGACCTAGAGGTCCATTCTTCGATCGACGTGATGCACGTGACGAAGAACCTTTGCGTGAACCTGCTAGGCTTCTTGGGCATGTATGGGAAGACAAAAGATACACCTGAGGCACGGGAGGACCTGCAACGCTTGCACGAAAAAGAGGGCATGCCTCCGAAGCAGTATGAAGGTCCTGCCAGCTACGCTCTTCTGAAAGAAGAGAAAGAAATCTTCTTTGAATGCTTGCTCGATATGAAGGTCGGTGGCTTCTCGTCGAATATAAAGGGAATAATAAATATGCGGAGAAAAAGTTTGAGAACCTAAAGTCTCATGGCGCCACGTGATTATGACGCATAGCTGCTTCCGGTTGCATTGAGGGGCTTATCTGGGAAAAGCGTCCGATTAGCCATTGTGAAGCTATGTGCATTCCTCAATGCAATCTTTGAGGAAGGTGATCGATCCAGAAATCATACCAAGGCTAAGGAGTGATGTGGTGCAATGTCTTGTCGGTTTGAGTGGTGTTCCCACCATCCTTCTTCAACATCATGACACACGTCCTAGTTCATCTAGTTGGCGAGATTGTCATTACAGGCCCGTATTTCTACACAATATGTACCCTTTGAGAGGTTCATGGGAGTCCTAAAGAAATATGTCCGTAACGCGCTAGGCGGAAGGAAGCATCTCCATGGGCCATCAAGCGAGAGGATGTCATCGGGTTTTGTGTTGACTTCATTCTGGCCTTGAAGATAGGTCTCCCTAAATCGCGGTATGAGGGGAGTATTTGGAAAAACACGCTTGGAAGGGACTCAATAATATCACGAGACGGATATTCTTGGTCTCAAGCACACTACGATTATCTGAGAACTCTACCTTGGTGACCCGTATGTCGATGAACACAAGAACGATCTGCGCTCCAAACACACGGAGCAATGCGACATTGGATTACATGTGAACACATCGGGACTTTCGGCAATTGGTTGGAAGCACATATCGGAGGTGACAACACTTGTTTGTGATGAGCTGTACTTGTTGTCCGAGGACCATCTTTGGCTGTATTGATTTGGAAAGGATGCGAGATAAATGGGAATACATTTTACACAATTGACCAAGATCAAAAGAGCACCAACCAAAACAGCGGTGTCCGCTTTGATGCAACAACCGAGGGGAAAGGACACATATTATGGTTACATAGTGGACATATGGGAACTTGACTACAGACATGATTTTAAGGTCCCTTTGTTTAAGTGCAAATGGAATTGATCTGTCGGGAGGCGAGTGCAGGTAGACCCACGATGCGGAATGACAACAATGGATCTGAAAAATCTTGGGTACAGCGACGAACCGTTCATCCTAGCCAATGATGTGGCACAGGTTATCTATGTGGAGGACATGTCTACGGACGAGAAAGAGAAAAGATAAGGAAGCAAATACATCATACGATGAGCCAAAGCGCCACATAGTTCTTTAGGAAAAGGGACATCTTGGGAGTGGAGGACAAAGGCAGGACATGTGTGAAGATTATGAAAAGTTTCATGGAATTCCTCCTTAAAAGTCAAAGGCTGACTGACATCACGATAAGCGATGAAGATTATCCATGGTTCTGGCGCAATAAGCAAATGACACGGCGAAGAAAAAGTGAAGACTTTCTCCTGCAACTATTATGATGATACCATGCCAACTTTATGGCCCGGCAGTATGATACCATTGTCCGTTTTGTACATGCACATGCTATGTGGGTCAATTTATGATACCATGCCAACTTTCAACTTTTTCAGAGTTCATTTGAAATGCTTTAATGTCTTATGGTTCGGCCCTCGTAATAATTAAAAATAGCAACAATAAGTATTTTGTTGTAAGTAGAAACAAAATAAAATAAATAAAGCAAGAAAGAAAACAAAAAAACAAAAAAGTGTTTTCAAATTTGAAAACTAATGGCACTAACAGAAATTTTATAATTTTCCTAAAACTAAAAGCAAAATAATTGAAAAATAAAGCAAAAAACAAAACAAAATAAATAATGCAGAAAACAAAACAAAAAAACAACAATAAGTATTTTGTTGTAAGTAGAAACAAAATAAAATAAATAAAGCAAGAAAGAAAACATAAAAAACAAAAAAAGTGTTTTCAAATTTGAAAAGTAATGGCACTAACAGAAAGTTTATTATTTTCCTAAAACTAAAAGCAAAAAGAATTAAAAAATAAAGAAAAAAACAAAAGAAAATAAATAATGCAGAAAAAAAACAAAAAACTGGAAAAAAAAATAGCAACAATAAGTAAAGAAAACAAAAAAACAAAAAATGCCTCCTACAGGGCCCCCACGGCTGAATCGACATGAAACCCTACTACGGGCCGAGGATTCGAGGCCATGAGGCCAGAAAAGGCCCATCGAGGCAAAGCAATAGCAAGTAGGCGAAAGCTGCGGTGTGGAGGAGCTCGAGAGGGGTGCGGCAGTGGGGCTTATAAACCACTGCGCGCCCCTCTCAACTAGCGAGGTGGGACTAAACTTTGGCCCCGACGCGGGCAGCACAGGGGCCTTTGGTCCCGGTTGGTGGAACCAACCGGGACTAAAGGGGGGGGCATTGGTCCCGGTTGGTGGCACCAGCCGATACCAAAGGCCGCCGCTTCCCGCCCTTTGGGCTGCCGAAAAAGAGGCCTTTGGTCGGTTGGTGCCACCAAGGGACTAAAAGTGCATTAGTCGGTTGGTTTCACGAACCAGGACCAATGGCTTTGCTATATAAGCAAACACTTTGCAAAAATTCAGAATCTCATCGCTGATTGCCCCGACGACGCCGACCCTCCTCGGCGCCGCCAGGCTGCTCAACCTCATGATCGCCGCCCGCCGCCCGCCAAGGCCGTCGCCTCCCGAGCCCGTGGCGTCCTCGTCGCCCGGCCTCCCGAGCCCGTGCCCGTCCGCCCAGCAGCGCCGCCCCTGCCCGTCCGCTCCAGCGCCCGGCGCCCTCGCCGCCCACCGTCGCCATCGTCATCTAGCCGCCCCATTGTGAGCCGCGCGCCGGCTCATTTTTTTTTCATTTTTATTAGTTTAATTTTTTGTTCAATGTATATGTGTATGTATGTGGCTATATATATATATATATATATATATATATATATATATATATATATATATGACTCTGTTTTTTTTCATTTTATTAGTTTAGTTTTTTGTTCATATATATATATAATGTATATGTGTATGTATGTGGCTATGTGTATGTAGATGTTCAAAATGTATAAAAAATTGTTGAGCATGTTTTTGTTCATATATGTATTTTTGTTCATATGTGTATTAATGTTTTCATATATGGAAAAGATAGATTTTAGAAAAGTTAGGTTTTTTTCTGTTCATAGATTTTTTGGTGATATTAATTATTGTAGAATATGCAAATGTTTGTATATTCATATGAACAATGAATTAGGCAAAACCTTTGTTTTTTTTGAAATTTTCTATTTGAACATTTTTTTAAAACAAACAATACTAAAAGAATGAGAGGAAAAAGGAAAATAAGAAGAGGAAGAAAGGAGAAGAAGAGGATAGGAAGAAGAGGAGAAATAAATAAGAAGAGGAAAAAGAAGAAAAGAAGAGGAGAAGAAGAAAGGAATAGAGGAGAAATTTTTCTTCTTCTCCTCTATTCCTTTCTTCTTCTCCTCTTCTTTTTCTTCTTTTTTCCTCTTCTTCCTCTATTCCTTTCTTCTTCTCCTCTTTTTTTTTTCTTCTTTTTTTTTCTTCTTCCTTCTTCCTCTTTTCTTCCTTTTCCTTATTTTCCTTTCTCGAGGGAGAAGAAGAAAAAGAAGAGTAGAAGAAGAAGAAAGGAATAGAGGAGAAAGAAGAAACTTCAACACGAGGGGGTACCGATATCCCCTCCCGATAACATTATTTTCCCATGTATATGTATGTCGCGTCGTTGTCGATATAACCCCCTCGCTATGTATGCCCCCTCTCGACCATGATCACTTATACAACGGCAGCGCCCCCCGCGGCCCTCTCGCTCGGCCCAAACTCTCGAGGACACCCAAACCCTAGAGAGAAAACGATGTTGGTCTCCTACCCCTCCCGTCGCGCCCCTACCCGACAAATTAACTCTCTCGAGGCCACCCAAATTTACCAAGTTAAAAGAAGCGTTGTCGTCGAGGCCACCCCAAACCCTTGAAGCGTTGTGTCGGCGACCCCAAACCCTAGAGAAGCAGCGTCGAGGCCACTAACATGATTCCTTATTGTGATTAGCTAGCTAGTTCTCGTTTGCCACTAATATATACATATATCCATCTGTACCATGTTTGAATAATAATTGACATGTTGTAAATATTTGCAGAAACTATGGAGCACTCCCGAGACGAAGAAACATAAGCGATGTTGGGGCACATAATCGCACAAGGAAGTGATGAAGTTGCGTCATTTCTCAACGACACCGATGGTTAGGAAGGACTGGGTGAAGAAGAGGGCTATGTTCATGATGGCTTCGACCCATTAATGCCGGTACAAGAAGAGGACCATGTTCATGATGGCTCCGGTGACACAATGGAGGTACAAGAAGGAGACCGTGCTGACTGCTCCGGTGACCGAACCGAGTCCGGCCAGGTATAGATATATTAGTTAAGCCCGTGCTGACTAGTTAATTGATGCATCCATTGTTTTGTATATGTACACATATTAATTAGTCTCGTCTTTCTTCCTTATAATTTCTAGCCCTCCGGATCGAGCACAACTTCGGTAAGGAGACGAGGCCCGAAGAAAAAGTTGACCTCGGATGAAAAGTTTGAGATCATAGAAATCGCGCCCGACGGCGAACCGATTGAACTCATTCAGACAAGGAAGGCATTTTCTGCTCAATGCGGGGTTCTTGTTAGGGACAAGATCCCGATCAGCATCCATCAATGGTATAAGCCTAAGGAGGAAGACCCTGAGGTGTCTTATGTCAATGATATGCAGAAAGAAGATCTTTGGACTCAGGTGAAGGCAAATTTCACCCTACCGCCAGAGGAGGATCCAGAGAAGCCAGTTAAAGAGCAATTAATCAAGTCTTGTGCTCTTTAGAAGATGGCAACCCTAATGAGGAGGTGGAGGAAAGAGTTGAACCAGTTTGTCGAGAAAGAAAAGACACCAGAATTCATCGGCAAATATGAGAAGATCAAAGATCAATGGCCCGCATTTGTGGCCCACAAGACATCGGAAAAGAGTAAGAAGATGTCGGCGACAAACAAGCAAAATGCTGCAAAGAAGAAGCTTCACCATCGCCGCAGGGTCGGTGGCTACCTCAAAGCCCGGCCTAAGTGCTCAAAGAAATTTGAGCATGATCTCCTTGAAAAAGAGATCGAACAAGAGACAATGTCTTGGCGGTATTTGCGGACTTGGTTCTTGAGGCTGGTGGAACCTTGGACCTATAACGAGGAAGTGCCGGTGGGCGGATGAGCAGCTGCAAATACCAGTCAAGAACCTTGACACTATATTGATGCGGTTGGCGAGGACGTTCCTTCCAAACAAGGAGAAGGATGAACTCACAATGACCCATGGGAATCCTGAGCACCCTGGACGGACATAAGGCACGCCAGGCTCCATTCCGTGGAAGGTTGGTTTTCCGGACGCAGGGGGTTACAAAACCCACGAGAGGAGGAAGAAACTCGAGCAGGACCAACTGCAGGTGCTGCACGAAAGGGTAATGGGGCTAGAGGAATGAGAACAGGAACGAGAAGCAGCAGATCGCAGCAAACGACATGTCGAAGCTTCCCCCGAAGCTACCCCGCCATCTCAGCGGAGAAGCAGCGTGGCTTCCACCGAGCTGCTTCAGCCAGAGCATGTCTTGACGGCTCCTGCCAGCTATCCCGTGGATGGTATCACGGAGTCTCAAAATTGCCACATTATGGCGCGATGGATAAATTTGAAGGTCAAGGCGGCTGTTGGCCAAGTTTATCCTAGTGGACACGGCACAACTTATCCTTTGCCCGGCCGATTCTAGAAGGATATGCTAAGGTGATGGTGGATGAAATAACGGAGGATTTGAGGACCTCGTGCTGACCACCCCTACCGGTGAAGGGGAGACTAGGCTGGGTTACGCTCTGAAGACTCCATGCCTATGGCGGAAGGAGCTCATCAACCTTCGAACTGGGCGCCTCCGCCTCCTCCTCCTCCTCCCGTGAGTCAGGGCACTCCGCCTCCTCCACCGCCTCCTCCTCCGTGAGTGGCGATCAGAACGCAGCGTGGCGGCACACCGCCTCCTTCTCCGGCTCATGGCGTCACTACGACACCTTCGCCGACTGCGACGTCGCTCCCGAGCAGCCAGCAGCCTCCTCCTTCTCCGCCTCGCCAGCAAGGGCGAAAGAGACCCGCCGCCGCCCCGGCTGCTCCGGCGCGTCGTAGTCCTTCTCGTCCGCCTCGTAAGCAAGCACGAAAGAAGACAGACGCTGCAGCCGCTCCGTCTGCTCCGGCGTCTAGCAGCACAAGAAGAGGAGAGAGGCAATACAGATACGGTCCACCTCTAAAGCCTCTAGAGAAGTTACCGTACGAGAGGACCGAGGAGGAAAACAATACGATCATGCAGATCCACGTGAAGGAGTTCTTTGAAGGGGTGAAAGCAAAGAGACATCCACCTCCGGAGGAGAAGGTAGATCCGGTGAAAGCAAAGCGCACTCTCGATGCCCTGAGGAAACCGGCAAAGTCTCCGCCGAGAACCAACTATGGCGCATTCTGAGCAGACATATCTCCAAGCGGGCGGTCGGGAAATCTTGTCGGACATCAAAGAGCAAAAGAACGAGCAGCTGCGAAAAAATTTGACCAGCTCGGCGAACAAGCAAACCAATCGTGCCCCCTGCTCAATGTGTCTAGTGGCAACATCGTCGCTAATGTTCCGGGGATGGTGGCCGGTTATGGCAATCTACAAGATTACCTTCCTGACGATGCACTTCCTGATTTCATGAAGGTGGAAGAACACGAATCTGATGCGGAAGCCTCTCGTCAAAGATGAAAATCGATAACAACGATGATGCGAAGATTCCATACTTGGTACATGAAAACCTGCGAGAGAGTGCAGGGGACGAATACTTTGTATCGAGAATTAAGGAGGAGCACGACCTTGTTGGAACTGATGCATTGTGTGTTCCATTTGAGGAGTTCTTAGCGTTCTTCAATCAAAAGGCCCTCGATAAATTAACGGTCTTTTGCTACTGCCTGTAAGTACTATTTCTGTCATTAAGTCTCTAGATATAGCTCGGCTCTTTCATTGCATGTATTTATAATTAATTATCCTCAATATATTATGCAGATTGAAGATCGTCGAGTGCAAAAAAATGAAATGTATGATATTGGGTTCATTAACACAAATATCATAGATGTATTTCTGGTTAAAAAGAACGTCAAAGAGGCCGAGGACAACTTGCTACAATCGTTGATCAAAAATCAAAACAAAGATACCATACTCTTTCCTTACAACGGCAAGTGAGTGTTCTTGATCGTTTGCATATTCGGTTTCCCTTATTACTCGAGCGAGGTTATAGTAATGTAATTGATGAGTTATGCATGCGTGCACAGGTACCACTATATTCTTATGGAGATTAAGCTTGAGCGTGGACTAGTAACCGTCTTAGACTCGAGACGGAAAGATCCCAGCACCTATGCGGAAAGGACTGAAATGCTTAGCAAGTAAGTTCAATCGATCATTATCGCACCATAGCGGCAACTTTTTGTTCATTTCCTGATATCTCAAGTAATAATAATTATTTTCTTTGTGTTGCAGGGTTTAGAAATAGTTCATCGCGAAGCTCGGACTGCCGAAGGAGCTGCGATATACATACCAGAATGTAATTACTACTTGATAGCTTGTTGTGCGCATCTCCCGTTGATTCTATAGCTATACTTTTATCAATGCCATTTATAATGCTTCATTATCAGTTTCATTGACCTCTATTTCTCGTAAAGCGCTTGTGGCAGGAACAAGGGAATGATTTCTATGGATACTACGTGTGCGAGTTCATCTACAACGCGACTTTGAAAAATAAGCTGGGCTACTCTCAAAGACAATATGAAGTGCGTAAGCAATTAATAATATTCACAATTTCATTTTATTACACCATCATTTCTGTTGAGTTTCATTCATATATATGTATTAATTAACCCCTTCTTCCAAATTAGGCGTGGCGGAATCTTGGAATGAACTCCTAGAACCAGATTGCATGAAAGCAATTCAAGAGGAATTGGCGGGATTCTTTCTTGACCACGTCATCAATAAAGCCGGAGAATACCATGTGGAAGTTGATTTCAAATGCTAGGGAACTGTAATTGAGAGATCTTATATATTGTACATGTATGTAGCGATGGCGTCGGACGTACATGATCTGAAAACTTGTTGTTCGACCAATCTCTTGGAGAAGGAGAGGTCGATCGATCATTTCTCTCGGTATGCATGGCGAACTTCTGTACTTGATGGTTTCCTTCATTTTCTTACTAGCTAAGCGCGTCGAGGGCTATTTGTATATAGTACGTAGCGTCGACCAAGCACGGACATAAGAGAGGACACTTCTCTCTATTAATTAGCTAGCTAACACAATATATGAAACACCTAAATTAACCCCCAACCCCCCCCCCCCTTTCAAATAAACAAAAACCCCAGCCACTGGAATGCGGACGCGTGGATGTCTTTTGGTCCCGGTTGGTGCCACCAACCGGGACCAAAACCCTACTGGGCTCGGCGCACCAGCCACGTGGAGGACCATCTGTCCCGGTTCGTGTTAGAACCCGGGACTAAAGGGGAGGTATTAGTAACGACCCATTAGTCGGTTCATGAACCGGGACTAAAGGTCCTCTGAACCGAGACTAATAGGTGTTTTTCTACTAGTGGGAGCGCTTGCGCGAATCTGAAAGTATACACCGCATGTCATCTTCATCGCCATCTTCATCCGAGAGATTGGTCGAACAACAAGTTTTCGTATATCTATCCGACGCTACTAGCTACATATATACAATATAAGATCTCTTACAATCCCTAACATCTAAAGTCTATATCAATTTCCACATGGTCAAGAAGAATCCCGCCAATTCCTCTTGAATTGCTCGTATGTGATCATGTGGTAGGAGTTCAACCCGCATCTGCCATATCTAATTTAAAGGAGGGGGTTATATATGAATGAAACTCAACACAAATGATGGTAATAAAATTGTGAATATTATTATTTACGTACTTCATATTGATTTTCAGAGTAGCCTGCTTTGAGAGGTCATGTTGTAGATGAACTGCATAAGCGTAGTATCCACAAAAATCGTTCACGGCTTCCTGCCACAAGCACTTCATACGAGAAAAAGAGTTCAATCAAACTGATAATCAAGCATGGTAAATGGTATTGACGAAACTAGAATCAATGGGAGATGCGCGGAACTAGGTAGTACTACTTACTTTCGGGTGTGTAAATCGCAGCTCCCTCAGCAGTCCTGGAGCAATTCGGATGAACTCTTTCCAAACCCTGCCAGACAAAGAAAATAATTACTTGATATCAGGAAATGAACAAAGTTTCCGATATGGTGCGATAATGATCGATTGAACTTACTTCTGGAGCATTGCAGTCATGTCCGTATAGTCCCGGGGATCTTTTTGTCTCGAGTCTAAGACAATTACTACTCCCCGATCAAGCTTAATCTCTAGCAGCATAAAGTGAAACTGCGCACGCATGCATAACTCATTGATTATACATTACTATAACCATGAGTAAGCGAAACCTAATATGCACAAGACAGTAACCCTCACCTTAAGTTGTAAGGAAAGAGTATTTTACCTTTGTTTTGATTTCAAAGTAAGGATTTTAGTAGGTTTTGCTCAGTATCTTTGACACTATTTTTAACCGACCATTCATTTATGGTATTTGGGTTAATTAACTTGATGTCATAGATTTGTGCTTTTTGCATTAAATCGATCTTCAATCTACATAATATAGTGAGGATAATTATATATACATGCAATGAAAGAGCTAAGCTATAGAGACTTAATTACAGAAGTAATACTTACACACATAGCAAGTCATGAGTTGTTTGTCGAGGGCCATTTGATTGTATAACTGGAATAACTCCACAAATTCAATAGGCATCACCTCAGTTCCAACGAGGCCATGCTCCTTTTTAATTCCCAGCATCAAAGTATCCTTCCCAGACTCGCTGCAGGTTTTCGTGTACCATTCATGCAATCTTCACATCATCGTTGTTAGAGGAGGATGATCAGGTTTGACGAGAGGCTTCCCGTACTCGTATCTGAAGGTCTCCACCTCTAACATTTCAAACTCTACATCATCACCCAGGTAATCACCAGGATTGGTGTCGGGCAGTATCCCCGGATGATTAGCGACGATATCGCTAGACACCTTGAGCGGGGGCACGATTAGATTCGCTTTGTTCGACGAGGTGGAATTTGTTTCCCACTTATTCGTTGTGCTAACCTTGCATCACTGGAAGTACTTCCCAACCGCCGCGCATCTTCATATGTCTTTTTAAGACAGCAGACATAGTTGGAATCTGGCGGAGGCGGTGGTGATTGCTTCAAGGCATCTAGAGTGCGCTTCACTTTCACTGGATCTACCATCTCCTTCGGAGGTGGAGGCTTATTTGCAAAATGGTCCCTCACTTCGGCAGCACAGATGTCCTCGTTTTCCTTGTCGGTCCTCTCATATGGTAACTTTTACGGAGCCTTGAGACATGGACCGTGTTTGAATTGCTTCCGCCTCTGCTTGTCGGCTAGCCGTCGAGCTGGCGTCTCTCTTCGGCCGTTGCTGATGTGGCGGAGTCCGCTGACACGCCGGAGGAGGCGGAGGAGGCGGAGTTCTCCGACACGCCACAGGAGGTGGAGGAGGAGGCGGAGTGCCCTGATCACTCGCCGGAGAAGGAGGAGGAGGCATTCAGTTTTGAAGCTTGATGTACTCCTTCCTTCATAGACAGGTACTCCTCACAGCATAAACCAGATGATTCTCCCCTTCACATGTAGGGTGGTCAAGCTCTAGCTCCTCAAATCCCTCCATTATTTCATCCATCGTCACAACAGCGTAGCCATGTGGAATCGAACGACAGTGAGAAGTTCCGTTAGCTTGAGGAGGTGCAACAGAGCCAACAGCCGCCTTCAAAGTGAGGTTACGGCATTTCGCCATTAGCTTCGCAATGTTAAGCCTCCGTGATAGTATCCATTGGGTAGCGAGGAGCCGTGAAATCAGGCTGAGCAGTGTCGTCTCCAACGTATCTATAATTTTTGATTGCTCCATGCCACTTTATCTACTATTTTAGGCTTTATTGGGCTTTATTTTCCACTTTTATATTACATTTGGGACTAACCTATTAACCGGAGGCCCAACCCAGAATTGTTTTTTTTTGCCTATTTCAGTGTTTCGAAGAAAAGGAATATCAAACGGAGTCCAAACGGAATGAAACCTTCGGGAACGTGATTTTCTCGCCGAACGTGATCCAGAGAACTTGGAGTGCAAGTCAAGAAGCAACCGGAGCCTCCACAACATAGGAGGGCGCCCCCCCTATAGGGCGCGCCCCCTGTCTCGTGGGCCCCTCGGGCGGCCACCGACGTACTTCTTCTTCCTATATATACCTACATACCCCGAAAACATCCAGGCGCACCACGAAGAACAATTTCCACCGCCGTAAGCTTCTGTATCCGCGAGATCCCATCTTGGAGCCTTCGCCGACACTCTGCCGGAGGGGGAATCAAGCATGGAGGTCCTCTACATCAACATCCTTGCCCCTCCGATGAGTTGTGAGTAGTTTACCACAGACCTACGGGTCCATAGTTATTAGCTAGATGGCTTCTTCTCTCTTTTTGGATCTCAATACAATGTTCTCCCCCTCCCTTGTGGAGATCTATTCAATGTTATCTCCTTTTGCGGTGTGTTTGTCGAGATCCGATGAATTGTGGGTTTATGATTAAGTTTATCTATGAATAATATTTGATTCTTCTCTGAATTCTTTTATGTATGATTGAGTTATCTTTGCAAGTCTCTTCGAATTATCGGTTTAGTTTGGCCTACTAGATTGATCTTTCTTGCCATGGGAGAAGTGCTTAGCTTTGGGTTCAATCTTGCGGTGTCCTTACCGAGTGAGAAAGGGTTGCAAGGCACGTATTGTGTTGTTGCCATCGAGGATAACAACATGGGGTTTATATCATATTGCATGAGTTTATCCCTCTACATCATGTCATCTTGCTTAAAGCGTTACTCTGTTCTTATGAACTTAATACTCTAGATGCATCTTTGGATAGCGGTCGATGTGTGGAGTAATAGTAGTAGATGCATGCAGAGTCGGTCTACTTGTTATGGACGTGATGCCTATATACATGATCATGCCTAGATAATCTCATAACTATGCGCTTCTCTATCAATTGCTCGACGATAATTTGTTCACCTTTGTAATACTTATGCTATCTCTAGAAGCCTCTAGTGAAACCTATGGCCCCGGGTCTATCTCTTATCATATTTACTTTCAATCTACTTTTATTTGCATCTTTACTTTTTGCATCTATACCAAAAATACCAAAAATATTATTTACTATCTTTATTAGATCTCACTTTACATGAAGTGGCCGTGAAGGGATTGACAACCCCTTTATTGCGTTGGTTGCGAGTTCTCGATTGTTTGTGTAGGTGCGTGGGACTTTTGAGGAGCCTCCTCTTTGGATTGATATCTTGGTTCTCAAAACTGAGGGAAATACTTACGCTACACTTTGCTGCATCACCCTCTCCTCTTGAGGAAGACCAGCATAAGCTCAAGGCGTAGCAAGAAGGATTCTGGCGCCGTTGCTTAGGGGAGGTCTTCGCTCAAGTCAAGACATACCAAGTACCCATCACAAACCTATCTCCCTCGCATTTACATTATTTGCCATTTGCCTCTCGTTTTCCTCTCCCCCACTTCACCCTTGCCGTTTTATTCGCCCTCTCTTTCCCAATCTCCTCCTCTTTTTCCGTTGCCTTTTCCTCGTCCATTTGTTTGCTTGTGTGTTGATTACTTGTTTCCATGGCGCAAGATAATACCAAATTGTGTGACTTCTCGAATACGAATAATAATGATTTCCTTAGTACTCTAATTGCTCCTCTTAATAATGATGAGTCTTTTGAAATCAATACCGCTTTGCTGAATCTTGTTATGAAAGATCAATTACGCGGCCTTCCTAAGCGAAGATGCCGCTACTCATCTAAACAACTTTGTTGATTTGTGTGATATGCAAAGAAGAAAGATACAGATAATAATGTTGTCAAATTGAAGTTATTTCCGTTTTCACTTAGCGATCGTGCTAAAGTTTGGTTCTCGTCTTTGCCAAAAAATAGTATTGATTCTTGAAACAAATGCAAAGATGCTTTTATCTCTAAGTATTTTCCTCCCGCTAAGATCATCACTCTTAGGAACGATATTATGAATTTTAAACAACTTGATCATGAGCATGTTTCCCAATCTTGGGAAAGAATGAAATTGATGCTTAAGAATTGCCCTACTCATGGTTTGAATTTATGGATGATCATACAAAAAATTATGCGGTTTGAACTTTGCTTCTAGAAAACTCTTAGATTCGGCCGCGGGAAGCACCTTTATGGAAATCACGTTAGGATATGCTACAAAATTACTTCATAGTATTATGGCTAATTATTCTCAAAGGCACACCGAAAGATCTTCTAGTAAAAAAGTGCATGCTATAGAAGAAATCAATGTTTTGAGTGGAAAGATGGATGAACTTATGAAGATGTTTGCTACTAAAAATACTCCTCTTGATCCCAATGATATGCCTTTGTCTTCCTTGATTGAGAATAATAATGAATCTATGGATGTGAATTTTGTTGGTAGGAATAGTTTTGGAAACAATGCTTATAGAGGAAATTTTAATGATAGACCGTTCCCTAGTAATTCCTCTAATAATTATGGAAATTCCTACAATAATTATTATGGTAATTTTAATAAGATGCCCTCTGATTTTGAGAATAGTGTGAAATAATTTATGACCTCTCAAAAGAATTTTAATGTTATGCTTGAAGAAAAATTGCTCAAAGTTGATGATTTAGCTAGGAGCGTTGATAGACTTTAAGCTTGATGTTAATTCTCTTAAACTTGGATCTTCTTCTCCTAAACATGATATCAATGAGTCTCTCAAAGTAATGAGAATTTCCATTGATGAGTGCAAGGAAAGAACCACTAGATTGTGTGCTAAGAAAGAAAGCTTTATAAGCGTGTTCCTCAAGTTTCCATGAAAATAATTTTGATGATCTTTAATTTATTGATGGTTCGCCGTTTAGCTCTATGTTTTGCAATATGAACTTTGATGATTATGGGACTGATGATGAATCAACTTTGCCTAGAAGGCGTCCCAAGAATTCAGAATCTTTAGATCTTAATGATAAATTTGGTAAAAGTGAGATTGGAGAATCCTCAACTACTAATGTTGAACCCACTATCTTGGACTTCAAGGAATTTAATTATGATAATTGCTCTTTAAAAGGTTGTATTTCCTTGTTGCAAGCCGTTGTTAATTCTCCTCATGCTTATAGTCAAAATAAAGCTTTTACTAAGCATATTGTTGATGCCTTGATGCAATCTTATGATGAGAAACTTAATTTGGAAATTTCTATACCTAGAAAGCTTAATGATGAGTGGGAACCTACTATAAAGATTAGAATTAAAGATTATGAGTGTTTTGCTTTGTGTGATTTGGGTGCTAGTGTTTCCACGATTCTGAAAACTTTATGTGATATTCTAGGTTTCCATGATCTTGATGATTGTTCGTTAAATTTGCACCTTCGGATTCCACCATTAAAAATCCTATGGGAAGGATCAATGATGTTCTTATCGTTGCAAATAGAAATTTGGAGCCCGTAGATTTTATCGTTCTTGATATAGATTGCAATCTTTCATGTCCTATTATTCTTGGTAGACCTTTCCTTAGAGCGATTGGTGTGATTATTGATATGAAGGAAGGGAATATTAGATTCAATTTCCCTTAAAGAAAGCATGGAGCACTTTCCAAGAAAGAAAGTTAAATTACCTTATGAATCTATCATGCGTGCTACTTATGAGTTTAGTGCCAAAGATGGCACTCGTTAGATCTATCCTCGCTTTTATGCCTAGCTAGGGGCGTTAAACGATAGCGATAGTTGGGAGGCAACCCAATTTTCTTTATGTTTTATGTTTTTGTTTATGTTTAGGAATAAATAATCCATATAGCCTCTGTTTAGATGTGGTTTTATCTTTTAATTAGTGTTTGTGCCAAGTTAAACCTATTGGATCTTCTTGGATGATAGTTATTTGATCTTGCTGTAATTTCTAGAAACTTTGCGCTCAGTGCCCGAATTGTTAAAAATCACAAGAACGTGATAAAATAGTGATTCAATTGCTGCTGATCAATAAACAAATTGTATAGGTCCGCTAATTTTGGTAGATTTTTGGAGTTCAGAAGTTTGCGTTAGTTACAGATTACTACAGACTGTTCTGTTTTGACAGATTCTGTTTTTCGTGTGTTGATTGCTTATTGATGAATCTATGGCAAATAAATTAGTTTATAATCCATAGATAAGTTGGAATACAGTAGGTTCAACACCAATATAAATAAAGAATGAGTTCATTACAGTACCTTAAAGTAGCCTTTTGTTTTCTTTCTCTAGCAGACTCACGAGATTTCTATTGAGTTTTGTGTTGTGAAGTTTTCAAGTTTTGGGTGAAGCTTTTATGGACTATGGAATAAAGGGTGGCAGAGCCTAAGCTTGGGGATGCCCATGGCACCCCAAGATATTCAAGAATATCCAAAAGCCTAAGCTTGGGGATGCCCAGGAAGGCATCCCTCTTTCATCTTCGTTCATTGGTAACTTTACTTGGGGCTATATTTTTATTCCCCACATGATAAGTGTTTTGCTTGGAGCGTCTTGTATTATTTGCGTATTTGCTTGTTAGTTTACCACAATCATCCTTGCTGTACACACCTTTTGGGAGAGCCATACATGAATTGGAATTTGATAGAATACTCTATGTGCTTCACTTATATATTTTGAGCTTGATAGTTTTGCTCATAGTGCTTCACACCTCTCTTTTGAGCGTGATAATTTTTGCTCTAGTGCTTCACTTAGATCTTTTAGAGCACGGTGGTATATCTGAAAAAAACAATTGATCTCTCATTCTTCACTTAGATTATTTTGGGAGTCGTTAATAGCATGGTAATTTGCTTAAAGTTAATATACTTGGTATTCAAGATATGTGAAACTTTCTTTTGAGTGTGTTGAATACTAAGAAAATTTTGATACTTGATAATTGTTTTGAGATATGGAGGTGGTAATATTAAAGTCATGCTGGTTGGGTGATTATGAATTTAAAGAATGCTTGTGTTGAAGTTAGCAAATCCGTAGCATGCACGTATGGTTAAAGTTGTGTAACAAATTTGAAACATGAAGTGTGCACGGCTTGTGCATCCTTATGAGTGGCGGTCGAGACGGCGATGGTCTTTTTCCTACCAATCTATCCCCCTAGGAGCATGCGCGTAGTACTTGATTTTGATGACTTCTAAATTTTTTGCAATAAGTATATGAGTTCTTTTGACTAATGTTGAGTCCATGGATTATCGCACTTTTACCTTTCGCCATTGCTAGCCTCTTGATACCATGCATTGCCCTTTCTCACATTGAGAGTTGGTGCAAACTTCACGGTGCATCAAAACCCCGTGATATGATCGCTCTATCACACATAAACCTCCTTATATCTTCCTCAAAACAGCCACCATACCTACCTATTATGGCATTTCCATAGCCATTCCGAGATATATTGCCATGCAACTTTCCACCGTTCCGTTCATCATCATGACATACAAAACTTTTGTCATATTGCCATTGCATGATCATGTAGTTGACATCGTATTTGTGGCAAAGCCACCATGCATTATTTTTCATACATGTCACTCTTGATGCATCATTATTTATGGCAAAGCCACCATACAAAACTTTTTCAGAAATTTTTTATTTATTTTTTCAAATTTTCTTAATCTCAGTTCACTATGGCTTAATCTTGGGTCAATATGGCTTAATCTCAGGTCAAATCGCACTCAGTGGTCAAACTTCCCAAAAGGTCACCCATCCTCACACTACTCCAGCCCAAGCACGCTTATCTTGAGTTCTATCCAACCCGACAACGACTCACTTCACAAGCACTTGTTGATATATCTAGCATATCAATCCTGTTATACCTTGTTGATGTCTAGGACTTTGTTCATGTTCATGACTATGATGAAATTTTGAAAAATATTTCAAACTTCCCGGTCATATTTCGTATCATTTTTTGAAAAAAAAATTAAAAAAAAATTACTAGTGGCGCACCACATCCACGGTGCGCCACTAGTAAGTTTGAAATTTTTTGAATTTTTTTGCCGCTAGATCTTGAAAGCCCCGTAACTTTTTTTCTGTTAGGTTTTTGGGGATTTTTCGAGTAGATGATTTTTCATATAAAAAACTTTTTCATCCGAGTTCGTATGCAAAAGTTATGCCCATTTTACAAATTTCGGAGAGATTTTGCAAATAAAATCGAAATTCATATTTGTAAATTTTCCCAAAAACTAGAGCACATATCACATGGGAAACATATTTTCTTTTATTTTTTGACATTTCCATCATTTTCTTTTTTTTTTAAAACTGAAAAGGCGATCCACGGGGGAAGTGCATTCGGTGTTGGAGCAAGTTAGTAATGGCGCACCGTGGGTGGTGCGCCATTACTGAATTACGTGGGGTAGTGCGCCATTACTAGTTTAACTAGTAATGGCGCACCACCCACGGTATCATTACTAGTTTTGAAAAAAAATTGATATTTTGATTTTTTTTGAAAAAAACTTATTAATGGCGCACCGGTGGAAAGTGCGCCATTACTAATTAAACAATAATGGCGCTTAGAGACATGGTGCGCCATTAGTAACAATTTTTTTATTTTTTTTACTTTTTTTCAAAACTACTAATGGCGCCACGATGGATGTGGTGCGCCATTACTATGTCAATTAGTAATGGCGCACTATGCAGCGGTGCGCCATTAATAACAAATTTTATGCTTTTTCAAAACTACTAATGGCGCACCACACACGGTGCGCCATTAGTAATATATTACTAATGGCGCACCGAGACATGGTGCGCCATCAGAATATAGTAATGGCGCACCACATCACAGGTGCGCCATTAGTGGCCATTCCATCTATAGCCCTTTTTGTAGTAGTGTCTTCTCCTTCCTCTCTCTTCACCCACTGGCCATCCAAAGCATCCAAGGCCAAGATCCCTTCCTTAGCACCCCCAAATACTACTGGACATGCAAGGGCGCGCCCACAAGCATAGAAAATGGCCTGGACAGCCATACGGGCGCTCTGGAGCGCGCTACAGTGCACTCCCGCACTGTAGCCGCCCCCTGCCAAGCACCTCCGGCCACCTCGGGCCTCCCTAGCCCGCCCGACGAGATGCCTCGGCGTGCAGGACCTGACAGTGGTGGCCCCCTCCTCCCTCTCTCTCTCTCCACCTTTCGCTTTGCCTTGCCGGCCCGAGAGCTCCGGTGGCTTGAGCTCACCACCTGTGACGTCTCGACCCTTCCCGCTCCCTCTCTTCCTTCCCCTAGCACTCGACCAGCCTCCACGAGCACCCAGGACAGGCGCCCGGCTCCTCCCGAGCCACAATGGCGGCGCGAGGAGCCAGCCCGGCGCTGCAGGTCCACGGCACCTCAACGTTCGCCTATTTAAAGGCCTCCCCGAGCCCTCCTCTCCTCACCACTCTTTCTCTCTGCACCACCAAAACATCCCCCTGCGCCCCCATTTCCTCTCCAGAACCGCCCGAGCTCGAGATCGAGCTCGAGCTCCGCCGCTTCGGCTCGCCGGAGTTCGCGAGTCTGAGCCTCCCCCGCTCCTCCTCTGCCTCGATCTGGAACCCCCGAGCACCCCTGATCATTTCCCCCTTCTCCCCCGCCTCTTTTGCAGCCGGAAACGACTGGAACGGTCGACTCCCGAAGCTCCTCCGCCGTGCCTCCTCGTCGCCAGTGAACCAGGCCACCCCGGCGACCAACTCCGGCACCACCCGAACGGCGACACGACGAGGAGTCCAGCGGTGCCATCAGCTAACCCGCCGTGCCGGAAGCGTCGCGGTGAGCTCGCCCCCTCTGGCCCGGGTTTGAAGGCAGCGGCCATGGGGCCGTTAATCGACCTCACATCTTGTGGGTGGGCCCCACCCGTCGAGTTTAAAAGCATGCTGCAGCATCTGGTTATTTGCTGCATCGGTGAAGGCGTATTTTGCCTTCACGCCTTGACGTGGCAACCTCATGGCAGGCTGAATCCCCTCTGGCCTGCTACATTGTGGCCCTTACGGCCCGATTACCGCAGTCTTTGCTTCTCCTTTTTCTTTTACGGAAACTTGCAAAAATTCCACGAGTTAAATAATAATCCAAATGCAATAATTCCAACTCCTAAATTCTTCTAAAAATCCCACCTATTTAATGGTATAAGTTTCATAAATATCCATCAAACTTTTCTGCACTGTTCAAACATAAATTCAAATTTGAGCATTTATATTCCCCTCTGAAAATCCATTTCTTCTATTCTGCTACACCAAACCTAAAACTAGGAATTTCCCCCTTCTTAGTTTTCACCCTAGTATTTAACAAAAATGAGTTGACATTTTTCTGAGCACTTTGGTTTTTCTGTTTTACTATTGCCTTATTTTCTCGTTATTTTCTTGCGACGATTAGATCCCGTACTAAGACGAAGTTGCTGAAGAAGAAGAAGGAGAAGGATTTGAAGAACTTGAAGACCAAGGCAAGCAACCCTTTGACCATGTCTATGAACCCTTTTTATGCAAGTCATATAGCACCATATTGTTGTTGACTTCCTCGTTGATACTTGCATTGTGCATGACTCTACCTTCTTATGAGGTTATGCGGTGGGGAGTAGATAGGATGCTAAAGTAGTGCTACACATAAAGGGCGGGAATATGCATGGTGAAGGAGGCAAAGTATTTTCAAAGACTTTTCGAAAACCCCGTCGGGTGCCACTTATGCCCAGGGGAGATGATGAGTTGGGTAGCCACTTGATGACGAAGTGGTGTACCGAGGCAAGTGTGTGTGTTGTTTTCGAAAACGGATTAGATTTAAGATTTGTCATTGTCCCAACCTTACATGCGCAACCACTCTACCCTTATATAGGAAAGGGCATTATTGATTACTTAGGCGATACTAGCTTGGAGCCCGCATTACTAGTGACGGGGGAGAGTTGGTGCTCTCTCTCGGGACGGGGTCGTGCCAGGTAGGGCGGCCATGACTGTTTTCACAGGGCACCGGATACACCGTTGTTTCCCCTCTCGGATCTTACGATCTCGAGTGAGTCTCATATGATGTGCATCGTGATGATACGGAACAACGAGTGGACTCCTTGTTAGTGTCGTCTAGGGAAAGATAGTGATCGGGTGCTTACCCCGGGTACTTGAGGTACCCTTGAATCGTGGGTGACACGGAAGTTCCCGGGTCTTGTGGGTAAAGTGTGCAACCTCTGCGAGTGTAAAACTATTGAATAGCCGTGTCCACGGTCGAGGACAGTTGGGCGGTCTTTGCTTAAACTTCGTCCGAGTTTACAACCGTGTGTGTGAGTTGATAGAACTACTTGGGTCAAGTCGAAAGGACTTGACATGATTGAAGTTGGGTTGGTGCCGCTCTATTTATGTTGATATCTGTAACTTTGTACTCATGGTTACTTGAATTCTCTGATGCATGTCTTACAAGTTGTTGAACATGTCCTTTGCACTCAAAACTAGCTTTCTGCAAAAATTTACCTATATCATGCATTGTTGTATCTTGAACCAAAACATGGGTTGCTTGCGAGTACATTCAAAGTACTCATTGGCTTGCCCTTTGGTTATTTAATTGGCCGGGCATGGAAGAACGGAGTTCGAAGAAGAAGAGTTCTTTGGAGAGCGAACATGTCGAACTATGAAGTTTCCAGTCACAATGCACGTAGGGTTAAAGGCGGATGGCATGGGTTCTACTTATCGACGAAGAATTTCTGGCTGCTTAAGTCTATTTGGTATTCAGCCCTTGTGGCTTTATCATGTAAGACTTGACCATAATGGTCATAATTTGTGTAAGGCGATATGTATGGATGTAATACTCTTGTTATTCAACTTACGTGTGTTCGGTGAGCATTGATCTCTGGGATCCTTTGTACACGCGTGCATTCGATGATCACGACTTATGAGTCGGGGTCCCCACGGAGCCATCATCATGATCTCCTTCTTCCTCCGCCATTCGGCTAGAGCCCTCATATGATAGCTTTGGCATATTAGGGATGATAGACTACTCATATCAATAAGGAATTCCTTCTTTTCGAGGCCCATTCAAGCAGAACTCCAAAGTTAAGCGTGCTCGGCTTGAGTAGTTTCGGGATGGGTGACCAATCGAAATTTGCTCTCGGGTGTGCATGAGTGAGGACAAAGTCTTATTTGAAAAGACTAGTAATTATCTATGGGGCCAGTCTAGATCCGCCAAAATGCGACCACGGGCGGGTGTGTCCGGGACGTTACAAGTTAGTATTAGAGCCGACCCTCGTGGTTACACAGATGTTTGCGGACAGGTGCGCGGTCATGTTGTTCATGAAATTTATGGCCCGTCGTGGCACACGGCATGGCACATGTACTTGACTAGATGCATAGACGTATGTGCCAAGAGGGAACGTTCCTGTGGCCCGACGAGGACGTCGGTTCCTCTGAGTGGGGGTGTATATGATAGCCTGCCTTATTAGGGATGATAGACTACTCATATCAATAAGGAATTCCTTCTTTTTCGGGAGCCCATTCAGACAGAACTCCAAAGTTAAGTGTGCTCAGCTTGGAGTAGTTTCAGGATGGTTAACCGCCCGGGAAGTTGCTCTCGGGTGTGCCGCAGTGAGGACAAAGTCTTGTGAGAAAAGACTAGTATTGATCTGTGGGGCCAGTCTAGATCCTGTCAGTAGTAACGACCACCGGCGGGTGTGTCCGGGGCATTACACCTCATGATCTCCTTCCTCCTCCACTGTTGGACCACCGGAGCCGTTATCCTCTCCTTCCTGACCATCAGTGTCCTTGAGAAACGAAAAGGGATCACCTCCGCCGAGGATTATATCCCCCAACAACTGTTCTTGTTCCAAGTCTCTTTCCATAGTTTCTGCAAATATATAAACATGAGAGATGGATATATTAATTAGTGGAAAACATAGACCTAGCTAGCTAATCACAACAAGGAATCATATGCACAAACATATACCTATCTATTCACACCATTCACAATAAAATTTTGGGGTTGGGGGGGGTGGGGGTAGATCGACAACGCTCTTTCTTCGTCTAGGGTGTGGGGTGGCCTCGACAACGCTCTTTGAACTTGGTAAATTTGGGTGGCCTCGACAACGCTTTTTCAGTGCTGGTTTGGGTGGACTCGAGAGTTGGTCGGGTGAGAGGGGTTGATTGCTAAACTTTTGTGCTTCATTTATATGAAGATCAATTGTCCAATATAAGTATGTTCGCGATATGAGGCATTGGACATTACCTAGATCATGTGCCTCAAAATCAAAGGAAAAATTCCTCTCACAACTATCTGCGGTGCCCAACAATATGAAATCATTCACTAATATTGATGTTGGACTAGACTAAATATGCACTCCATAGTCCAATCAAGTATATAAGCCCGCGGTGATCAAACACATACATGTTAAAAAAAATTCTATGCTCACAAAAATATATAAGCCGAGGGAATTGAAGTTATCGGGGTTATGTTTATACAACAAATGGACATCTCATACATCTCATCTCATCTCATTTCATCTCATCTGAAAAACACAGAGAACATCTAAAAAAATACATACAGACATACATACATACATACATACATGGAAAAATTGCTATGAGCAAAAAAAATCTATGAACAAAAAACATCATATATGAACATTTTCTATATACACCCATATCCATCCATCCATCCATCCACCCATACATACATACATACATACATACATACATACATACATACACACATACATACATGAAAAAAAATGCTATGAACAAAAACATGAGTAGTAATTATTTTCATAATGATTTGGCCTCAAAAAATTATTTTATTAGTATTTTCAAACTCTAGAATGACCCTTTCCACTAGAACAATTTCAAATAATTCTTTTCAAATGCCAATTTTTTAGAAGTCCTTTGATGCCTATAGACCATTTTTATGCAAAAACCCACTTTGGTCATTTGCAAATTTTGAGCACAACTTCCATTTTTCAATTTTGGTCCAATCTTGGCATTGAACTACAACCCTATTTTTCCTTGCTAAAAAAATTCTGAATTTTTTACATCTTGTAGTCCTTCCAACTAAACCCTTAAGTCCAGAAGGGCAGCCCCAATTTCATCTAGCAAGTCCACCAAAAAATCCTGTAGTTTACATCCAGCACTAAATTCTAATAAAACTTGCACTAACAAGTTTTCCTTTTATCAAACCAACTTGACCATCTTCACTAACATCCAAGGAGACATCATCACCTTGAAGTTTCACATAAAACAAAGTTCCCTAGCTAGCCCTAGCATTTCATCAAACACCTTGTGGACATGGCTGAAACCATGCAATTCTCTAAAACTTTGCAACTCTCTGAACCAACTTGACCATCATCACATTCATCGAGGAAGGACAGAGGAGAGGGGTGGGAGGGAGTACCGGCCTGGCCGGCGGGCTGTGGTCTTGTGGCGTTGGCGTCGAGGAAAGGCCGGCGGCGTTAGGCGAGGCGCGTGAGGGAGTGGGGAGGCGGCGCGCCTGAAAAAGCGGCGTGTCCAGGTCGAGAGAAAGCGGTCTTGGCGAGGCGTCAATGTCGAGTTGACTGGCGGCGGCATCAAGGTGTTCGTCGTATTTGTCGAAGTAGGATCAAAGAACAGAATGGAAAATTTTCACAAGTGCTGCTTATATACACGAAGCATTGGTCCAGGTTCGTGGCACCAACTGGGACCAATGACCCCCTTTAGTCTCGGTTCGTGCCACCAACTGAGACCAAAGGTCAGTTTTCGTTCGCCCAATGGGCGGGAAGCAGAGACCTTTCGTCCTGGTTGGTGGCACCCGGGACTAAAGAAACGATTGGTCGGTTGGTGCTGGTCGATTCGATGCCACCAGGGACCAAATGCCTTGTCTTTATATGGGCATGAGAGGGCTCGAGAGTGGTTTATGGCGTTGCGGCCGACCCTCTCAAGCTCCTCTCAACTGCAGGCTTCCAGGCCTAATCTCACACTCCTCAACCTATGGGTCTAATGGGCCTGCTGCGGGCCTGAATCTTGGCCCAACTAAATTTGGTAGGGTTTCTAGTCGTATTCAATTTGTGGTGGCCCGATGGCGGCATTTTTTAACTTTTTCCAATTTTGTTTTCTTTTTGCTATATTTATTTTCATTTACTTACGACTAAATACTTGTAGTTTTTAGTGATTCTTTTTTATTTTAGGTCACAAAATTATAAAATTTCTATTAGTGCCATTAGTTTTGAATTCAATAGTTTAAATTTATATTCTTTTAAATTTGTGTGAATCACTACTATCTGAATAACTTTACTATAAAAATAGATTTTTTGAGTGATACTTTTCCTGCTATTTAATATTCTTGTGTTTTATCATTATATTCAATTTGGTAATTTTTAGGTTATTTTAAATGTCTATTTTAATCAAAAACAGATTTTGTTATTTCAATTTGCTATTCAAATTTCTAACAAAAAATTGTTTATGAAAATTCTTTTTGCTATTAATGTTTTGAACAAAAAATCCTTTGATAATTTTACTTGCATCAATTTTATATAATTTTATTTTCAAAATACTAGAGGTTTATAAAATCTTTTTTGTTGATTCCTTTTGCTATTAGTTCATTCTTTGAGCTAAATGACCGGCCCTGAAATTGAAAAGCACTACAAATGAGCAATGAAAAGGTTGAAAGTTGGCATGGTATCATCATTTCACCCACATAGCATGTGCTAAAAAGTCGAGAGGTTATGCCAAAGCTGGATGCGCCGTGTACAAAATGGACAATCTCTTTGAATTATGAGGGTTTGGATGAAAACTCATACATTACAAAGGGATTTCATTTTTGAACTTATTTGAACTCGGACTTTTTGTGTGTCCAAAATGCACCATTCAAAGCCACATCATCAATTTTCAACCCTTCGACTTCATTTGGTGTTTTTCATGTATTTACTAATTTTTTGAGCTAAATGACCACGATATTGGAAAGCACTTCAAATGAGCTACGAAAAGGTTGAAAGTTGGCATGGTATCATCATTTCACCCACATAGCATGTTCTAAGTTGAGTGGAGTTCTGGCAAAGCTGGATGCACTTACGTGTACAAAATGGACAATCTCTTTGAAATGTATCGGGGTTTGAACAAAAACTCATACATTACAAAGGGATTCCATTTTTGAACTTACTTGAACTCAGGACTTTTGTGTGTTCAAAATGCACCATTAAAAGCCACATTATCACTTTTCAACCCTTTACGACTTCATTTGGTATTTTCGTTGCATTTCTTGATTTTTTGAGCTAAATGACCCTAAAATTAAAAAGCACTACAAATGAACTCTGAAAGGGTTGAAAGTTGGCATGGTATCATCATTTCTCCCACATAGCATGTGCTAAAAAGTTGAGAGGGTTACGGAAAAAGCTGGATGCACTTCATGTACAAAATGGGCAATCTCTTTCGAAGTATCAGGGTTTCGAAAGAAAACTCATCTGTTACAAATGGCATTTCATTTCTTCACATGTAACTAAAGTGATATTTTAGATCAAAGGTAGCATCATAATAGTTGTGGAGAGAAAGTCTTCACTTTTTGTTCACTTGTGTCCTTTTGCTTATTGCGCCGTAACCATTGATAATCTTCATCGTCTAACAGGGTGCTTGGGTCAGCCTTGACTTTGAAGGGAAGAATTTCATGAAACTTTTCATAATCTTCAGACATGTCTGTCTTGCCCTCTGCTACCTCTTGATCATGTGTTGGTTTTCCCTTGAAGAGGAAAGGGTGATGCGACAAAGTAGCATAAGTATTTCCCTCAGTTTTGAGAACCAAGGTATCAATCCGATGGGAGATTACCGCAAGTCCCTCGTACTTGCACAAACAAACAAGAACCTACGCAATCAGCAGCGATAAAGGGGTTGTCACTCCCTTCACGGCCACTTACGAAAGTGGGATCTGATAGAGACAATAAGATAATTATTTTTGGTATTTTTGTTGTATAGATTGGAAAATAAAGATTGCAAAATAAATGGTGATAGAAATAGCTTGTTGACGGGAGAATAATATATTGGAGAATAGACCCGGGGGCCATAGGTTTCACTAGTGGCTTCTCTCAAGATAGCAAATTCTACGGTGGGTGAACAAATTACTGTCGAGCAATTGATAGAAAAGCGCGTAGTTATGAGAATATCTAGGCATGATCATGTATATAGGCATCACGTCCGTGACAAGTATCTGAAAGCGATTATGCATCTACTACTATTACTCCACACATCGACCGCTATCCGGCATGCATCTAGAGTAGTAAGTTCATAAGAGCGAGTAACGCATTAGGCAAGATGACATGATGTAGATGGATAAACTCAAGCAATATGATATAAACCCCATCTTTTTATCCTCGATGGCAAAAATACAATCACGTGCCTTGCTGCCCTAACATCACTTGGAAAGGACACCACAAGATTGAACCCAAAGCTAAGAACTTCTCCCAGTGCAAGAAAGATCAATCTAGTAGGCCAAACCAAACTGATAATTCGAAGAGACTTGCAAAGATTTTTAAATCATGCATAAAAGAATTTAGAGAAGAATAAAATATTGTTCGTAGATAATCTTGATCATAAACCCACATTTCATCGTATCTCGAAAAACACACATAAAAAGAATTACATCGAATAGGTCTCCAAGAGAATCGAGGAGAACTTTGTATTGAGATCAAAGAGAGAGAAGAAGCCATCTAGCTAATAATTATGGACCTGAACGTTTGTGGTAAACTACTCACACATCATCGGAGAGGCTATGGTGTTGATGTAGAAGCGCTCCGTGATTGATTCCCCCACCGGCGGAGCGCCGAAGAAGGCCCCAAGATGGTATCTAACGGGTACAAAAGGTTGCGGCGGTGGAAATATGGTTTCGTGGTGCTCCTGGATATTTTCAGGGTATATGGATATATCTAGGAGGAAGAAATAGGTCGGTGGAGCTGCGAGTGGCCCACGAGGGTGGGGCGTGCCCTCACGCCTCGTGGCCTCCTCGCTTCTTTCTTGATGTCCTCCAAGTCCCTAGATCATGTTTGTTCCAAAAATAACTCTCGAAGGTTTCATTCCGTTTGGATCCCGTTTGATATTCCTTTTACATGAAACAACTTTGAAATAGGAAATAATAACAATTTACCTTTGGGCCTTCGGTTAGTAGGTTTGTCCCCAAAAAAATATAAAAAGGTATATTAAAGCCCATTAAACATCCAAAACAGGTAATATAATAGCATGGAACAATAAAAAATTATAGATACATTGGAGACGTATCACCCTCCACTCCCACGATGTCTCTTTTTCCTTAAAGAACTACGTGTCACTTTGGCTCATTGTATGATATATTAAGCTTCCTTATCTTTTCTTTTTCTCGGTTTGGTAGACATGTCCTTCACATAGAAAACCTGCACCACATCATTAGCTACACGACAAATAGTTTGTATGTGTACCCAAGATTATTCGAGATCCTTTGTTGTCATTCCGTGCTGTGGGTCTACCTGTACCCCTCCTCCTGACAGATTGACCCATTTGCACTGATACAAAGGGTCCATAAAATCATGTCCATAGTCAAGTTCCCATATGTCCACTATGTAACCATAAAATGTGTCTTTCCCCTCTTGGTTAATGCATCAAAGCGGACACCACTGTTTTGGTTGGTGCTCTTTTGATCTTGGGTGATCATGTAAAATGTATTCCCATTTATCTCGTACCCTTTGTAAGTCAATACAATCGAAGATGGTCCCCTGGCCAATGAGTATAGCTCATCAAAAACAGTGTTTTCACCCATGAGACATGTTTGCAAGCAACTGCCGAAAGTCTTGATGTGTTCACATGTAGTCCAGTCATCGCACTGCTCCGGGTGTTTGGAGCGTAGGATATTCTTGTGTTCATTGACATACGGGGTCACCAAGGTAGAATTTTGTACAACGGTGTAGTGTGCTTGAGACCAAGAATGCCCGTCCCTACATATTATTGAGTCCGCTCCTAGCGTGCCTTTTCCAATCAGTCTCCACTCACACCGCGATTAAGGGAGCACTACTAGAATCAGGATCTTTGCCGTCAGCCAGATCTTTGACGTCCGCTAACTGACGGCAAAGACGGTCTTTGCCCTTAGCTAGAAAGCAGCTGATGGCAAAGAAAGAGCTGACGACAAAGACCATGTTTACCGTCAGCCCTCTCTTTGCCGTCCGCTAGCTGACGGCATAGCATCTTTGCCGTCGGCTAGCAGACGGCAAAGAACCGTGCCCTAACTAAAATCCAATGACCTAACAGACACTTTCTTTGCCGTCCTCTAGTAGAAGGCAAAAGTGACAAACAATAATACATTAGCTAGGCTCTTTGTCGTCCGCTAGCAGGCGGCAAGAACCGTGCCTAACTAAAATTCAACGGCCGCCCACCCCATCTCTCTGTCCCCTCTCTCTCTCACTTGAGCCGCCGCCCGCGGCACCCGCCTCCTAACCGCCGCCGCCCGCGCCATCATCCTGCCCCAGCGCCGCGCCAGCGCCACCGCCCCAAAACCACCGCCGCCCGCCCCACCATGCAGCCAGCGACCCCTCCCGCCCGCGCCATCCCGTCGCCGCGCCATGCCGCCCGGCCCGCCCCCGTGCCCAAGATGTCGCCGCCCCACACCCCCCCCGTCACCGCGGCGCCCCCTCCTCCACGCCGGCACTCCTCTCCTCCACCATCGCGGCCGCCTGGCGCCCCCTCCACCTGGCCACTCCGGCGCCCCCTCCTCCACCATGGTGGCCCCGGCGCCCCCTCCTCCACCCGGTCGCCCTGACGCCCCTCTCCTCCACTCCGGTGAGACCTCTTATATTTTTTCTGTTTTTGTTTCTGTATTTTATGTTTAGTTTAGGTTTGGTTTAGTTTCGGTTTAGAGCAGATAGCCTTATATTGCAGTGCAAGAATTGATTACCATAGCTCATCCAAACTTTAGTTTAGGTTTGTATTGAATGTTCAGTCAATCATGGAGCATGATTTTCTAATTATAATGGTGTTGTGCTTGTTACGCAATTTTTGTCGGGGGTTCTTGTGCTACTCTCTGCTATATTATGCATAGTGAATAAGTGTAATTCTGGTATTTCCGATTGTCAAGGAATGGTTGTTGTCATCATGTCCTTTGATGTTTTAAGTGTTTTCTACATGAAAGCAGACTTGTAAATATACAAACATGTTTTTCTTTGTCTTTAGAGGATCTAAATCGAATTCTAACAATATTAGCAGTTTTTGAGTACTAATGTTCTCCCCCACAAGTCATTCCTTGCTGCTTTATCTCAATTATTATGTAGTGTGGTACAACTTCATGATAATTTCCTTTAATGTCGCCACATTTATATATACAAAATTTGTTCTCATTTAGCTTTGTATTCGATTATGATAATTATGCCCCCCTACAAAAACAACACATAAGAAAGCATTTTTAAAAATATTGAAATAATTAAGCATGAACCTGTTGAAGTAATCAACAACGCTCGAATTAGTTTAATCTGAGAAAACAACATGGCATGCATATTGCTTATGCAATCTGTCATAAGAGGGAAACTATACCCGTCTTTTTCTTTTCTTTTTTGCAGAAAGGCAAACTATACATTCAGCAGGACGAAGGAAAGTCCTGCGTGTCTTTATCACTAGCATAGGCATGAAAGCATAATCTCAATCTAAACAATAGGCCGCTTTCTCACTAGTACACCATAAGAACTGCTTAGTTACTATGCTCTTTTTTCAACAGTTTTAGTTTTCTTTCATGTCTAAAGTAATCGGTCTCTTCTGCTGCTTATCATAGGCGGGGGAGGGCGCCATCGCGAGCTCCGCTTTGCCACACGGTCTGAGTTGGATGCTTTTGTGTTCTTGCGTATTATACTTGGGAATTCCTCCAGGAGGCGGGTATATAAAAGGAGAGATCTCCCCTTCACCCATCTCATTATGATAACTCTGCTATTTGCTACATCACTACTTGTCCCAAACTTGAGGAGGCTACTGACACTTTTATGAAGATGCTAGGCGACCATCGGCCAAAGAATGTGAAGCTGCGACAGTGGCGGTGGGCTTCATGAGACATTGGGGCGTGGGGTGTGGTGATCGAATGCAACCACATGTACATGTGGTAGGCTGGGAGCAGTTCTTCCGTGCCTACTGAAGGAAATATGCCCTAGAGGCAATAATAAATTTATTATTTATTTCCTTATATCATGATAAATGTTTATTATTCATGCTAGAATTGTATTAGCCGGAAACATAATACATGTGTGAATATATAGACAAACATAGTGTCACTAGTATGCCTCTACTTGACAAACACATCACTATAAGCCTTGCAAGCATTGTAACTAATGAGTTATTTGCGGGACGATGTATTATGGAACGAGTAAAGAGACTTGCCGGTAACAAGATTGAACTAGGTATTGAGATAACGACGATCGAATCTCGAGCAAGTAACATACCGATGACAAAGGGACCAACGTATGTTGTTATGCGGTTTAATGAGATAAAGATCTGCGTAGAATATGTAAGAGCCAACATGAGCATACAGGTTCCGCTATTGATTATTGACGGAGGCGATGTCTCGGTCATGTCTACTATAGTTCTCGAACCGTAGGGTCACTTGCAACAAAGTTCGGTGACGATCGGTATTATGAATTTTGTGTTTTGATGTCTTGAAGGTAGTTAGTCCCGGATATGATCACGGACATGGCGTGGAGTCTCGAAATGGTCGAGCGTAAAGATCAATATATTGGACAACTATGTTCGGACACGGAAAGGTTCGGAAGGTTTCGGACATATATCGAATTACCGAGGGGTTACCGGAACCCCCCGGGGGACTTAATGGGCCTTAGTGGAAATTTAGGGCAGCAAGGGGAGTGTGGGGCGTGCCCCCAAGGCCCAAACCAAATTAGTTTGAGACGAGGCGGCCCCTCTTTCCTTCTCCTCCTCTCCCTTTCCTTCCCCTCTCCCTACTCCTACTAGGAAAGGAGGAGTCCTACTCCTAGTGGGAGTAGGACTCCCTCCCTTGGCGTGCCCTCCTTGGCCGACCGCCTCTCCCCCTTTGCTCCTTTATATACGAGGGCAGGGGGGCACCTCTAGACACAACAATTGATCATTGATCTCTTAGCCGTGTGCGGTGCCCCCCTCCACCATAATCCACCTCGATCATATCATAGCGGTGGTTAGGCAAAGCCTTGCGTCGGTAGCATCATCATCACCGTCACCACGCCATCGTGCTGACGAAACTCTCCTGTGAAGCTTTGCAGGATCGGAGCTCGTGGGACATCATCGAGTTGAACGTGTGCAGAACTCGGAGGTGCCGTGCGTTTGATACTTGGATCGGTCGGATCATGAAGACGTTCGACTACATCAACCGCGTTCTCATAACACTTCCTCTTACGGTCTACAAGGGTACATGGACGATACTCTTCCCTCTCGTTGCTATGCATCACCATGATCTTGCATGTGCGTAGGAAAATTTTGAAATTACTACGTTCCTCAACAGTGGTATCCGAGCCAGGTTTATGCGTAGATGTTATATGCACGAGTAGAACACAAGTGAGTTGTGGGCGATACAAGTCCTACTGCTTACCAGCATGTCATACTTTGGTTCGGCGGTATTGTTGGATGAAGCGGCCGGGCCGACATAGCAGCGTGCAGCTTCTGGCGAGGCTGGTTCTACCGGCATGCTTTGCACAATTGGTGGCTGGCGGGTGTCGGTTTCTCAACTTTAGTTGAACCAAGTGTGACTCGCCCGGTCCTTGTTGAAGGTTAAAACAACACTAACTTGGCGAACTATCGTTGTGGTTTTGATGCGTGAAGTAAGAACGGTTCTTGATCAGCCCGTAGCAGCCACGTAAAACTTGCAACAACAAAGTAGGGGCGTCTAACTTGTTTTTGTAGGGCTTGTTGTGATGTGATATGGTCAAGACATGATGAGATATAAGTTGTTGTATGAGATGACCATGTTTTGTTGAAGTTATTCGGCAAGCTGGCGAAGCCTTATGGTTGTCTCTTTATTGCATAAGATGCAAGTGCCAAACAATTGCTTTACTTTATTGCTATGCGATAGCAATAGTTGCAAGAGCAATAGTTGGCAACACGACCATGTGACGACACATTGATAGAGATCAAGATGATGGAGATCATGGTGTCATGTGACACGTCTCCAACGTATCTATAATTTTTTACTGTTCCATGCTATATTATATTCTGTTTTGGACATTATTGGGCTTTATTATACACTTTCATATTATTTTTGGGACTAACCTATTCACCGGGGGCCCAGCCCAGAATTGCTGTTTTTTTTGCCTATTTCAGAGTTTCGCAGAAAAAGAATATCAAATGGAGTCAAGCGGAATGAAACCTTGAGGCGTGATTTTGAGCGAATGAGATCGGAGGACTTGGACCCTCGTCAAGAAACCAACCAGGAAGGCCTGCGAGGTGAGGCGCGCCTACCCCCAGGCGCGCCCTCCACCCTCGTGGGGCCCACGTTGCTCCATCGGCGTACTTCTTCCTCCTATATATACCTATGTACCCCTAAACTACGGAATCTGGAGCCAAAACCCTAATTCCACCACAACCTTACATACCCATGAGATCCCATCTTGGGGCCTTTTAGGAGCTCACTTGGGAGGGCATCGATCATGGAGGGCTTCTACATCAACACCATAACCTCTCCGATGATGTGTGAGTAGTTTACTTCAGACCTTGAATTCGATAGTTATTAGCTAGATGGCTTCTTCTCTCTTTTTGGATCTCAATACAATGTTCTCCCCCTCTCTTGTGGAGATCTATTCGATGTAATCTTCTTTTGCGATGTGTTTGTTGAGACCGATTAATTGTGGGTTTATGATCAAGTTTATCTATGAACAATATTTGAATCTTCTCTGAATTCTTTTATGTATGATTGGTTATCTTTGCAAGTCTCTTCGAATAATCAGTTTGGTTAGGCCAACTAGATTGATCTTTCTTGCAATGGGAGAAGTGCTTAGCTTTGGGTTCAATGTTGCGGTATCCTTTCCCAATGACAGTAGGGGCAGCAAGGCACGTATTGTATTGTTGCCATCGAGGATAACAAGATGGGGTTTATATCATATTTCATGAGTTTATCCCTCTACATCATGTCATCTTGCTTAAAGTGTTACTCTGTTCTTTTGAACTTAATACTCTAGATGCATCTTTGGATAGCGGTCGATGTGTGGAGTAATAGTAGTAGATGCAGGCAGGTGTCGGTCTACTTATCTCGGACGTGATGCCTATATACATGATCATACCTATATATTCTCATAACTATGCTCAATTCTGTCAATTGCTCAACAGTAACTTGTTTACCCACCGTAATACTTATGCTCTCGAGAGAAGCCACTAGTGAAACCTATGGCCCTCGGGTCTATTTTCCATCATATTAATCTTCCGTCAACAATCTATTTCTTTTACCGTTTTTATTTTGCTTTATTTACTTTGCATATTTATCATAAAAATACCAAAAATAGTATCTTATCATATCTATCATATCTTACTTTCGTAAGTGACTGTGAAGGGATTGACAACCCCTTTATTGCGTTGGTTGCGAGGATTTTATTTGTTTGTGTAGGTGCGAGGGACTTCATGCGTGGCCTCCTCTTGGATTGATACCTTGGTTCTCAAAAACTGAGGGAAATACTTACGCTACTTTACTGCATCACCATTTCCTCTTCAAGGGAAAACAAGCGTAGTGCTCAAGAGGTAGCATCATGTCGGTGTGACGATAGAGATCATGGCGGTACCTTGGAGATGGAGATCAAAAGGCACAAGATGATGATGGCCATATCATGTCACATATTTTGATTGCATGTGATGTTTATCCTTTATGCATCTTATTTTGCTTTGTTTGGCGGTAGCATTATAAGATGATCTCTCACTAAATTTCAAGGTAAAAGTGTTCTCCACAGTATGCACCGTTGCCAAAGTTAAATGCGTGCCGAGACACCACGTGATGATCGGGTGTGATAAGCTCAACGTTCATCTAGCGGGTCTAAGACAGTTTTGCATGAGAATACTCGGGTTAAACTTGAGCCTAGCATATGCAGATATGGCCTCACGAACCTTTGAGACCGAAAGGTCGGCGTGAATCATATAGTAGATATGATCAACATATAGATGTTCACCATTGAAAACTACTCCATCTCACGTGGTGATCGGTTATGGTTTAGTTGATATGGATCACGTGATCACTTAGATGATTAGAGGGATGTCTATCTAAGTGGGAGTTCTTAAGTAATATGATTAATTGAACTTAAATTTATCATGAACTTAGTCACGATAGTATTTGCATATCTATGTTGTAGATCAATAGCTACTTTACATAGCTTCCCGTTTATTTTTGATATGTTCCTAGAGAAAAATAAATTGAAAGATGTTAAGTAGCAATGATGCGGATTGGATCCATGATCGAGGATTATCCTCATTGCTTTGCCTGGAAGAATTATGTCCTTGATGCACGCTAGGTAGCGGACCTATTGCGAGGAGCATATCACGAGCGTTATGAATGTTTGGCAAAGCTTCGGTATGATGACTACTTGATAGTTTAGTGCACCATGCTACGGCTTAGAAGCAGGGGACTTAAAAAATGTTTTGAATGCCATGGAGCATATAAGATGTTCAAAGAGTTGAAATTAGTATTTGAGACTCATGCCCATGTTGAAAGGTATGAGACCTTTGACAAGTACTTTTCCTACAAAATGGAGGAGAATAGCTCGACTAGTGAGCATGTGCTCGAGAATGTTTGAGTGCTACAATCACTTGAATCAAGTGGGAGTTAATCTTCGAGATAAGATAGTGATTGTGAGAATTCTCTAGTCACTATCACCAAGTTACTAGAACTTCGTGATGAACTATAATATGCAAGGGATAATGGAAAAGATTCCCAAGCTCTTAGGTGATCTGAGAAATCAGCGAAGGTAGAAATCAAGAAAAGCATCAAGTTTTGATGGTTGACAAGACCACTAGTTTCAAGAAAAGGGCAAAGGTAAGAAGGGGAACTTCAAGAAGAATGGCAAGAAAGTTGCTGCTCAAGTGAAGAAGCCCAAGTCTAGACCTAAGCACGAGACTAAGTGATTCTCTTTGCCAAAGGACTGCTCCTTTGGAAGCAAAACTGCCCCAAGTATTTGGCGGATAAGAAGGATGTCAAAGTGAACAAAAGGTATATTTGATATACATGTTATTGATGTGTACTTTACTAGTGTTTATAGCAACCCCTCATTATTTGATACTAGTTAGGTTGCTAAGATTAGTAACTTGAAAGCGGGTGTTGCGAGAATGAGCGAGAGACTAGTTAAGGGTGAAGTGACGATGTGTATTGGAAGTGGTTCCAAAATTGATATGATCATCATCGCACTCCCTATACTTCGGGATAAGTGTTGAACCTAAAATAAATGTTATTTGGTGTTTGCGAGCATGAATATGATTGGATCATGTTTATTGCAATATGGTTATTCATTTAAGTCAAAGAATAATTGTTGTTCTATTTACATGAATAAAACCTTCTATGGTCATACACTCAATATAAATGGTTTACTGAATCTCGATCATGGTGATACACATATTCATAATATTGAAGCCAAAAGATGCAAAGTTAATAATGATAGTGAAACTAAATTGTGGCACTGCCGTTTAGGTCATATCACTACAAAAAAAAGACACATCCGTGACATTTAGGGCTGAATGAAAAAAAAATATGTCATACATATGACACTTCTATGACGATAATTGTGACAAAACCCGGTATCATCATAGATGTGGTGGGCTCCTACTTCTATGACAAAAAATCATGACAGAAAATGGGCGTTTACGTCACAGGGCGGGCGGAGGCATAGCTGCATGACATTCTTTGGGCCGTCCATGGCCGGAAAAAACCATGGTAGAAGCGAGGGAGGAAAATTTTGGGAGTTCCGGTTACGGTGGGAGGTCGGGGCGAAGCGATCGCGCGTTCTCTCGTACGTGTCTGGCGTGTGTGCGGCGTTGGCTCTAGCTGAGCGTGGCGAGGCATTGGGCTCGCGAACCCGGCGATTGCCTTTGCGAACTACAGCGTTCTTGAACTCGGCGATCGATCGATGGCTGTTAGTTGACCCGATCGGCGATTCGCCGCTCTGCTGCTAAGCGAAGCCGATCGATCTTGCCTCTGGGATGAGCGGTGGCGTTGCGGGGGGTTTGGATGAACCGTGGCCCGGTGGCGTTGCCTCTAGATGAATAGGACCCGTGGTGTGGTGGAGGGCTGGATGAGCGATGAGCGATGGAGGGTGCCGTGGAGGGTGGTTGAATAGGACCCGTGGTGTGGAGGGCTGGATGAGCGATGAAGCGGTGGGGGGTGCCCGTGGAGGGTGGTTGAGCAGGACCCGTGGTGTGGAGGGCTGGATGAGCAGTGAAGCTGGAGGGTGGTTGAGCGATGGCGGTGGAGTAAGCGGCGGTGGAGGCTGGATGAGCAGGAGCCCGTGGAGGTGGAGGAGGTCGGCGGTGGCCGTGGAGGTGGAAGCGGTCGGCGGTGGAGATGAGCGGTATCCGTGGAGTCCGTTTTGCGGTATGCCACACCTCCCGATGAATAGGACCCCGTTTCAACCGTGGCACTCCAACACAAGTCCGTTTAAATCGGTTTTGCGATGCGCCACACCCCTCCCGATCAACGGGACCCCGTTTCGGCCGTAGGAGAGTCCATTTAAATCCGTTTTGCGATGCGCCACACCCCTCGATCAACGGGACCCCGTTTTGACCATAGGAGGTCCATTTCGCTTCGTTTTGCGGTATGCCACACCCTCCCGATCAACGGGACCCCGTTCCGAGCGTAGGAGGTCCGTTTCCTCCGTTATGCGATACGCGAGCCTCGTTTCCATCACCTGTTCGTCCAAGCCCTCCCGATGAACACGACCACACATTCCGTTCCGACCCGGCCGGTTGGTTCCCCATGAACATAACGGCGGCCTTTGTTTCTCCGTTCCGACCCAGCCATATGCGTGTATGCGCGAGTAGGCATTCGAGACCCGCCCGTATGTACACATACGTGGCCATATTTTCTTTCTTGCACCACGGCGTTATGCGTGCGTGTACATGCTACATACTGCGCCTCTACTACGACATGTGCGGCTCCTCTACATCGACCGGTATATATATGCATTACCGTTCGCGACCCGAATGACCAGCGCTTCGTGCGCCCGACCAGGTGGGTCGGTATCGAGCACTTCCTTACTGCGAAGATGTATTGGTGGGTCCCTAGCGGTCGAGGCGAATCGTTTGTTTGCGGGACGCACTTCCTTGCGTGCGAAGGTGTAACTGGTGGGTCCCGGCGGTCGAGAAGCGTTTTTTCGCGAAATCGGTGGCCCGTCCGGTGGGTCCCTATTTGTCGGTGGAGGAATAATTATTTTCTTGGCGTAATAAGGAGGCACTTCCTTGCGGCCACCGTGGACCCGGTATCGGCCTCTCCATGCGATACTCTTCCGATGGAAGTGGTTGTTGACCACATTGACCACGCCCGGCGAGAGCACCACAGCGGTGGACGGCAGCGAGCCTAGGAATGGGACGAAGCGGGCCGGGGAAAACGCAGCGATGGATGCCGCGAAGAGGAGTACAAGGTGAGCTAAATGCCGTCGCCCTTGAGAATAATAGGGGTGTGGGTGAGTAGAGGGATGGCTTGGCCAGCGGTGGGAGTAGTAGGGGTAGTGAGGCCTCCGCCGCATCGTGGCCGACCACGGGAGGCGAGGAGCACGAGGCACGACCGGCGCTGGTTTTGGCGGCTTTGGAGCAAGAAGACGAGAGGTTGATGAAGCACTTCTGACCATTGGATGGACATCGTGGGGTCCTTTGGAGCTAGAATCATGCATATTGACTAAGTTGACAAATCCCTCGTCCCCGTCAACTTAGTAGGCCCTAAGTCGACTGCCACTATACTTTGGGTCCCAGCTAACAGAAGGAGTATTCATTTTTTGTGCGTAATAAGGAGGCACTTCCTTGCGTGCGAAGATATAGCTGGTGGGTCCGGTATCGGCAATGATAGCGTTTTTTTGCGAAATCTGAGAGGCCCTTTCGGTGGGTCCACGATGTCGGTGGATGAATCATTATTTTTAGTGTAATAAGGAGGCATTTCCTTGCGTGCGACCATGGATCCAGCTATCGGCCTCTCCACGTCTGATCCACTTGAGGATGCATGTCGATTCGTTGACCCACGTTGACCAGGTCGCGCCCGAGAGCACGCAGGCGGTGGACTGACGGTGAGGCCTAGGAAGGAGCGACACGGAGGCGGGAAGACTTCGGCAGTTGTTTCCCACATGGAGAATCTGTTGTACAAGAGGTTTCTTGGTTAAATGCGCCGCCATCAGGAGAATAACAGCGGTGTGGGTGAGTAGAGGGATGGCTAGGCCAGCGATAGAGATGCGGTGGGGCGGTGAGGCCTACGTGGCGTGAGCCGGCCTTGGGGAGGAGGACCAAGCAGTCCGTCGGCGCTTGTTTGGCCATTTGGCTCGGGAAGAAGCGAGATTGAAGAAGCACGGCGGCCGTTGGATGGCCATCCAACGATCCTTTGCTTAATGCATCAACCTTTTTTAGGAAAGCCTCAAATCTGTGGAAAATAGCATACAACCCATCTGCCATTATTTCTAATAATTTACAGCCCATTTGCTAATTCTTAAGGTTTTTTGGAGCCTATATTATTTTTGTTAGCATTACAGCCCATATTGTGGCCACGGTTAAAAATTATCTGAAATTTTGCATATTTCGGTGCGGTCCGAACTGTTTTTAATCGAAATTTCGACTCACATTCAAACTGATTTTAAAATAAATGTATATAAATATAAAATCAACAAATTCTCCACGCATAAAAATTAATGTAATTTAAAATCTTGAAATGAAAAAAATATATTTGAAACTAATTGCCGGTTTGATGTGTTTTAAAAATGTACAGCCCATTTCTCATTACTGATGGGCCATTTTCTCGGCCAGCCGAATGAAAGCTCTCCTCGTCTTGAAAGATTTGCAGCCCAACAGGCCTCACAAAGCGACTTACTTGGCAAATCACAAAAAGCTGGGGTACTGTGGCCATGGACCCGATTATCGGCCTCTCCACGTCTGATACTCTTCCGATGGAAGTCGTTCCTTGACCACGTTGACCACTCAGCCTTGGAGAAGCACCACGGCGGTGGGCGGCCAGCGAGGACTAGGAAGGGAGACGGCAGCGGAGCCGAGGAAAACAGCGGTAGTGGAAGCCAGCGTGGAGAGAATCTGAGGTTCCTTTGGTTCGGCTGCGGTGTGAGGCTGCCCGTCGCCGCTTGAGGCCTGTCCGGTGATGGGAATAGTAGAAGGCGGTGAGGCCTCGCGGCAACCTGACCCGGCCCGCAGGAGGCGAGGAGCATGAGGCACGACCGTGGCGCTGGTTTGGGCTTGGAGCAAGAAGACCCGGAGGTTGAAGAAGCACTACGCTGTTGGATGGACATCGTCACGGTCACTAGAGCTAGAATCGTTCATATTGACTAAGTTGACAAAGCCGTTCGTCCCGTCAACTTAGTAGGCCCTAAGTCAGCCTCCCACCAAGGTGGGTCCCAGCTAACAAGGGAGTATTCATTTTTGTGCGTAATAAGGAGGCACTTCGGTGGGTCGGTGGCAATGAGGGAACATTTTTCATGAAATCGGTGGCCCGTCACGTGGGTCCCAGCCGGTCGAGGGCAAGCGTTTTTCGCCAAAATCACGGTGGCCCGTCCGGTGGTTCTATCTTTGTCGGTTGGAGGAATCATTATTTTTCGTTTAATAAGGAGGCACTTACTTGCTGCGGCCGTGGACCCGGTGAGACTCTCCGCGTCTGATATACTTCCGATGGAAATCGTTCCTTGACCACGTTGACCTCGCCGCATTACATTTGCATGCATGCGTCCATGGGCGTGGTGCATCCCCTTTGTCGACCTCTCACGTCTGGTCATCTTCCGATGACTTTCGATTTATTGACCACGTTGACCACACCGTGCGGCGCACCAAAACTGGAGCGACCGGAGATGGGGAAGGCAGGGGCGGTGGAGTCGCGAGATAGAAGGTGTGGGGAACTTGGCTGGTTGGTCTTGGCGGCGGCTGGCCCCAGTGCCGCCACGGGAGGCAGGAGCAAACGAGAGGTTGAAGAAGAGCACGGCTGTTGGATTAACATCCAGCGGTCCATCTGGTAGAATCATTTGTTGATTAAGTTGACAAAGCCGTGCGTACCGTCCGCTTAGTAGGCCCACAAGCGGTCACCAAATTTGGCGTGGTCTCGGCTGTCGATGGGATGAATAATTTTTTTGCAAAACAAGGAGGCACTTCCTTCCATGCGAAGATCTGACCGGCGGGTCCCGGTGTCGGTGGAGGAAACATTTTTTCAGCTTAATAAGGAGGAACTTTCCTTGCGTGGGACCATGGACCTCGTGGGTCCCAGCCATCAGGCTCTCCACATACAGTCCTCTTCCGATGACTCTCGTTTGTTGACCATGCCGCACCGAACACAGCGAGGCGGTGGGCAGCGGCGAGGCTACGGGCAGGAGCGACTTCGGGAGATGGGAAAAGCCTTGGCGGTGGAGTCGCCAAATTGAGAGGAGGAGAAGCGTTATAACTGGTTCTATTGCGGCGTGGGGCTGTAGTCCGTGGAGAATAACGGGGAGGTGTCGAGGGTGGAGGGATAGCACAGTCGGCGGTGGGGTGGCGCTTTCTGCGGCGATATGTGCTAAGCGAGCCGCTAGCCGCTTGAGGGCGGACCAAGCCCGGTCCAGCGGCTGGAGGAAGAAAGGCGAGAGATTGAAGGTGCATGCCGGCCGTTGGATATAAATCCAATGGCTGTGGAGGACACAATCATTTGTTGACCAAGTTGACAGCATACATGCAGCTTGACCTATTGGCCCACATGCCGACTGCAAAAATGTGGCATATATTTAACCCATGTTTTCTAGAATATACAGTCCATTTGCTGGGCTCGGTGAACAAATAATTTCCGTCAATGAGGCCCATTTATATTTTCTAAGAAATCTAGCCCATTTGCACTTCCTTGAAATACCACGTATTAGGTGGGCTCGTTATATATATAACGTTATTTTAGAAGGATCAATTAATATCAAAGAATAAACCGGAGAGGCACATTATATATATATATATATATATATATATATATATATATAATTAAGAAATTAGCGAGTTATTGCTCAAAATAAAAATGAGCACGTTGTTATTAAATTGGTCCTTCAAAATCTTACATAGCTTTTATGCATAATCACCAGGATTTTCCTTGCCTGTGAGTCAAAAACAACCAGGATTTTCCATTAAACATTTACTTTTATAAGTTAATAACACGTGGGATGTTTTTATAATGTATATATAAGTCTCTATAAAATATACGATAATAGTAATAAAAGAAATATATATGTGGTTAGAAGGGAAAACATAAATTGGACACAACATTACTTTTATAAGAGACCTGTGTTTTATACCCCACAGTAGGCATACTAACAAGTTCACACACAAATACAACAGAAAAGGTAAACATTCATATCAAACTCAGGTTCACAGGACACGTTCATATTCATAGCCAACATTCACTATCAACAACTCAAAAGATTCATATATACACAAGCTCAACATATCTATGCATCCAAATGATTGATAGATCACCACGACAATATTCATACATAATTCACAAAAAGCTTGAGATATACACATGTTCGGTATGTTTATGCATCCAAATGATTGAGATCACAACCAATATGATCCATGGACGAACTTTACTTACCTAGGAGTGCAATTTGGTAAATGGTGTTCAATCGGAGGTACTTCTTGCTAAAATTAGTTCTTGTCTTGAGTAAACTTTCAGTACATAAGAGCAACCTGAGACAATCTGAACTTTGCTTGTAGGTTTATCCTCAAATAGTGGCCTCGTGCCGAGGGAGGTTTGAGCAACTTGGCCACTACTTTCATCCAACTAGTTTAATGGCTCATCTTGGTCTGTATCTACGCCAAAATTCTACATTGCAGGGCGAGAAAGGAGGCGGTTGAGAAAATGAACCACAATTTTTTGTGCAGTTCAAGCTGAAATGGAGCATCCTTGGCGTGCGAGACTGATTAAGTGCGGATGAATATACCGTCAACCAACATGCGGAATCTTTAGACTCCATGCCATATAGTTCGCTACCATATGTCTTTGATAACCAAAAGGCACAAGTTGGGACCAAAAGGCTGGACTGCGTTTTTACGGGCTATGCACCAAGCAATATTTTGGCGTTCACTCTCCTACGATACTTGGAGTTTGACAATTGGTTGGCGCTTGGTTGATACTTTCGAATGAATATAGGCACTTCTTGTCAACATCGATGCTTGCTGAGTGAACTTTGGGGTACATAGCAGCAACATAAGTACATGTCCATCGATCATTTTGTGCGATTCTACTAAAATCACCCGATGTAATGATTTGCACTGCGAGTTCGGGCTCCAAATTACTCCTTTATGAAATCGGCAAACGGTAGCACAATACCAAATTACCAATACATATAATGAGGCACAATAATCGGGATAAAGACCGGTACCAACTTTGTGTGAGGTAGCATATCAATTACTATTTCCTTTGACTTTAAGCGAGATAAGCCAAGCAAGCGATAGCAAAGGAAGAAAGCAAGCGGAGATTAGCGGTGACAGGGAAAGGGCGGAAGCTATCGAGGCAATGAAGCACCCAAAGTTTTGTGCAGTTCCACCAAAATCGAGCATCCTGTTGGCACATATATTGAGAGAGTGAGATTACGTAATAGTGGGACTAGTTGATGAAACATACACTAACAAATAGAAGCACCCTCATTATCTTAATGGGTAAAGTTAGCAACATAGTAGTCTTGCTTAAAGAGAGGTATTAGTTTATTTAATCGGTGCTAATTAGCTCAACTCAACACTCAAAGCATTGCCATTTATCATAGGTTGCAAAACTTAAAAGTGCAAAAGATAAAGGAGTTTCTCATAGCGATGTACGATACAAATAGAGATAATGACAAACTAATATGGATCAAGGCCTTAGGCCCGTACCAACCCTTTGAGAAAAAAAGCTTATTCATGTAGTCCGTAAGAGATGATAAAAGCACTCCTTTGGAATCACACAATAGTATATATTTTGTGCACTTCAAATGTATGGTTGAAATCACTCTTGTTTACGATCTTTGAGATTATATCGAAAGATTATCAAGAACTTCCAGTGAGTTAAACCTTGGCTGGGATACAATTCATTGTATTGTCTTGTGTAGTTCCACTAAAATGTATGATTGGCACAACATGATCCCTGTTTGCACAAGTAGGAACAAGGTGAAACCTTCATTAGCTCAATGAGAAAGGATAGGAAGACATTAGCATATTACTCAAGCGGTAGCATCAAATTCATGATGGACAATCATAAAACATTGCCTCATTGAACCAATGGCAATAAATTGACATGCAAAACAATAGCACTATTACGTCAGGACACTAATAATATTCCCTCCCTGCTCCACCACATGATTCACCTCCATAGAACAAACATTCACACGTACATGATTCAGCATAGGGTCCTACTAAAGAGTTGTTTAACTCCAACGGAAAATTAGGCGATAATAAATTAGTGGTACTTAAGTACTCCTAATTAATTAAGTGAGACAGCCCAGAAGTGGAAGGGCTCCACTGGAGGATGCGTCTCACATGTAAGGTAGTCGTTGCGAAGCCCTTGAATGGCCTCGTGAGGCCTCACAGCTTGACAAGATCGCCTTGGCACTGTTTATTCTTCTTCTTCTTCCTCTTCATGCTCTGTTTCTCTTTCTCCTCACCAGTTCACTACTAGGAAAAGGGCTATAGATAGGATTGATACTAATGGCGCACCGAGGAAGCAGTGCGCCACTACTATATACTAATGGCGCACCAGTCGGTGATGCGCCATTAGTGTGGAAGACACTAATGGCGCACCAAAGACATGGTGCGCCACTAATATTATTTTTTCATTTTCCATACATCTTGATGGCGCATCGGGTGAAGTGCGCCATTACTAGTTCTAACTAGTAATGGCGCGCGAAAGCGAATCGTCTTGCCATTCTTGTATTTTTATTCTTTTTTGCAAAACTACTAATGGCGCACTCGGCGGTGCGCCATTACTAATTGAGACTAGTAATGGCGCACTATGACCGAATGTATTATATATATATATATATATATATATATATATATATATATATATATTTACTTTTACTGCAACACTACTAATGGCACACCACCTACGAGTGCGCCATTAGTAACTAGGAATTACCTCTTGGCGCATTTCTTCTTTGGTGCGCCATTAGTAACACAGGACTAACAAGATATTTTGGACAGCCCACACCTACCCACTCACTTTCCCCACTTCATTCCCTCCACCTCCTTCTCCAAGCTTTGGTTGCCACCTCCTCCTCACCTCATTTCCACCATAGATTCATCAAAATTAAGTGGTGAAATTACCTTTTTGATAGGTAAGTAAGGGAAAGCTATCTTCATGATGTAGATCTACTTTTTTCTCTCTAGCTCGCTCCAACAAGCGTGCACATGCACTTTTGTGGCCTAGCTAGATCTATGTATGTTTGTGGTGTTGCTTGTGTTTGTGGTGTTGCATATATGTTTGTGTTTGCAGGTACGGTATTTGAAATCACGATAGTTGCCAATATTTTGCGGAATGTTGATTCATTTCCGTTTGGCAAAATTTTGGCACTATGCATTCTTTAGTCCTATTTTTAGGGAAGGTCATGCCAAATTTTTCTTGGTTCTAAAATATCGTTTTGCTCTACCCATAGCGACCATGGTTACATACGATGACGAAAGGCATCGTGAATAGGATTTTGAGCTCCTTGAAGGCGAGATGCTTCAAAAGAGCGAGGCGGAGATAAGATGTCCGTGTCGAAGATGCAAGCTGAAAGAGCCTTATTGCGGACCGGATTCGGGCAGGTGGGACCACCTGCTCTTGCGTGGTTTCATGGATGGCTGCTCGGTGGCAAGGTGATGAAGATGACTATGAAGTCGTCCATGGGGGTCGAGGCGAAAGCGAGGAAGGGCAACAAGACAAGTACCACCACGGCGGTAGGCGAGAAGGCGAAGAATCTCGAGGACATGATCACGGCGGTGATGATGTACACAATCATCATGTAGAAGATGTCGTACATGATGATGAGGAAGATCAAGGCGAAGGGCATGATCATGAAGATGAAGATCTTTGGAAGCGGAGCGGCGATGGAGGCTGGAGTGCAGGACCCTCATATTCAAGAGCTGCTTCTCAAGCGGACGGATAATGCAAGAGCTGCCGCTTAGAGAGAAAGCCAAGTTGGATCAGCCCGGAGATAGGCGGTTACTCCATTGTATGAAGGATGCAGGCCGAGGATACCACGCCCGAAAGTAGCAGCTCATGGCTCACGGAGATGAAGGTAAAACACAAAATGACCGGCGCGTAGCCGGCGAGAACATGTCATTACAGCACGAGCGTCTTCCCAAAGGGAACAAGTGTCCGACCAGTTTGAGGCGAAGAAAATCGTGTGTCCTCTGGATTTACCGCACGTGAAATACCATGTGTGCATGAACAATTGCATCATTTATCGGGACGAGCACGCGGAGTCTACCATATATCCGTTGTCTTGGCGTCACTCGATACAAGAAAGAGGAAGAAAGCTCCTCGAAAATCGGTGTGGTACTTTCGATCACTCCTCGTCTGCAGCGGTATTTACGTGGACCCTAAGGTAGCAAAGCTCCTGCGTTGGCAGCGGATAGGGAGGAGAATAAGTGGGAAGATGGCGGAAATGATCCGGAGATAAATAAAAAGACAAGATCTTGAGTCACCCTAAGGATGCAAGCCGGTGGCAAGTGTTGAACTTGAATCTTTGTTGGTGTACTAGAGTAGGGGTACCCTAGTATCCCGAACTTGTGCCGCAGGCGATTCTTGACCCTCAGCGGCAAGGCTTACCGGGTGACCGCCAAGGTCCTCCGTGGTTCCTTTGGAGCCATTCAAGAACAAAGTATTCAAGCCGAGGAGACAAGGCCCGGCAAGAGGAGCTTGCAGGGAAGGCCAACCAAGGCACCTAGGAGACAAAGGCCCGGCAAGAGGAGCTTGCCGGGAAGGCCCGATGGCGACAAGCTTCCGGACAGCGACAAAGACAACAACCGTGGCAAAGGCGCTTGCAGCAGCAAGCCACCACTCTGTACCTGCGCTCCGGCACATCCACTAACGTGTCGCCACGAGACCTTTCGGTAGCCCAGCGTGGCGAGAAGGCTGTCTGACCCGGTGGTCTTGTGATGGTAGCGGCAATGACAAGATTGCCTTCATGGTGGTGGTGGCGCCCACAGCGGTCCCTTTACGCCTGTTATTAGGGGCGGCGTGAGCAGGCATTTAATGCCTTTGTCCCCTGCCGTCGAGGGTTAGGTATGGTACCTTTGTACAAGTAGCTGTACCAACCACTCCTTTTCCATTTTACCCTTGTCTCGTTGCCACAGCCGGAGACCCTTGAGCATATAAAAGGAGGCCCATGCGCAACATAGAGAAGGGTTTGAGGTTCGAGAGGTTGAAGCGGAGAGAACACTCACGCCCGGTCTCGTTAGCAGCTTGTGTGTCTTTGTAGCACTCAAAGCGCTCGAGCAAGAACTCAATACATTCGGACATGCACGGCGATGGGATTGTTATCTCTCCGGAGAGGTCGAAGCTGGGTAAACCGCTCGTGTGCTTCACCTCGATCTGCTCTTGATGCGACCTCCCCCCTCGCCCGAACCGAAAGAAAGGGGCTCGGTCCGCTGGTCCCATAGGTGTTCGTGGGCCAGATCAGCCTGCCCCGACATCTTTGGCGCGCCAGGTAGGGGGCGTCAAGATTGTGTGAACCTGATCCAGCGTCCACACGAGCTAGATCTTCATCATCTTCATCGACATGCTACCGAAGAAGAAGGCTTCGGCGGCAGATGTTCGATCCGCGTCGAACCCACCACCACGAACAAGCGGGTGGTGGGGTGAAACGCCAGCGGAAGAATGGACGTCGGCAGAGCCCACGGTGCTGCCAAGTCCAAGGACAAAGGCTACCTGAGACCTCGGCGTCCGTACATGCACGCGCCCGTCTCGGGAAGCCTTGGGACCGACAGCGTCATGGTATTCTAGCATATCGCTCATTGGACCAAGATCGAGCTGGTGGATCTCGGGATGCTTAAGACCAGCATGCCGCCAACATCTTTGGCGGCGGCGAAACACGATCGCTGGGCGGGATCTTGCTCCTTCTAACATAGTTAGAAGTCCGAGCATATCCGGCTCCTCGCTGTTAAGCCCTTTGCCGCCCACCACTCAAGCGAAGCTTTGGCGAGAGCTCAACTGCTCTGGATTACCCTCCAACAGCCGACAAAATTCGATGAATGGAAGGCCACCATTCAGAGTCTCATCGGCTTTGCCAGCAGCGGCAGCTCCTTGGCGGCCGAGTGCATCGCTTGCTGGCAGACTGCCAAACATGAGCGGTGGCGATAGAGCGATGGGGGTGCAACCACCATGCACTCTCCGCCCGAAGGCCAAGATCGCCGACTTCGCCGGATCCACCTCGGCAGCGACTCCACCGCATCGCCGGATCCACGAGCTCGTCACGATCAGCGCCAAGTTCTTCACGAGCGGCGGCAAGAAGAGGCTCGAACTTCGCGCCGAGCACCGAAGAAAGCGCGGCGTCAATCCGACCAGCGCGCTGGGCCCTCTGTCGACATGCATGCGCCGAGAGAACCAGGCGACTTATGCGTCTGCGATGATAGGTTGCCCTGCGTTCACTTTCGTGAGCTGCGGCAAGTCCGATGGCCCGGCAAGAAGAATTTCAAGCAGACGTGCGAGAGAAATGCAGCGGCAAGAGCGCATCCGTTGGAGTTCCTCGGCATCTACACCATCGCGGTGCAAGCTGCGGGGGTGAGGCGACAAGATCACAGCCAACTACTTCCAGCGGTGCTCAAGCCCAATGTGAGATCTGGCTCATGCACTTGCCGGACAACTCCATATCCTCTTGGGCAGATCTATGCCATCAGTTTATCGGCGCCTTTATAGGCGGCCACAAGCCCATGGCCAAAGCGACCTTCATCTGCTTTCGCCCGGAAGGAAGGAGAGCCCCTGCACAAAGTACATTCGGAGATTCAGCGCGTGCGGCACAACATCCCGGATGTCCACCCTGCGCGGTAATCAGCGCGTTCCATCGAGCGTGCGAAACCGCGAGATCTCTGCGGGGAGGAGATGGCGATGTGCAAGATCGGAGGCGTCGATGAGCTATATGCCTGGCCAACAAGTGTGCACGTCTTTGAGGAAGGAGGCGGATGATGAGCTAGCAACCATGGCGAGATGCATCCGGCTGAATGACGGGGGAAGCTTCACCGGCAAGCTCTGGTCCCGACAAGGATGGATCTCTGTGAGCTTCGAAGTCGCCGTCAAGAAGGTCCTCAAGATCAAGACCAAGTCCGGCAAGGCTCTGATGCCCTCCGGCAAGCGCACCTCTTGGAGGCTGCGCTACCGTCGAAGACGCACTTTCATCGAGCTCCACCGGCAAGTCTTTGAGGAGCAATCTGCTCCGACAAGCCCTAGGGTTTGTTCCGTTAAGCGGGCAGCTCCAAGTCGGCAAAACTCTGATGCCCACTCCGGCAAGCGCACCTCTTGGTGCTGCGCTACCGTCGAGGGCGCACCATCGAGCTCCACCCGGCAAGTCTTTGAGGAAGCGATCTGCTCCAGCAAGCCCTAGGGTTTGTTCCGTTGAAGCGAGCAGCTCTAAGTCCGGCAAAACTACGATGCCCACTCCGGCTAAGCGCACCTCTTGGTCTTTGCGCTACCATCGAGGGCAGCACCATCGAGCTCCACCCGGCAAGTGCTTTGAGGAGCAGTCTGCTCCGGCAAGCCCTAGGGTTTGTTCCGTTGAAGCGGGCGGCTCCAAGTCCGGCAAAACTCACGATGCCCACTCCGGCAGCGCACCTCTTGGTGTTTGCGCTACCGTCGAGGGCCGCCATCGAGCTCCACCCGGCAAGTCTTGAGGAAGCGATGCTGCTCCGGCAAGCCCTAGGGTTTGTTCCGTTGAAGCGAGGCGCTCCCGACAAGTTTTGCTCCGGCAAACTTGCGAGGCGATCAAGCTCCGGTGAGCGCGAGGTTCTCGCCGTGGAAGCGGATGTTCCCTTGGCGGCGAGATGTCTTTGGTGGTTCTTTGGTCGATCGGGGCTGACGCCAAATCGAGCCAGCTGGCCGGACACCTTCGCTCTAGTCTATGGAAGCGGGCAGTTCTCCCCACGGAACTCGTATCACGGATCACCTCGAGTGCTACGCTTATGATGAGCTTGAGCAAGGCGATTCACGACAAGATAGCCTTATTTGCTCCTTGAGGAGAGATCGTCTTGGTGATGTCTGAGCTGCTCGATACCGACAAGCTTTGCACCGCTACCATAGCTGCAAAGTTAATGCGAGAAGTCTCGAGGAAAGGCGACCTTGTTCTTGATGCGTTCAGTCCAAGAAATTCCAACAAGTTGATGCCTTGAAGTGGGAAGGCCCTTACCGGGTGAAAGCAGTCACTAGGCTGGTGCTGTCCGCCTTGAGACCGAAGATGGCATTCGGTGAGCAACTCACGGAACATTGAGCATCTTTGTAAGTTTTACCCGTAGAGATGCGGTTCTTAGGAACCTGTTCCGGCAACCACCTTCTATACAAGTCTTCTTGCCGATGTTGCATGTAATCCTTTGTACAAAGCGAGGCGAGACCCCGTGCATAAATGTTAACCGCACATCTTGTCAATTTCATGCTTTCTACTTCTATTTTGCATGCATTATACGACACTTTGTGCAGCACCTACCCCATTAAGCAATAACGAGCCATAAGGCTCCATATCTTTATTTTCTCTTCTTTCTCTTTCTCAAAGAAGGAAGGTTCCCTCGCCCACAAGTTTGCGGGAGAGGAGAAGATAATGGTGTGGACCAAGCATCGCTCAAGGAAGTCTAGCCTTACCGGGAAGCAAGCAGTGAGAAAAGCTAAGTTGCTAAAGTTTGAGCAATCAGCTTTAAAAATTTTAAGTTATCTTCCTCGAGCGACCGTACTTTGTGTGGAAAACCTATGCGGCGGAGGAACCAACCCGTAGCTAGTTGCGCCTTACTTTGTTTGAGTCCGCTCAACAACTTAAGTGAGCTGCGATTAAGCCCTTACTTTGTTTGAGTCCGCTCAACAACTTAAGTGAGCTGCGATTGCGCACTTACTTTGTTTAGTCCGCTCAACAACTTAAGTGAGCTGCGACTAGTTGTGACAAGGTTTCTTGTCGATGCTTGACACCGCTTGACGAGGCTCTTGGCGTCCACTTTTCGGCTTTCATGACCAGTGCCTGCACCGAGCAAGTTCCCCTAAAAGCGTGGGGCAAGAACATACAAAGGAAGGAACCAAGTAAAAGGAAATAACATAGCAATTGCTACCGAAATAGAGTTATATTACAAGATAGCTAAATGCAGCTCTAATAGATTGTTCTCATAACATGACCAGCTGACGGCAAGAAAAAGAAAGCGGGCGGCCTAATCTACGTCGACGCGGGAGCTCTCAAGGAAGCAAAGGATGCTTTGCCGAGCTGCCGAGGATCGGCCCGGTCGGCGTGGCGCTGGCGCTCCTGTGACCTCGAGGGCCGTCGGTCGATCGCCCGGACCCCTCGCCCGGCCTGCTGGCGGCGGCTGGCGGCCTCTTGGCCGGCGGGCTCGCCGCGGCGCCAGCTCCTTCTCCCATGGCAGCGGCGTCGTCGGTGTTATCAGCAGCGCGTCCTCCTCGCCAGCGACCTCGGTCTCCATTGGCTCTGTGGCGGATGGATCGATGACGAAAAATGAAGAAAAGTCAAGCAAATATTCAAAAGAAAATCAGAAGAAGAAGAACACAAGGAAAGTTTTCAAGCAAGAGGATTACTGTGCTGGGAGTGCGTAGTCATGGTCTCCGCCACGAGGATCATTGGTCTTTGTCCCTTCTTGGGAAAGCTGTCCCTTGCGGAGAAGCGCCCCTTGCGGAGAAAGTCTCCCTTGCGGGCGCTCCCTTGGGGGAATCCTCCCTTGGCGGTGTAGTTCGAAGCGAAGGCATGTCGGGGAGGCGGCTTGAGGCACTCTGGTAAGGCTGCTCTGCTCCTACACAAATCGTGATCGAGATATCAGCAAAGAAAGGAGGCACCCATGCCGCCCTATGAGATGGAAGTAAACCATATACTTCTGCTGGGGGCTCTTGGCTGAAATTCTTGGCGTGCCGGAGCCCTATTTTGGGCACAGCCCAACAGCCCTTCGGCACCGTGTGTGGCCCGGGCCGGGGGCTCCTGTTGGTGTACTAGAGTAGGGGTACCCTAGTATCGAACTTGTGCCGCAGGCGATTCTTGACCCTCAGCAGCAAGGCTTACCGGGTGACCGCCAAGGTCCTCAAGTGGTTCCTTTGGAGCCATTCAAGAACAAAGTATTCAAGCCGAGGGAGACAAGGCCCGGCAAGAGGAGCTTGCCGGGAAGGCCAACTCAAGGCACCCTAGGAGACAAAGGCCCGGCAAGAGGAGCTTGCCGGAAAGGCCGATGGCGACAAGCTTCCAGACGAAGACAACAACATGACAAAGGCGCTTGCAGCGGCAAGCCACCACTGTACCTGCGCTCCAGCACATCCACTAACGTGTCGCCACGAGACCTTTCCGGTAGCAGCGTGGCGAGAAATTTGTCTGCGGCCAGCGGTCTTGTGATGTAGCCAGCGTGACAAGATTGCGCCGTTAAATGGCGGCGGTGGCGCCCTGACGGTCCGCTACTGCCTTTATTAGGGCGGCGTGAAGCAGGCATTTAATGCCTTTGTCCCTTCTTGCGTCGAGGGTTAGGTATGGTACCTTTGTACAAGTAGCTGTACCAACCACTCCTTTTCCATTTTACCCTTGTCTCGTTGCCACCTGTCGGAGACCATGAGCATATAAAGAAGGCCCATGCTCAGCGTAGAGAAGGGTTCGAGGTTCGAGAGGTTGAAGCCGGAGAGAACACTCACGCTCGGTCTCGTTAGCAGCTTGTGTGTCTTGTAGCACTCAAGCGCTCCCGAGCAAGAACTCAATACATTCGGACATGCACGGTAGGAGTGTTATCTCTGGAGAGCTCGAAGCTGGGTAAACCGCTTCGATATTAGCCGCCTCGATCTACTCTTCGTCGACCTCCGCCCCCCGCCCGAACCGAAAGGGGCTCGGTCCGCCGGTCCCATAAGTGTTAAATGGGCCAGATCAACCTGCCCGACAAATACGAGAATTTGGGAAGGATCAAGGAACATCGTCTTTGGTAGCGAAACCGATGGAGTCAATCCGTTTAGCAGGAAGCACACACATAGCACCTGGCTTTGTGTTTGTGTGGATGTACAACCTTCCCCACAGGTTGTGCATGAAGAGGAAGTACATTCACATGAGTATGCTAATTGAAGGGCGAAACAATCGAGGAGCGACATCAATGCATATCTAGGGCTGCTGAAGGAGGAGCTAGACACGTTGTGGAAAATGCCGTGTCGTGGGGCGCCGCGGAGAAAGAATATTTCCCTATGAGAGCCGCCTTTGCTCACGGCGGTGCCACGACTATCTCGATTACGGATATCTCGTGGGGCAGGTAGTCCACGGATTTTACGGATCGTAAGGTGCATGGATGACTGGCGTATCGCCCGACTAGATAGAGATCCGGGTCTTGAAAACCGTGTTCATGGGACATCGAAGGTGGCCTTGTGACGATGACCCGTGGAGGAAAGCGCAAGGATCTGTTCGATGGTGAAACCCGAACCCGAAAATGCCGATGTCACGAGGGCGGCGAGGAAATAGGCGAGCTGTTGAAAAATTGGAAAGAGCGCCTTTGCCGGAAAGAAGCAAAAGGCGCGAGCAGGGAAAAAAGCGGCGCGAGATCCGCTTGTTGAAGGTATGGAAAGCAGTGCATTTTACGGGACTTGCCCGTCTTGGAAGATCCACCGTGTGCCTCACAGCCTTGATGTCATGCATATCCACGAAGAGCGTGTGCGAAAGTCTGCTTGGTACCACCTCCAACATGCGAGAGAGGACCAAAGATGGGCGAAAGCAAGGGCGGACTTGAAATCAATGGGCATCGGCGGGGAGCTTCACGCTAATGATGATGATGATGATGATGATGATGAAGGCGAAGCAGGACCACGAAAGTCGTCGCCAAAGGCAAAAAGGCCAAGAAGGCGAAATGACTACCCTCGCGTGCTTCACTCTAAGTCGAGGAGGAGATCGACCAGTTTTCACTGCCTCCTAGGAGTAAAACTTCCTTCTGATTCTGTTAGGGAAGATAGCGAGATACCTAGACCCAGTGAAGCAGAAGTTTAAGCGGGATGAAGTCTCCACATCACGTGCTAATAGCATGAGATACTTCGGTTGCAATCCATTGGGATCATGGGCCAGCACATCCGCGTCGGCTATTTGGCCTATGCAACTTTTTCGGCGTCATCTCTTGGAAGTCGATTGGCGTGAGCAACTCGAAGGCTACGAGGAAGAGATCGTGGTGATACTATGCGAGCTTGAGATGTACTTCCGCCCGCATTCTTGACGTTATGGTGCATCTGCTGGTCCATATCGTGGAGGATATCATCCAACTTTCGGGCAGCGTTCACCTGCACGGCATGATGCGTTCGAAAGGATGAATGGTGTCATCAAAGGATACGTTCGCAACATGTCACGTCCGGAGAGGAAGTATAGCGGGGGCTTCCGGCGAAGAAGTGCATCTCCTACTGCCTGAATTATCTAGGCATCGAGAACCCGTTGGTGCGCCCGTCAGCGAGCACCTAGGCAGGCTCGCTGGATGGGGTCACCGTGAAATTCGCGCGAAATGCATGTCGACTTCGAGGTTGACTCACCGACTTTGAAAGATCAAACCTAGTCGGCGCTACAACACATAGGCGTGGTCGATCCATGGGTGGTGGAGCACAAAACCTTTATTGAAGACATACAATGACGAGGCCAGCAGAGGGCGGACGGAGATATAATGAAGAGCACAACTCATGTTTCACGCATTGGTTCAAGCGAAGCTTACAGCCATTACCCTTTACATGAGGATTCTTCAGCGGAAGAACAACTCATATTAAGCGCCTTATCCGCGAGGCGCGAGCACAACTTTGATGACCTATAGGCGTCACGATATCAGCATGACTACACATTCTACACGAGGACAAGGACATGAAGAAGCGATGGTTATCAGAACTCCGGAGTAATGTGATGGAATCCTACACGGCAGCGACAAGGACAGATACTATGGAAGGATCGAGGAGATGCAGGGAGCTGAGCTCTGTTGGAGAGAAAGGTCGATGTTCCAGTGTCGAGATGGACCAAGGCGTCCTAAAGAAGACCGGTATTTCACCACCATGGTTATACGAAGCCAAATCAAGACCATGGTATAAGCGTCACCGAAAAATGAGCCATAGTGCGGCTTCCCAAGTGGACCAATGCTTCTTCATTACCGACCCGTGAAAGCCCGATCGTGTTATGCGTGAGGAGAGGCAAAAGGAAGATCATCGGAATGGATGGAGTAGCCAATGAGCAGGACTTCGACAAATCTGGCGACCGAAGATCGAACATGGCAATGACGATGAAGTAGCAGCACACACCACAAGAAGAAGCGGGACAACCCTACCTAAAGGATGTCGGATTCCACGGAAGAACTCCATTTGCGAAAAGAAGGGCAAGAAGATTGTGAGCAGATAGCTAGCTAAGATCGATTGTATTTAAATCGTAGTCTTCATTTCTCGATTGTATTTCATGGGCACTTTTTGATATCATGAATATTTTTAAATTTCTTGGACACTTTTTGATCTCGATCTCGATCCCACCGCACCCTCCCATAAGCTCCACCGCCGGCGACCACCGCAACCCTCCCCCGCTAGCTCCACCGCCGCCGACAACCCAGCATAGCAACCCTCCCCGCTAGCTCCACCACATGACGACCCACATAACCCTCCCAGCTCCACCGCCCGCCAGGCACCCCCGCACCCTCCCGCTCCACCACCGCCCGACAGGCACCACCGCACCTCCCCGCTCCACCATGCCAGACAGGCACCCCCGTTTCATATTCATATTCATTTTTAAAAAATAATAATAATAGTGTAGACTACAATTGTTGTTAAACAACAATTATTACTGTTTATAAAAAATATTACTGTTTCATATTCATATTCATTTTCTAAAAATTATTACATGCAACAAAAAATAAAAATAAATTACTTATAGGCGCACCTCTGGTACAGTGCGCCATTTATATATAAAAAAATTACTAATGGCGCACCTCTTCACAGTGCGCCATTTGCTATAAAAAATTTACTAATGGCGCACCGACATGGGTGCGCCATTAATGATCCCCTAGCTAATTCCCTTCCTCTCGCCAGGATCCCTTAGTCCCTATCCCTCTCGAGATCCACTTCCACCGCTGCCCCGACCACGCCGCTTGCCCGCGCCTTGTAGCCTCGGTCTCCGTCGCCGCCCCAGTCGGCCACCTGCCCTACCCCTTAAATGCCGTCCGCTCCCAATCCACCCCTCCCTCGCTTCCACGCACCCACCCCCCTCCCTCGCCTTCAGCCCTCCCGAAACCCTAGAAACCTGCGGCGCCTCTGCCTTTCCGAGCTCCACCGTGCGAGTGACCCAGGCAAGCGTGGCAGGCGGAATCTGCATCGGCCACCCGGGCGGCCCGAGCCACGCAGGCGGCTGACGGCGCTCGACCCCTCCACCCCCTCCACCTCTTCTTCCTCGAAGCGGAGCGAAGCGGAAGCGAGGGGCTTCCTTGTATGAAGCGTGCTCGCTCGCCCCAGTGGGCGATGCTTTCGTCGAGGCCTCTCCTCCGGCGTCCGGTGAGCCACCGCGCCCTGCCCTCTCCCTCTCTGCTCCTCCCTCCTTGCCCTCTCCCTCTCTGCCTCGATCCCCTCTCTTCTCTGTCTCCACCTTCTGTTCTTGCACATGAGGGTGTTTGATTAAATGTCAATTAAAATGATTGATGCAGCCGCGTCCACCGAAGCACCACGACCGCGTCTGCGACCTCGTCTCTGCTCCACCACCGTCTATGACCTCGTCTGCGACCGCATCCGTCGAGGTGAGTTCACCAAAATTCAGTAGTGTGTGCACCAAAATTCAGTGTTATGCATTTTGGTTGTAATCTAAGTTAACTATGATTTTTCCCTTTTTGGCTTTGCTATTATGAACATAAGCAGTTGGTAGCAATTTCAAGTGATATATATGTGGTACATTGCCATTAATGAAATAAATGGAATCATTCATCTCATTCCATGCATAGGCATGTGTGCAATCTTTGGCTGTCAAGATTTAGTGTTTTTCCTTCTTGCAATTAATCTTGAAGCAAGATTCTCAGTTAGAAGTTCCTTTGCAATACTACATTCTTCCAACTAATGCAGAAGCAAAATCGGAAGCCACTCCTTCTAACTACACTAGAGATTGTAGTTAAGTTCTAAATAATCACCCACTAATTGCACCCTTCTAATTAACTTCACAAGAGATCCACCCTATAACCACTCCAATGCATCTAGGAGAGAAGTTTGCTACATGATTGCCATTATACTCCTTGCTGCTAGTTGCATTATTTCTCGATGCTACAAATGTGTTTAACTTGTAGCTTCTAAGCAAGTGAGTAGCCAGATACTTTTAGTGAGTAGCTTAACTTGTTTAAGTACTGGCAATTAGTAGTACTAATATTAAATGATGCGAAATGATGTATTATGTATCTTTAGCATGATCTGTTTTCACATAATAAATGATGCAAATGAATTCTTGTGTAAGTGAAGGCTTGCTATGTTATTGCAGCTTGACTGTTTCTACATTTCCTCATTTGGATTACTCAGTTATTTAGTTTTATTATTACTTGGAACAGTAATGTGAGAAAAAAAATGATTATCTGCATTGCATTGTTAAATGTTGTACTAGGAAGTGACATGGAGGCGGTGTGAGTGGCATGGACATTGACCTATGGGCTGGCATCTAGGCAGCACACACATATATCTGAGAGGCACATTGTGAGATGCTTTGCTTTGTTTACTGTGATCACATTGTGGTGTCACAGCAGCATTTGCCCCCATCATTTAGATTACCCCTTTCTCCTGAAATGTTGATTAATTTCCATTTTCGGTTGAGAATGGGGCACTCCCTAGTCAAGAAAATTAGCAAAGGTCATGCCCAATTGTTTCTTGACCTAGAAAAATGTCCGATTCTCAGCAGGAAACAAAAATTAATCAGCATGTATCTTGACATCAACCAACTTTCTGGACACATCCCTCGACAGCTAGGTTATCTCTTGAGAACTTAGAGGAGTTGTGGCTTTTGCTACAACACACTAGCGAGGTTCCATCCCAAACTGCGCTAGGACTTGGACCTTAGCAACAACGACACTATGAGTTCCCATCCCAAAACACCCTAGGTAATATCTACAAACATCTCTCAATTGTTCCTTCACTAATAAGCCCCAGTTGTGTATTCCCAGAGTATCTGTAGTCGGTAAGCTTAACTTGTTTAAGTCTTTGCTAATTAGTTATCTTGATATTAAATGATGCACTGAAATGATGTAGCATGTATCTTTAGCATGTAATCTGTTTCGGAGATAATAAATGATGCTTGAAATGAATTCTTGTGTAAGTGAAAGGCCTTGCTATGTTGTTGCAGCCAGACTATTTTCCGTTTTCCTCATTTGGATTACTCGGTTAT